>CM053595.1:188273736-188296075 GCA_028646575.1 Pseudocheirus occidentalis | reverse complement strand
AGTGCTGGACCTGGAGTCAGGAAGACCCGAGTGCCAACTGAAGCTCATACATTAACTAGCTGTGTAACATGGGATAGGTCATTTTGATTCTTTTTGTCTGTTTCCTCAGCTGTAAAATGGAAATCATAAAAGACCCTATCTCTGAGGGCTGTTATGAGAATAAAATGAGACATTATTTGCAAATGCTTAGCACAATGCCTAGCTTGTAATAGGTGCTTAATAAATACTTGTCCCTTTCCTTCTTCACAACTATCCTTTGGAATCCTTGGCCACTTTCAAAGTTTACCTACAGATTCCCTCCTTAAGAGGCCTTTCCTGATTCTTTCAGCTGCTACTGTCTCCCGTCTCTCCATTACCTACGAGTTTGCTCTTTATCTACTAGTGCACGTACATGTTGTTTTCCCTGATAGAATCTGCTCCTTGAGGACAAGGGTTATTTTATTTTTGTCTCTGCAATCCCACCACCCAGTGTAATGTCTGGCATATAGGAGGAATTTAATATATGGCTTGTTATTAACATTGTCACGTAAGAGAGACAGGACAGAAGAGAAGTGACGGGAGAAGCTGGGAGCTAGACGAGAACCATCCAGCCGGCCAATCCCTTGCCACAGATCATGGACTGTCGTGTGTGAATGGAGGCCAAGGGAGCTGAAATGATTATCCACATTTATACAGGCATTAATTCTCAGAGTTCAGTAGATTTTAAACCTAGAACCTTTAACTCCAGAACTAATGGTTTGGTTTTTTTTTTTATCTCTTAGTTTGAAATCATGTTTGCAATCAGGTAGCAGAATGTTTAAGTACTACTAGTAGCAGCTATGACTAAGATTGGGCTAAAAATGACATCTCCCTTATATGGGAGCTGACCTTCAGAGGCACCCTTAGACCTGGTATCTTATCTCTTCTAGAGGACTGAAAAATCATTATAGTTACTGTTGGACAGAACCTACTAGAGAAGTTTGTTATCTTGGCTCCTCATTTCTTCCCTTTTTTAACCTATTATAAATTCTCTATTCCTAAGCCATAATAATAAATAGAAATTCAGAGGGTCTCTTTTGGGGTACAGGGGGGAAGTGGTGGGGGTAAGAGGTGGTTAATGGTTTCCTTTGGAATTTCAGCAACTACTTCACACCAGCTGGAAGATTATGGAGGTCTCTGCCCATGCTCTGTGTGTGTGCGCGCATGCGTGTGTGTGTGTGTGTGTGTGTGTGTGTATGAGTGTGTGTGTGATTTCAGTATTGCAGGGAATTACAGGAATAGAAGCTAAGGAATGAAATGGCAATTGTTCTGTAAATTATTGTTTTAAAGACTTGCCTGGGGCCCTGGGAGGCTAAGATACTGGTCCAAGAACACATGGTCAATATGCATCCAATAGGGATTCAAAGGTCAAGGCATTGCTCCCTTGTCATAAAGCCTCTCACACAATACTACGTATTACCTATGATATGAATATGTCCAAGGCCCTACACATAGCTTGTGTTTGGTTTAGTCAGTCAGTCAACGAGTATTTAAGAACTTACTACGTGCCTGGCACCATGCTAAACACTGGGAACATAAAAAAGGCAAACATACAGCCCCTTCCCTCAAGGAGCTCCCATCCGAATGGAGGAAACAACATGCAAAGAATGACGTAGTGTTAATCATTTCATATTTATCCTGTGTACGGCTTGCTTTGCATGTGTTTGTCTGCCTGTTGTCTCCTCCTTTAGAGAGTAAGCACCACGACGAAGGACTGTCCTTTGCCTTTCTTTGTATCCCTGCTGCTGAGCACAAAGCTGGGCAGGCACTTAATAAATGTTTATTTTATTAAATTGTTTATTGAATATAAGAAATATATTATGAAACAGCAACACCAATAAGTACTACTGAAAACATGGACTGTTTGCTTTCACGGGAAGGTAGGAGGTCAATAAACAAGCTCTGCAGTTTCCCAAAAGTAATACAGCCCTCTCCCTCCCTCCTTTTCAACCCTGGACCTAGCTTGTGGTACATCTTCACTGTCTGTTCCAGATATACATACTGTTATAACCAAGTCCCAAGTTTCTTTTAGCAGGTACTTAGCAGCTAAGCAGCATACCAGGTAAAGCACTAGGCCTAAGGTCAGCAAGGTATGGGTTCAAATCCAGCCTCACACACTTAGTAGCTGTATGACCCAGTGCCTTTTCTCAGTCCTCATTCTTCTCACCTCTTTGCAGCCTCTGACAGCGTTGATCACTCATTCCTCCTGGATGCTCCCTTCTCTCCTGCTTCTATTATCTGACTGCTCCTTCTCTGTCTCCTTTGGTGGATTCCCCTCCAGATCATGTCCTCTAACAATAGGTGTCTTTCAGGATCCTGTTGTTAGGTCTTTTCTTCTCCTTCTATATTACTTCACATGGTGATCTCATCAGCTCCCGTGGATTTAATTACCATCTCCAATTTCCCATTTTCAACTGATTTTCAGGCATCTCAAACTGGATACTTAATATGTCCAAATCGGGACTTGTTATGTACCCCCTAAACTCTCCCTCTCTCCTTCCTTAGTAGAAGGCAATACCATCCTCTGGTCCATCAGGCCTGCACCTGAGGAGTCGGGCTGGATTTCTCACTCTCTTACCTTACCATGTCCAAGCTGTCGTCCAGACTCTTGAATTTGTGCTTTTCTCTTCTCCGATATGGCTACCACTCTTGTGCAGGCCCCTAATCACCTCATACCTTGATTGCTGCAGCAGCCTCCTGGTGTATCTACCTGCTGCAAGTTTCTCCCCACTCCAATCCATCCTCCATTAAGCCACCAAAGTGATTTTCCTTAAATCCTCTTCCACCCCCAAAAAACTCCAGTGGCTCTCTATTGCCTCAAGGATCAAATGCAAAATCCTTTGGCTTTCACATCCTATCATAGCCTCCTCCTACCCTTTTACATTGTACTTCTTGCCATAATATTCTTCAGTCTAGTGATACTGGCTTCCTTGCTGTTCCTCAAAGAAGACACACCACACTCCAGGTGTTTCCTCTTGCTGTCCTCCATACCTGGAGTACTCTTTCTCCTCATCTCCACCTTCTACCTTCTCTGGCTTCCTTTAAGTCTCAGCTAAAATCCCATTTTCTACAGAAAGCCATTCCAGATTCCTCTTAATTTTCATGCCATCCCTCTGTTAATTGTTTCCTCTTTGATAGTTGTTCCCATCATTAGATTGTGAGCTCCCTGAGAACAGAGTCTGTTCTAGTTCAGTGTCTGGCACGCAGGAGATGGTCAGTCTGGGGACTGACCAATCCTGGATAAAGTCACTTAACCTTTGTTTGCCTCAGCTTCCTCAGTTGTACAATGAGAGTAATAAAAGCACCCACTTTCCAGGGCTGTTGTTAGGAACAAATGAGATATCTGTAAGACACCTAGCACAGTGCCTGCCATGTAGCTGGCATATAACAGGTGCTTGTTTCCTTACTTCCTTTTTGTAATAAGAAAGGAGAAAAAAGTTAATCCAGGGAACCCAACTAATGTGTCAACTGAATCTGACAGTGTATGTAATGTTCTACACCCACAGTCTCCCACTTCTGCAAAGCAGAGAAGGGCCATACATTTCCTCCTCTCTTCCTCAGTCAATTAGCATGTGTTACTCCCTACTCTGTTTCAAGCTGGTGGCACTGGGCTAAATGCTGGGACACAAAGGAAGATAAAATACAAGCCTCAGCCCTTGGGGAGGTCAGAGTCTAATAAGAGACAACAAGCAAACAACTCTGCACAAAGAAAATTTATAAAGGATAAGTTGGAGATAAAATGCCCATACCTCTTGATTCAGAGATCTCATTGCTAAGCTTGGACCTTAAGGAAGTCGAAGGTATAAAGAAAGGTCCCCCACATGCCAAACTACAATAGCAGTTTTGATAGTATCCAAGAACTGAAAATAAAGTAGTTATCCATCTCTTAGGAGGTGGCTAAACAAAGCATGGCACATGCTTGTAATAGTCTCTTACTCTTCACTAAGGGTAACTGATAGCCCTCAAACCCACTGGTGAGCTAGGGGAATGTCAACCCAAAGTATGTGAAGGCCTCTCCCTGTGAAATGGGTAGATGAGAACAATTTGTTCCAATTGCTATGGAGGTGACTCAAGCAGGCACTGTGGAATGCTCAGAGCTTGGTTACACATGGAGATGCCAAGGTCATCCACCACATCCCAGGCCATCATTGGTTGTTTTAACTTTTGTTTTGTCGTAGACTTCAGTGACTCTGGAAGAGGGAATGAGGCTGATGACTCTGTGCAACTCTGCCTCACAATTCACACACTAGTTAAGACATCACTTTGCAATATAATGAATGGGTTCTCTTCAAAGGATGAACAAGGGGTAACAAGAAAGGCTTCTTACAGGGATTTTAGTTGGGACTTGAAGAAAGCTAAGCAGCAGAGATGAGGAGGGAGAGTATTTCAGGCATGTAGAACAACCAAGAAAAGTGCTTGGGGTCTGGAGATCAAGTGTTTTGCTCAAGGAGCAGCAAGGAGGCTATATCACTGTATGGAGGAGTACACAGTGGGAAGCAAAACTGGAAAGGGAAGGGACCAGGTTATGTAGGGTTTTAAATGGCAAATGGAGGATTTTATATTGGACCTTGGAGGTGATAATGAGCCACAAGAATTTGTGGTCAACCTAGATCATTATAATTACAAAGGATTCAGGTTTGTTTGTTGCTACTGTTCTTTCCATTTATATTAATGTTATCCCACTACATATTAGATTACTGGTTTAACTTACTTCATTAGGTAACTGATGACTGAAAGATTTTAACCATTCTTGTTTTAGTTGATCAGAGTCTTCCCATGATTTTCTGTATCTTTCATCTTTGTAATTTCTTATTGAGGAGTAAGAGACCATTCCAAGAATGTGCCACCCTTTGTTTAGACATTTCCTGAGAGATGGATAACTATTGTATTTTCAGTTCTTGGATATTATCAAAAGTGCCATAACAGTTTGGCATATGTGAGACCTTTATACCTTTGACCTCCTTAGGGTCTAAACTTAGCAGTGAGATCTCTGAATCAAGAAGTATGGGCATTTTATTTACTGGATATCCAGTAGACATCTTAAACATAACATTTCCAAAATGGAACTCATTGTATTTTCCCCTAAACCTTTCCCCTCCTACCTTCTCTATCACTGTAGTACTACACCAATTCTTCCAGTCTCTGATTCTAACTTAGGAACCATCCTGAATTACTCACTATTTCTTACCCCTCAAATCCAAGTTGTTGTCAAGGCCTGTTGATTTTACCTTTGCAACATCTCTCAAATATGCCCCCTTCTCTTCTCTGACACTATCCCACTCAAGTGCAATCCTCCATTAGCTCGCACCTGGATTACTATAATAGCCTGCTTTTGGGTCTGCCTGTCTTAAATCTCTCTCCACTCCAATCCATCTTCCATTTAACCACTAACGTGATTTTCCTAAAGTGCACGTCTAACAGTGTCACATAACTTCCTCCCAGCCCCATCACGCCTCCCCAATAAACTCCAGTGACTCCTTATTGCCTCCAGGATCAAAAACAAAATCCTCTGGTATTCAAAACACTTCATAACTTAGTCCCCTCCTACTTTCCAATCTTCTACAGGCTTGTATTCAGAAAGGGGAAAATATTCAATGATTTCTGAAAAGAGACAACAGTTAAATTTTAATAAGGTACGTGATCAAAACATGCAAAACAGTGATTTCCTCCAAAGAGTACAAATCTAATTTTCTTGTCTGGTTTGTAAATTAGCTATGAAATTCCAAAAGAAAAATTCCAAATAGATTTTGGGCAATGGCATCACTGTATAACATCTCCTCTGGAACCTCCTTCCCTCTTTTGCCAACTTGCTTCATCTAGCAGATATCAACAACTACTATCTTTCAAGGCTCTAGAGCACTCAGAGGGGTTCCTGAACCCTTAAAACTATGGCTCATACCTTCATTCCCCTTCTGGCTGTGCTTCTCACTTTCCAAACTTTAACATCAAGCTTCAGCTACAATCTCTGGAACCTCCTTCAGCACCTGGGGCTCATCACCTTGGAAAATCCATTTCCCCTCTGGTCTTCTCACCCTGAATGTCCCTCTGCTATGCAGGTCCTTTTCACCCACTGGGAAGTTTCCCCAGTGCCTCCATTTTGAGGAGGGGAGCAACCTTCATTCCTTCCTAGATATTCAGACTGCTCTTTGGACTTCTACACCATGCCCCACCCCAAGTACCTTCTTTGTCCCAAACCCAGCTTTTCACTTCCCTTTTGTGCCGTTGTCTTCCCCCATTAGAATGCACACAAGCCTTGATAGAAAGGATTATCTTTCTTTCTGCTTATGTTTGTATTCCCAGTGCTTAGCACAGTGCCAGGAATATAGTAAGTGCTTAATCAATGTCTTGCCTTGCCTGGCTCACTCCTCTGCAATGAGCCTATCTTTAAGGCTATTAGACTCGGTTAACTGAAAGCAAAGATGTCCACAAAGAGGGCACGGTGAGAACAATAGCTACTAAAAAATCCCCCTACCCCCACCTCGAGTTCATTCACCTAAGGTACGTTCTTCCACAAATATACATAATTTCTTTGGGAAGACTAGGCAGACTTAAGTCTACACTGGTAGAGAGACAAACATGCTGGGAACCCAGGTGACTAAAGTGCCTCAAACCTCCTTTAAACTTCTCTTTCCATGACATCCTTATATGTTCTCCTATGGGTGTCACAACTGCCAGGCAGGTAACTGAGCTACATTCCCAGAGTCTACTCTTGGTCTGAGCTTGACTTCTAACTGCCTGGGAATAATTGTCCCTTGAATGAATAGTTGGTTCCCCTTTCTGTTGCCAGAGGTCATGCTCCTGGGAGTTTCTTCTGGCCCTGACTCCTTCTTTGCTCCCTCTTGGATAAGCTGCTTCTAGTGCATTGGTAGCTGCAGTGTAAGATGCCACAGATAATGGGAGGAGGGGAGGAGTAGAGGGAGGGAGGAAAGAAGAGAGAGAAATCATCTCCTCCTTACTGCCCTCTGGCAGAGGTCCAGGGATTAGACTCCACCGCACTCCTAAGAGACAGTTGGCTTTTCAAAGAGTCCTGGCCAGTCTTCTCCCAGCCAATGCCAAACTCCCTTTCCAACTCCATCAGGAAAACCTATTTTTTTCACATTTCCTAAAGGGATATTAGAACTTAGACACTTTAGGCATATTAATACTTCATTATCTTTGTTATCTGTCTTTTATTTTTTGTGATTACATCAACTGGAGGACTAATTATCTAACATTACAATTGGAACGTAAGCTCTTTGAGGATATGTACCGTTTACATTTTCTATCTTAATATCCCCGGTGCCTGACTCATAATGAATACTTAATAAATGTTTGTTAGATTAGACTGAATTGAAAGAAGTATATATTCTAAACATGACTACTTTGAAGGACAATACTCATTTGGATATAAATCTGCGACTGTATTTCTTTAAAAACAAAACCAAAAAGTCTTCACTTTCATTGTACTTACATGTCTATCAAATGTACTATTGGTCTCATTTGTAATGACCACATAGCCCTATTTAATAAATTAAAAAAATTTTAAACTCTTTTTATCTTTCTAGGTCTATGTCTAGCGCCACCCCCACCCCCATTTTGATGGGTTTATCTGGATATCTATAGTATATTTTTCTACCTGTGGATACAAATATTTTAAATAACAACATTTCACTATTTGTGCTTGATTTGATTTGATTAACCTGTCCTAAGTTATTTTTAAGAGAAATTCTTCAGAAGAGTTTTCCCATAACATTCAACTCTTCATCTCATGTTGCTTTTGTTAATTCTTGTTTAAAAAAACAACCTAGTAGAAATGATGAGCAGGTGAACTTCTGAAAAACTTGGAAAGACTTACATGAACTGAGTGAAGTGAGCAGAACCAGGAGAATACGGTGCACAGTAACAGCAACACTGCGTGATGATCAACTTTGATAGACTTAACTCTTCTCAGAAATACAAGGATCTAAGACAATTCCAAAAGACTCATGATGAAAAAATGCTTTCCACATCCAGAGAAATAACTATGGAGTCTGAATGCTCATCGAAGCATACTATTTTCTCTCTCTCTCTTTTTTTGGTTTCTTCTTTCTCATGATTGTTCCCTTTGATTCTAATTCTTCTTTGTAACATGACTAACCTGGAAATAAGTTGACTTTGTGCAACTCTGTCTCACAATTCCCACACTAGTCAAGACATCACTTCTCAATATAACAGGTTCTCTTCAAAGGATGAACAACAACAAGGGGTATCAAGAAGGGCTTCTTACAGAGATTTAATTTTAGTTGGGACTTGAAGAAAGCTAAGAAGCAGAGATGAGGAGGGAGAGGATTTCAGGCATGTAAGACAACTAAGGAAAATACTTGGGGTCTGGAGACCAAGTGTTTTGCTCAAGAACCAGCAAGGAGGCTATATCAAGACTGAACATCATCTTGGGGTGCAGGGAACGGAGGGAGGGAGAGAAAATTTAGAATCCAAAATCTTACAGAAATGAATGCTGAAAACCAAAAACAAATACATATATTTTTTTAAAAAGTTAAAAAACCAATCTAGTAGAGGCCTTTCTAAAATTGGCATAAAATTTGTAGCACTGCCTTGCTCAGCTATTTCTCCTAAGATTAACTGGTCATTTCCAAAAGGTACTTTCTTTCAGAACTTTAGTGTTTCTTCAGAGTTATGGTTATTTTGATGGCATGGTACTTTAATCCATATATACATACATACATATACACACATTATATACGTATATATATACACACACACACACACATATATATGTATATACACTTATATATACAAGTACAAGTACACATATACATACATCTCTCTCTCTCCCCATCCATCCATCCATCCATCCATCCATCCATCCATCCATCCATCCATCCATCTATATCTCCTTTTGACTTTGTTTTGAACCTGCCTATGCTGACTCATTGTTACATAAAGGCTTCCCATCTACAACGCTTATCTTTAACTGCTTCACAGTATGAGGTTTTTGCTGGCTGCTAGTATTTTGTGGCTGTTTCATTAATATTTTCCAGTTCTCTAATAGGAAGTTCCAAGTGGTTCTCAGTTGTATTTAGGCAATCTTTTGGCTGTTTTATACATCAACGTTCTGCTTCAAATGGAGAAATGGATGAAGCTTGATATTTATTCTTCTTTTCCTCTTTGTCTGAAGTGAATGAGCCAACAGAAATTTCCATAGTGTTCTTATCTATTTATAATTTGCTTCTTATTGATCTTTGTTTCTATTTTTCATCCTACAAAAGAAAAAGATTTTATAATTAGAATATTTCCATACATATAATAACATGATTTCTTTTAGATTCTGCTTTACTGTTCACAAATATTTCAAGGGATATGCTACACTCTTCAAATCTAGAAAATGAAATCCATCTCTTTCCTAAATCTGGAAGCAATTCTTTTTTCCCCATATATCCTGAATTATATCTTAAATGAGGATTTATAGAATCAAGTAGATTCCAAACCCTCAGATATTCTCCTTTACTAAGAATGAATCCTATTTATTGATCACTGAGCTATGAAGAAACTCCAATTATACTTCATGAGGTAGAGATATGTTTTCTTAAATTTTAAGGATGAATGCTATATATGTATGATACATTGATTTTGTTACAGGAGTTGTATAGTAAGTATATAATACACATATATTTGTAACTGTATACACACATATATGAATGCATATATGTGTACGCACATATACACATGTGTATAAATACATATTGTACATGTATATGCATGTATATATATTTTGTCATATGTGCTATATTTATACACACATTTAGGATTTCCATACTCTGTGTAAAGAGTTTTTCTGGAATTTCTCCCAGGATATTTCAGAGTATAACTCACATTTAATCACTACTCAGCTAAACTTAGCCTGTTCATCTGGTGAAAGTACTGAGTTAATATAACTTGAAACGTCCTGAAAGGAATTCCAGAAAGAATTAAAAGAGAGTAAAATCATAGAAGATATCATGGAGTGTCAATATATAAACACTTTCTCAACTGTACATGTTACAATGTAAGCTTCACATAGACTATAAAGTTAAGAGGCAGAACAGAAGCTGCACATGTAGAATTTAACGACCAAACATACTGACTTCAACACTGCAGGCTTGTGGATGGTAAGAAACTTTCTCTAGACCAAACCCAGCACACTGGAATTTGGCTTAGACTCAGTCCAAGAAAAAAAAAGTTCTTGATATGCTATTAGAAACACTTATCGATAGGAAACAGTCTTCTGAAAGAAGGTATTTTCAAATATGTATGCAGTAATCCTCAGTACAGTACAAAGAAAAATAAATACCATCACCACCACCAACCGGCACTTTTCATCTTCAAAGAACTTGACAAACAATAATTATTATGCTTTGCAACACTTTTATATAGCAAGTACAATTTCTAATTTTCCAGAAAGCAAGAGAGACAGATTGACATAGGGAAGGAGATAAAGAAAACAAGGCTATGAGACTTAGACAGGGTCAAAGAGAAGGTTGGTAAGAGACAGAATTCCTTCTCTGTATTCAGACTATAGACCATTTGGTTTATAACTCAGATTTTCTATTAAAAGTTTATTTATTTATTTATTTGGCAATAATGTTGCTACAACTAGGTCTGCTAGGGCTATTATGACTAGAAGGACTATTACTATTTTATCACTACTACTCCTACTCCTACTCCAGCTAGTAAACTGAACCTTCATTTCTTTTAAGTGATTTGTGCTTTGCATAAGGAAGAGGTAGACCATCTGAATGCTCCGAAAAATAACCGGATGTTCCACAGGTAGGTTGATCTTTCTATTCCAGAAGAAAACAAAGGTTTAAAATATAATCAATTATATAAAATAAAAATGATTCAAATTGTCCTACGAATGGATTTTTTTCCTTTTAAAGGACAGTTTGGTCTAACAATATTTTAATCTTTAATCTAGGACTCTAGTCGATATACTTGTCCTTTGAGGTTCTAACTACACCTATTTTATACATTAATGTGAACCACAAACAATAATATGATATAAAGGACATAGATTCCAAGTCATGTGGGGGAACTTTTGGCCAATATCTTCTATCTTCATGGCTTAATCTGTAACAAATGCCAGAAGCTGCTGTATGAGATGCCAGCGTGTCAGGTTTTTTCTTTTTCTAGAGGCTGAGCAGCGCAGTGATTCGTATCCTTATTCTCTAAAGAATTCTCAAGGTTTTCACATGTGCAAAAAAATACTTTAGGTATATTCTACAATATTTAAGATTACTTTAGGGGTTAAAAATTTTAATATTATTTCTATGACTGGGGTCTATGGTTGGTTTTCTAAAGAACCACATGAAAATTGTTGTTGTTTTTTTTAGCAGTGTCATGGTTTTATATAGTTCTGGAATGAGCTTTCTCTATCTACATGCACATATTTCACATTTCTATGAAATCAAACGGCCTCTCCACCACTAGTTTTAATGCATTTCATGCTGTTACCATGCTGCACATGTGCTTGTGTGTACACACTAGCAAACATAATTTAAAGAAGTAATGAGAGTTTCTCTTGTTTCCTTTGCCATAAATGACATACATTTCTGCATCAATTTTTAGTAATTTGATTTCTATAAGGTGCTTGCTGTTTGGGGAACTTATTTTGTATAGATATTGAATATGAGTCAAATTAGACAAAGTCTAATTTGAAAGTGGCTACTAGTTGAACCAGAGGGCATGGAAAAATGAAGACAACAATACTTATAGTTAGGGAGAGTGTGAGGACATTTTGTATATACTCATGCATGTTAAGACACACATAAACACACATGATTGTGTGTATGCATATATGCACACACATATAATACATATATGTGTGTATGTGTATATACTCATGACTGAGGCTGTCATTATATCTCAATTCTGGAAAGAAGCATTTGGTTATTTCAAACCGTGGAGCAGACTTCAGTTTTGGATACATGTGATTCAAAGCAACATTGATTCATGATATAAGACAATTTTAAAGTTAGTGAGTAAGAAATCAGTCTCATACAGTCTCATACAGATAAGAGTCAGTAACTACCACATGACTGCCCCCTTTTTATTTATTAAAGCAAGTTGACTAAAAAGGGTTAAGGAATAAAATAAAAAAAGGAAAGATTTATGTGTGAAACACTTCTAAACATGCCCTCTAAGTACAGTAGATTTTCCCCTTAGAACCACACCCTGTAAGTGCTGTATTTTCAGAGCTGAACAATTAACATAAGGAGTATGAGTCAGTCTTTGAACAGCTCTGTGGGAACCAGAAAGCCTTTGCTATTAGGAATGATGTAAATTCCCCAAGGCTGGAAGAAGTCCACAATAGAAAGCAGACAGGGTCATAAATAACAACAATGGACATTGCATAGACCATATAAAATATTGTACTACTAGCGACACTTCCTTTAAATCTCATATTAGACTCAATCATTGACTTTACTTTCTTTTATTGGGTTTCAAAAATGCCATTTCTTTCCTATGGGAATTTCAAAGCTTGCTTAAGAAAAAGGGTAATATGCACTCATCCCAAATTCCTTTGACAGCAAAATAATGAAAAAACCTGACCTAGAAATAGGATGACAACAGAGAAAGTGATGTTCTGACTGAGAAAAATATGCCCCATATCCAAGGTTTAATTCTTCCTTTCCATACACACTGTCACCCTTTCACCCCCACCCCACTCCTCACCCCCGTCCTGTAAAGGCAGGGACAGATCCCTTGCTTAAAATTAAAAACACATTTCTTGGCAAATTGTTGAAGACAGACATATTTACATTTCTATGAAGGCTGGGTGGGCAAAAAAAAGAGATTCAAATGCTTCTTTAGCCCTTGAAGTGTCAAATCTCATTAGAAACTTCTTACTTTTATATTCTGGGGTCAAGTCACTTTCTTTTGTCATTAAATCTCTGTATAGCAGCAAACATAAATCACTGGGGGGAAAAAAGGTTATTACCTGGAAACAGGATTTTCTAAAAGTAGATTACACAGAATAGGATAGCTCCTAGAACCTGGATGGCAGAATATAATGCAGGGTTCTTTTAGTTAAGACTTATCTTGAGGCAAGACTATTAGGCATGTATTATGAACTCTATGAAGGTTAAAAACAACATATTTGTTTTGTAATCATCCCTTTTTCCTATCTAGGTCCTGATGTAAACACTACATAAAATGACTTTTGAGTGGAATCAGGTATCAACAAAGAAAATATAATTATTCATGAACCAGCTTAGTGGGTTGTCCATCTGACTGTATGTCATAGTATAGACAATTTAGTCGGCATTTTTCATCCACTTGGCTTTTCTTGTGTGGATAGTTAAGCCAAACTCTTATTTTTATTTCAAATTAAGAAAAGTTGCATACAGTGCTAGGGCAAAAAAATACATAAATGTTTTATCATAACAAGTCAAAAAGCACGTATTAAGTGCTTTCTATATGCCAGTCACTGTGCTAAGTTCTAGGAATACAAATACAAATGAAAAAGAAAAACAGTCCCTGTCATCAAGGGTTCACAGTATTCTAAGTAGAGCATGATGCAATTTTCAGAATGTCATTTGCAAATGGTATATCTGGTGGGCTTTATAATCTATATTTCCCCCATTAATCAACATGTATTTACTGATCACCTTCTTTTTGCTATGCACCAGGGATAAAAAAGACATAAATGAAAAAAGTTCTACTGTATTTTAGTTAGACTTTATGCTTATTATTCTCCATGATGATAGCAAATAATTTTAAATGGCTCTAAGAAATTGACCCATTACTCAAAAAGAGAATGCTTTAAAATACAACCTTTAGAGTAAATTATTTATAGAAGTGCAACGTTACTTTCATTTGTAACCTTAAAAATTATCTGACTCTTTTCTTTTCATTCAAAGAATGTTGGAATGCCCACCTTTCTCTCTGCTGTTTCATTCCCATCCTCCCAAAAATATATTTACTCTAGGCCATTTTATTCAATTTCTTCATCCATAAAATGTGAATGACACATACTAACTACATTATAGTGCCACCATAAGGAAAGCACTTTATTAACCTTAAGGTATTATATCTTCATGTGTTGCTACTTGTCTCTATCACTTTTATGTTCCTAGCACTGCACTAACTATACAACATAAGGTAGTAGTAGGCCCTTAATAGTCACTGAATTACTAGACCCACAATTTTAACCCATATTTACAAAAGAGAGCAAAAAACTGCATCCATATTTGCAAATCAATATGTTTTCTTATTGTTTGTCTCTGGGTTTCACTCCTGATACCACAAGTTCTTTTTCCGCTGTGATCCGATAGTTTTCTCATCTTGGAAGATCCATTAGCCCCTGTGCCTTCTTCCTTTGATTGGTCAATTTCTCACAGAACTTCCATTTTAAAGAAAATGTCCAGGCAAGCTGTGTTTATTCCTTTATCCCTCTCTGGGCTATACCCCTTACTCTTTAGACACTTTAATTTCTCCCTCATCACACTTTCTCTCCTAACCTTTCCTTTTCAGCATCCTTTTAATGTGCTGTCTTCCCCCATTAAAATGTAAGCTCCTTGATGACAGGGCCTGTTTTTCTTTTTCACCTGTATTTGTATTCCTAGAACTTAGCACAGTGACTGGCATAAAACAACCACTTAATAAATGTTTTTTGACTTGTTATGATAAAACATTTATGTATTTTTTGCCCCAGCACTGTATGCAAGTTTTCTTAATTTGAAATAAAAATAAGGTAGGAAAACTCATAAAAGGACAGCAAATGTGAACATGACTTTGCAAAGTATTGTTATCCTTTAGCAAAATAATATTTTTAGCAATATTCAAATTCATGTATAGCTATTTATGAATCCCAAACAAGACCCTTTTCAAGGCACTGGTAAGAATTCAATTACTTTTGATAGGTTGTTTAGGCCATGTCATAATGAAAAAAACAACAACAACCTAGAAACTATTAAATTTATTTGAATATATGTGTTATGGCCAAACCTTTATATATTCAGAAGTAGTTTTATTTAGTGTTCACATCAGGAGCTAAATAAGAAAAAAGGGATGATTATGTAAACTATGTATAAACTGTGATCTCCCTGATATGGATGGTCCCTCCAAAGATTTATGCATTTTATATATGTATGTACATATGTATGAATTTTATTTATTTATGTATCTTTAGGCAAAACTCCTGGGAGCATGAATTGTATTTTGATAGCAGGTGCTAGAAGTCAGTGTTTTCCTTGTATAATACTTTCAAAAAAAATCCTATTCCCAAATAATTTCTTTCTCAATAATGTATGGCAGAAATAGTAACAAAAGGGACTGAGTTGACCCTGGAATGTAAGAATAAAAAAATTTGAATGAAAATAGACAGTCCTAGACAGGGTATATAGTATCCACAGACACTTCAGATGGACAATGAATCTGACCCAGAACTGAACAGAAGAGAACAGAATAGATAGTCTTTGAGAAACTACATTGTGCTTTTAATGATCCCAAGCATCATCCTGACCCAAAGGCTCACTTTTTTAAAAAACATTCATATTCTAAGTTATGGAGTAATGCTAACTCAGAAGAATTAAGGTTGTGGGTTATGGGAAGATGTATTCTTTTTTTTGCTTTTTTGGAGGGGGAATGCAGAGCAACTGGGGGTACGTGACTTGCTCAAGGTCACACGGCTAATACGTGTTAAGAGTCTGAGGCTGGATTTGAACGCTGGTCTTCCTGACTCCAGGGCCAGTGCTCTATTAACTGTGCCACCTCGCTGCCCCAGAAGATGTATTCTGTATGTGAATAGGGCTACAACAAATTTATAGGAAAAGAAGATATGCAGTGCTCAATGAAAAGCCCGTGTGCTCCTTTGGTATTTATGTAACATCAACAGAACTGGTATGAGGATATAGAAAAAAATATATGTGGGCATGTACGAGTAGAAACTTAAAACAATAGATGGCATAGTCATATTGAGATCACAGATCTGTCAAGTACTGACACACCTAAGTGTATACTCTGACTCTCTCCTATTCTTTCCTCAAATAAAAATGTTAAAAGTCATCAGATATATTAAACATGAGGGTACTTCTAATGGAATATGGAGATGTTAGGAATTTCCTACATGTTAGGAAATATGTAAAGAAATAACATTAATTAGATGATCCTTTTGCATATTTTGGCTCTATCAAGTCCCAGGACACTGCAGAACCCTCTAGATGAGAATCACAGCTACTCAAAAGAGTCTGGCCTAAGTAAAATTGAAAACACAAATGGATAATGAATGTGTAGTAACAAGATTACAACATGAAGTTGTAGAACTAATTCAAAAATATAATCATGCCTGGGACAGACACACAAATGTTCAAGGTGGGCTAGAACTAAATAGGAGGACATAACCCAACTGGATTGACTATGGGAAATTACAGAGTTCTTTCAATAACCCTAAACTTCTCAGGAGCAAAGGCTCATCTTTTCAATACCAATATTCTACCAACATTGTTGTATGTCTATGAGTCATAGAACGCTACAGTCTCCAAAGAATTAAAACTGAGTAATATTCAGAGGCAATGGAAGCACACCTGGTAGATGTAACCAGGCTGTAATACAAGACAAATAAGGAAGAAGAAATGAAATAGTGTAATCAAAGGCATGTATGATTATGGTCATGTGGCAAGAGTAAGGAATAACTCTTGGACATGTTGTGCAATCCTCCACTGTTCTTATGATGTCAAGAAAAAGCAGGCAAGGATGCCAGCACATGATGTGCACCCATAAGGTGAAATAAAAAACAGAAGGAAGAGACAAGATGGGCATGCATCTTTGGAGGGAACATCCATATGAATGAGATCACAGATCCATTTGAGTACCTGGAGTACTAACCAATCATAACAATTAAACAGTGTTTTGTGATGACTTTGCCTCAATATTTCTTTTGGCCCTGTTTATTATGATTGATACCTATAGATTCAGCAAACCAGATCCCTGCAGAACTAGGTGTAACATCAGTTTTAAGCTTTATTATACCCAGAATTTTAATCCTATAATGTTACTTCTTGAAAAACAGGTCTAAAAATTCTTTTATTATTAATTGATTAAGTATGACATTTTATGTGTTATTGACACATGGTATTTGTACACTCACACGATACAATACTTTTTTTCCCCTTTAGATTTCATCTTGTATTTTATAGTATTGTTGAGCTTTTTGAAGCATTGTATATTACACTTATGTTATCTCATTTGAGTCTTGGGATAGCTTTCAGCTTGATATTAAAAGAAACAATAACTTCCTAATGCTGTCCAAAAGTAGAATGGCTGCCTTATAAAATGAAGCTCTTCCCCATAATTGGAAGTGGGATTTATAGAGAGGATTCCCGCTCAGTTACAGGTTGGGCCGGATGACCTCTAAGGACTCTTTCAATTGAGATTCTAGAATCCAAAGACAATGAGATTGATACACAAATGTTAATAATCCAAAGTCATATAGCTAGCTAAGTGGCAGAAGTAGAATAAGCCTATGTGTTTGTTTTTTTTTTTATCTCCTGGTCCTGTGTTTTCTTCTGCCACACTACTTAAAATAGTTATGCCCTGATCATTTTCTTCTTCTACGCCACAAAAGTGAAGCTACAAGCTGTATTTTTGGTGACATAATTCAAAACTACCTGACTCAGCCAGTGTGCTTGACTTTGATTCCTGGGAAAATTCTAGAATGGATCATTAAAGAGATGGCAGGTGAGTATCTACAAAGGGAAGCGGGGATTACAAAGAACCAGGATGGCTTCATCTAGAACAGGTCTTACCAGAATAATCTCATTTCCTTTTTTTGACAGGATTACTAAACTAGTAGATTAGGGGAAGGATGAATGATAAATGAATGTAGCTCTTTACCACATGCTGTATATGGAGGGAGATGACTTTTCTAATTGGTGGACAGAATCCTGAGCTTGAGGCTGTGTACCTGTACAAGTTATACTGAAATAGTTCCAAACATTTTCTAGAGAGTGACAGGAAGACTACAGACACTCTATGGAGGATAAAAAGACTTTAGAAAGGAACTCTCTTTGGTTGAGGATGAATCTTCTCTTCTTTTTTGAGCTGAGTTATTATCAGGCAGCTTTGTGGCACAATGGGTAGAGTACTGGATCTGGAATAAGTTAGACCAGAGTTCAAATCCTGTCTCAGAAACTTATTAGCTGTGTGACCGTGGACAAATAATCTAATCTTTCTCAGCCTCAGTTTCCTCATCTGTAAAATGGGGGTAGTAGCATCTACTTTACAACAATTATTGTTGTAAGGTTAAAGTGACATAATATTCAAGTGTTTTGGCAACCTTAAAGTGCTATATAAATGCTAGCTCTGATGATGAAGACGATTATCTCACTCCCAGGTGAAAAGCTCATTCACTCTTTGAATTATTGGGTACATTTTCATCTGAGTAGCTTCTTTGATTTCTGCTTGCAGCCCTGACTGAATAAATGGGGCTGCCTGCTATTAGTTTTTGTGGTTGTTGTTGTTTTTTGTGTAGCATAACTAGCATTTGGTGGAAAGGGGCTCAGCAGGTAAATGCAAACTAAGGGTTATCCTCCCCTCTAAAGCAACGTAGCCTGATACTTTTCTACGTGACTAGAGGAAAGAGCACGCAGCCGCAGCAGTACAGACGCGGCCCTCGGCGTTCCTCCTCTCCACAGACCGGGCATTAGGCTAGAACTATTTGCAACACCTTACACAGCTGTCTAGTCTAGAAGTATGAAATCTGAAATAAAAAAGGCACTATTTTTTCAAGGAAAGCAGAAAACAGAAACTGGAGAAGTTATGGATTAGGATATGGCCAACAGTACACAAAAGTAAATGATCTCTTTAGTTGGAAGCAAAACAAAATCTCAGTTTAAATGATGACAGACTCAATCTCACCCAAGAAGAGATCCTTTTTCTGAAACTTCTAGGAAGGCAAACTAAAAATGAGGGCATGGTGAAGATGCTGAAGCTTCCCCTACACGTCAGCAACTTTGAAGTCTTTCCCTGTATCCTCTGCAGAGTACCCTACGTCTACTTGTCTCTCTCTCTCCAAAGAAGGTCTAGAACTCTAGAACTACCTCAGTACAGATTTCACACAAGTACACAGTCTTATGCTCTGCATTCTCTCTGCCCATCAGGAATTACGTCTCCTTTCATATATAGCAAGAAGTATAGGGCTGCCTTTCCTCTACTCTGCTCAGATGAGCCAGGTCACATCTAGTTTCCTTTGGTTTTACTCAAGCTTCTGATAAAGTATCTTATATTACTGTTAAAGAAGGCCTGGATCAATATGTATTAAATGGTAATATAATTAGATGTATTAGAACTCATTGGATGGTCAAATTCAGAGTAAGCTGCTAAGGATTCAATGCCAACATGGCAAAATGTGCTCAGTGGTGTACCCTAGGGATCTGTGCTTAGTCCTGTGGTGTTTAGCATTTTTTCAATAACTTGGATAAAGAAAAAAGATGGTATGCTAATCAAAACTGGAGATGACTCAGAGCCATATGGGATAGTCCAGGGGTGGGGAGCCTGTGGCCTTGAGGCCACATGTAGCCTTCTAGGTCCTCAAGTGTGGCCCTCTGACTGAATCTGAACTTTACAGGACATATTTGCCATGTTGGCATTGAATCCACAGGTTCCCTCCCTCTTCCCTTGGAATAATTAATACATTGTACAAGTCAAGATCCAAAAGGCTCCTCTGACAGGTTACAGCACTGTGATGAATCTAATGTGAGATTCAACAGAGATAAATGCAATTGGGTACATATAAAAAAGTCAGCTTTACAAGCATAAGATAGGAGAGTTATGGTTAGAAAGCAGCTGTTAGGAAGATATGAGCGTTTTAATGTACTGTGAGCCCAATAGTATGGGCCAGCAGTATGATTTGTCAGCTTAAATAGCTTATGTGATCTTGAACTGCATTAAGAAGAGCCTAGCTCCCAGGATTTAGAGGTCATAGTCCTGCTCTTTAGACTGCATCTTGTGCACAGTGTTCAGTTCTAAGCACCAAGGTTTAAGAAGGACACTGATAAGTAGGACAGTGTCCAGAGAGGGGCTGGTGAGGGGCCATTAAATCATGACCTATAAGGATCAGTTAATGGAGCTAGGTAACCAGGAGAAAAGAAGACTCAGGAGAAATATGATAGCTGTCTTCAAATATTTCAATTGTTGTCATGTGGAAGAGAGACTAGACTTTTTTTATTTGGCCCCAGAGGAGCAAAACCAAAAGCAATGGGTGAAAGCTACAAAGAAACCAATTTAGGGGTGATGTCAAAAATAACAGTTTATGGTTTCCTCTTCCTTGGAGATATTAAAGCAGCATCTACATAATATATAATATAAGCTAATGCATACCAACACAGATAAAATATAATACAACAGAATAATATATTAAATATTATATCAAATACAGTAGTATATTAAATAACACCATATTATAATATATAGTTATGATGTAACCATGTTATATAATTGTGCGATATCATAATATAAACATGTTAATATCATACGCTGACATTTACATTTTAATAATTGCATTATAATACATTGATATTAATATAGCATAACTATACTGAATATAATATAATGCAACTTCATTAAATATAAACCCAAATCTTACACTATAGCCATATTTATACTAATATCATTAAATTAAATAATCTTAACATATGTTAACATGTATGTGCAATGCCAAACCATGCTATGTTGTTATGTTATGTTACAGTATACTATGCTATGTAGTGGGTTGATGGCTGCTGAAATTTCTACCAGTTCTCAAATTCTGTGATTCTATGCTTTCTTCTAATCTACATGGCAACCTTCACAAATCAGATAGCCTTATTTGAGAATATAAAGTAATCCTAAGGCATAAGGTTGTAACTATTCTATGAATATATACAATGAAGCTTTTTGTTATACCTGATGTTAGATGTTCATTTATCACATATGAAAGTTATAAAATATGAATAAAAGAAGTGCCAACTTTAGAATGCCATCATGTCGAGATGAAAAAAAACTTGCCAAGCAGATACAAAATTGAATACAATCTTTTAAGTTAAAAACATTTGAATGTGCAGAAGTATCATCTTCTGGAAGGAGTCACTTAGAATATTGTTCCTTTTCTGGTGCAATATCTGACTATATGACAGGAAGAATAACAAACTGGACTAAGTTAAGAAGTATAACAGAAGAGGCAGGTTTTATTACATATTTTTAAATGAAAAATTCTAAAACCTTTCTATCTATTCAAAGAAAAAATAAAATACTTATAAACATGTGAGAATGTTTACTGACGCAATCAGATTAAGCAAATAAAGTAAAAAGGAAAGAAGAAAATACTTGATTTTTAGATTGGAACTGTTTGCTTTAGAAATGCTAGCACTGGTCTGTGAAAATCCAATGACCATATAAGGGTGTACTGAGTAGAAGGCAGGCTATGTTGTAGTTTTAATTTTTAGTCAAGATGCTGGGAACTTGGAGGCCTGAGGAGAGGGGCATTAGTAAGCAAGAGAGGACCTAGAAAGGAAGGTAGGATTGCCAAAGACAACTTCCATCTATTTAAAAATTTTTTTTACCTTGTATTGGCCCTGTGCCCAGGAAAAAGGGAGGAAACTCTATTTCTCTATTTCACCCTCCATATTACAGTACAGAGTCTCCTGCTTCCAGGACCCCTAGAATTCAGGCTACTACTGGTACTAACATTCCCAAATAATATTCTGTGAATAAACTAGACAGTGTTCAGGGGAAGGCAAATAGGATGGATAAAAACCTTGATTCCATGTCATATTGCTTGGAAATCCATCATTCATGTCACTGTTTCTATGGGAAAATGTTCTCCAAGTTAAAAACAGTCGATTTAAAAAGGAACTTTTTGAAACAAGGCCCATATAAACCAAGGACTGCCTCAACTATCAGAGTGGGGAATGCTAGCTAGCATCTTACTCGTTCATGAGAAGATAATGCTGAGTCAAGCTGCTATCTTCCACTTCTTACCCACTCTAGGGAAGTAGATACATCTTTCCCTCAAAGGAGGAGTGGGCTGTTGGTTTTTGTTTTTTATTTTCCAAATATGTTTGTGGAAAGCCCCCTAGACTGCTTTAGAGCATGGAGCACGAGTAGCTGGGTGGTCTCTAGGACTGCTGTTGTTTTCTTGCGTGGCCTGATATAGACTCTACTGAGGACCACAACTTTCTACTAAATGCAATCTCTTTTCTACTATTGGCTGATGGACTAAGCACAAATAACTCACAACTTTGTAGGGTCTTGGTTTTTCCATCTGTAAAATGAGTTATTCTTGATTTGTTTTGTTACAAGGAGATTATACTTGAATATATATATATATATA
>CM053595.1:188246542-188273236 GCA_028646575.1 Pseudocheirus occidentalis | reverse complement strand
CCTTGTTCTAAATATTGTGTCTTTCTGAAATAAGATATAATATAGAGACTTTCCTTGTTCTGAAGATTGTATATAATATTGTGAACTGTTGAAACTGTGAACATTGTACTGAATAAAGATTTGTAATGAAATAAACAGAGTGTTCACTAATACTGTGTAATCTGAATCTTAAAAGCTCCTCACAGTAGCATTCTCTCAGGAATCTACTGCTGATTGGCTTTACAATATCCCAATATACAATATCCAACAATTGCAAAAGGATCCTGAAGATCCATAGGACTCACCTGTTTATCTTCATTACAGCTAGTTTCCATCAAGGTTAAGATCACGTGCTACTTTTTTTTTTTAGAGGGCAGTTGGGGTTAAGTGACTTGCCCAAGGTCACACGGCTAGTTTTTGTGTTAAGTGTCTGAGGCTGGATTTGAACTCAGGTCCTCCTGACTCCAGGGCCAGTGCTCTATTCACTGCGCCACCTAGCCGCTCCTCACATGCTACTTTTAAAAAGAGACTATTCCCAATATTCCAAAAATTACCTTGTATCAATTTTGTGTACGTTGTCTTCTCCTGCTAGATTTTAAGCCCTTCAAGTTCTGGGACTGTTTTGGCTTTTGTTTTTGTATCCCTAATATCTAACACACTCTTTCCCTCATAGCAGGTGCTTAAATAAACACTTGCTGATTGAATAATGGTTTTTTAAAAGATGAGTTTCTGTTTTAGAGAGAAGACTGGAGAATCTGGAAGCACTGCTTAGGTTCCCCAATTAACCTATTTTCTTCCTCTTACAAGTCTAGCTCGCTGTCTGTTTCCAACACTTGTCCAAGACAGACCAACTCTATAGGTGGTCTACCCAGCTGCATTTCATAGTCTGGCGAATATGTATTCTTTATCTACTTCTTTTTTCCTGTGTGTATAGTTAGGATGAATCCTTCTGAGTAGGAGCATCCAGGACTTGATGCAACCTTAGTTGCTATGTGCAAACGTGAACATCTGGAGGACTTTGCCATTTAGAGGTCATTTCTCTTTGATTTGGATGCCACAATAGGTACTCTTCACGATAGCCATATGTACCACTGATAAACAGAGTTTGCTCATCTTTTTTTTTTTTGCTTTTTTTTTTGGAGGGGCAATTGGGGTTAAGTGACTTGCCCAAGGTCACACAGCTAGTGAGTGTGTCACGTGTCTGAGGCCAGATTTGAACTTGGGTCCTCCTGACTCCAGGGCCAGTGCTCTATTCACTGCACCACCTAGCTACCCCTAATTTCTTTCTCTTTTTTTGCTTTTTTTTTTTTAAGAGTTTGCTCATCTTAACTTCCATTGCTGTTTATTAAGAATCTGAGAGAACTAGACAAAGTTATTGGCTCTGCAGCTATTAAGGAAATTTATGTGATTTTAACATCTACTTGAGAAACACATTGCTGGGGAAAGCCTTTAAAGCTGCATTTTGTTCTACTAAGTCAAATGCTTTCTTAAAATCAACAATGGGATCTAGTATTCCCTGTACCTTTTAGTCAATTATGCAATTATAATGACGTAAGTTTCTATAGAAAAAATGCTTATGAAAGTCTGCTTATCTCCTATCATAGTTCACATAACTTTGTCAGGGATGTTTGTAGATCACTCTCATGAAGGTTTTGTAAGGACGAAAAGTGAATCGGTAGTTATTAGTGGTCTCTTGTTCACTATTTTTTATATCAATACTTCCCACGATCTCCCCCAACAGCTTGGCACCTCTCTATCGTATATTTTGAAACCTGAAACCTCGACATCATCAGCATTTATTCACTTCCAGCAAGAGCTTCTTCCTCTGGCCAAACTACTACTCTTAGTTCTGTCTTTTTCAATGCTGCTTCTCCTTCCTCATGCAGAGTATTAGGGTCTGTGATACTAGATTTTAAATGTGGTGGAGCTCATAGAATCTTACCTCCTCATTTTACAGATGAGGAAATTGGGTCAGGCTCACAGTGGAATTTAGTAGCAGTCAGGATTTGAATTCAGGTCCTCTGATTCAAAATCTAGTGGTTTTTTCACTGCATCACACTGCCTCTCTCTCCCCTTTGGGAGATAAATTACTAACTAAATGCTTGAGTACTTAATAACTATATAGCTAAAGTCATACAAAGAGTTCTGAGAACTTTCTTTTTTGTTTATTTTTCATAAAGGAATATGAGCTTTTTACACTTGATACAGAACACTTGATAGATGAAAATTAGTAAAGAGGTAAGTTCTATTCCTTTATACATGACTGTATAAAGTATTATTGACTTATTATATGACAGGATTAATGTGGTGTGGTAGGAGTGGCACCTCTTTTATATAGACTGGTCTGGTCATTCAAGAGGGCAGAGAGGCCATTTGGCAGAAAAGGCCCAGCCTGTGGGGAATTGGTTAGAGAGGTTTTAATGGCATTTCCACTGCCTTAGGGGTGGGGAGGGGGTGGAACCACACTTTTCTGACCTAGTGTCACTTATGGCTGTGATGAATGCACAAGATTAGTGCCTTTAACAGTGAACTATATGTATCCTTTTAAATGATACAATAAGCAAAACTGTTTTTATCTGTATTTTATGGTCTATAAGTATCTTATGGAATTCTAACCCTGAGTCTGAATCATCAGACCCTCCTGAATTAGGCTTGGTTCAGAATATTTTATGTGGTCAGGAGTTGTTTGTAATGGCTTTGTGGTTATATTCATTGTTGAAGTAGAGGAAGGGAACCTAGGGTCATTAGATACAGGATCCTAATATCCTGTGATTATGGTGTTTTTAGGAATATATGGGAAACCTCAGTAATGTAAAGATAAAGCTCCCACACCGCCCCCCAGAATCAGCATGTTGTTGGATATTTAAGAAGCATGACAAGGAGAATAGAAAAAAAGCAAAATTAAGTAGCTGCTGGCTCTTATTAACAGTTTTAGAAAAGCCGGATCACCAATATAAGTAAAACAAAGATAAATTTTATTTATGTATTTGGAATTTGAGGTAGAATTTATGATTTTTAAAAATCATGCTTTGAAGGCAGAAGGAATTAGTTATGGTTCCAGTAATAGAACAGGTGAATAAGGTAATGCTAATGAAGGGTGGGGGTGGGTACTGATAGGTTGCAAGTGTGAAGCATGATCTCTAATCCAGAGGTTTCCTTGGACAATGTGTTAAACTATTCTATAAGGGAAGCCAATAGAAGCAGTAGTGAAGACAGGGATTGGGAACCAGCAAAGGTTCTAAGAAAACTTAGCCCAGTATTACCACCCAGGATACTATCTTATAGGGAATAACCTCCTCCATAGGGGAATAAAAGGATTGGTACATACTGACCACCAAGTAATTTGGATAAATTTAAACAACAAACGAATTAATTATTGTTACAATGATTAATGAAGACATGGGAATGGTGGTGGTGGGGAACGACTCAAGACATTTTGTCAACTACTGAGTTCTATAAGCTTGAAAAGTTTACAAAGGTCTTGCTACTGCAAAAGTCAACTAAACCAGTAGAAAGAACCAAATGAGAATTGCCTTTTTCCCTTTTTAGGTGGCTAAAATGGAGATGAACTGAGATTAATAGTTGTAAAAGAGCTGGCTGTGAAGTTAACAAGAAAGTGACTGATGATAAAGTTCACAAGATTCTTAGTAAAATTCTATCGGGACATACAAGACTGGGGCAGTAAGAGTCCTGCCCACATAAACTGAGGATATCTCTGAAGGTCTCCACTCTACCTGGTCATTTCCCTACTTGATCTGGTTGTTCAGTCACCCTACTTTGGTGTTCATATTTGAGGGGTAGTTGAGATGAATCCTTCTAGGATAAGGGTTGGGATTCCCCTAAGCTTCATCTAAGTGTTACAGTGGATAGAGCATCAGAGCCTAGGGTCAGGAAGTGCTGAGTTCAAATCCCAGCTGGGACACTTAGTAGATATGTGGCCCTGGACAAATCACTTAACCTCTGACTCAGTTGCTCTTCTGTAAAATGGTGATGATAATAATAGCACCTACCTTTCAGGGTTGTTGTGAAGGTCAAATAAAACAATATTTGAAAAGAGTTTTACAGATGTTAAGGAAATCTATTATTATTAGGCTGTTCTAACTACAGGGCTTCTGGAGGACTGGAAGCTATACACCTGAGGGACTGTGATTTGGAGAAGCGGTAGGAAGCCAAATATACAAAAGGTACTGGTAGCTAGGTTAGCTGGTTGGACCCTCAATGGAGAGTTGGACTGAAAGCCAAGTTGAACCTTCAGTGTATTCATTGGGGGGGAGTACTCTGCTTTCCAGTGGTAGTTTTTTTTGATCAAACATTGAGGGAACACCCTTGGTTTGGGTGGAGGTTGGTAGGGGACCTCCTGGTTGGGTCTCAGTCATGGTAGCTAATAAGTGGGAGAATATTGTGGGCATGACTATTATGAGTCTGTGGGAGTCAGCACGAGTGCTTACAATAGCTTCCATGCTGGTTATTGTGGGTTAGTGGAAGCTCTTGGAGTTAGTTAAATTATCCCATGTAGTTAATATTTAACAAAATTAGGTGTTGAATGGGATAAAAATATACTCCTTCTTCCCACCCCACCCTCCAGCCCCAGTGATAAGAGATGAAGGAAGCAGGAGTACTTCACTATACAAACTTCCCTCATAAAAAACAGTATGGTCAATAAAAGGTGCTGTATGGTACTTGACATTTGACAATAGATTATTGGGAGCTGAATAAAGTGTTATGCAAATTTTTGTGGCCTTTACTGAATTTGTCAGCATGGTGGATCTGATAAGGTAATTATGAAGAAACGGCTGAGACTAGTTAAGAGCATTTGCTAGCACCCAAGAAAGAATACCACATACCTCCCCAATCCTTCTTCAAGTTGCTTGAATTCTTCATATAGTTATAATCTGGGGGATAGAGAACTGAAGTGGACCCTACTTTCTGAGGCTGCTGACGTTTATCACTACACTGAAGATGAAAGAGCTGGATGAAACCACAGTAGCTGAGACTTTGCATTGGAAGGTGGCTCAGATGAGAGATAAGGGAAGGAAGATCAACCTTAAGAGGATTCAGAGTCCAGCCTGCTTAGTTAAGTTTTGGGGAATACACTGGATTGGAAGAACCTAGATGATTCTGGATGTAGTCCACAGTAAGTTACTGACACTTGTTCCTCAGAAGTTTATAAAAGAAACTCAGAGGCTTACTGGACTTTGAAGAAGCCATATTCCTCTCGAGTATTTTGATGTCCTCTAGTGACTGAGTCACTCCCAAGTCTCTCTCTTTTGAGTGAAGAAGATAGCCTAGGAAGATTTAAATCAAGCTTCCTATCCACTTCTTCTCTTGGGTCCTTGTGGTCCTGTGGGGCCTACATCATTGCAGGTGTCTGTCCATAAGGACCATTAGGTTTCTGGAGTCAGAAGTTCCTTACATGGTCACTTGTTACACTAATTCTGAAAGCTAGTCTTCCTGCTGTCAGACGCTAGTTGTTACTGAGGGGATGATGCAAAGTCAAACCATTACAAATCTTCATTCAGAGTTGATAAGCTGTGTGCTGCAAGAGGGTCCCTTAAACAAAATGGGGAGAACACAGGAGGTTAAATGGAAATGCTACATTCAAGACAGTTTACCCAAGTCTCTTGGATATGAGAATGGTAGGAAGGAAAGAATTATTGATTAAGCACCTACTATGTCACAGGCACTGTGCTAATAAGCACTTTGTAAATATTTTGTTTAATTCTCACAATAACCATAGCAGGTAGTCCTTATTATGATTACCATTTTATAGCTGAAGAAACTGAGGCAGGCAGAGGTTAAGTGACTTGCCCAGGGTCACAGAGCTAGGAAATGTCTGAAGCCAGCTTTGAAATGAGGTCTCCCTGATTCTAGGCCCAGTGTTCTATCTACTGTGGTAGAAACTGTAGACTAAATAATACTGCAATAGACTAATAAATGTGCCTAACAACATCAAACAACCAAATTGGTACTGTACCTGAGGTTGCAAACATATACACAATGCATTTGATGGCTATTTATAAACACCTAACAATGAAAGAATAACAATGAAGCAGCATATAAAGTCCTGAAAGCATATCAGCTAAAACATAATAAAAATGTCAAAGGTTCAGGTTTTTATACTTTTAACTGGAAATAGTAGAGAATATATGTGTGGGGAAATGAGGTAAAAGCATTTCCAAGTATAACTGATAGTAATACAATTTTCATTTAAGTTCCTCACAGTATCAGAAGACTAAAACATACTGGGCACCTTGTTTTAGGAAAGACATTAAAAAGAAGGACTGTCCAGGAGAGGACAAAACAGACAGTAAGGGGCCTGCCTTTATGAGGCCATATGAAGACTGGCCATATGAAGATTGATTGATAAAATTAGGTGTATTTGGTCACAAGAAGAGAAGTTTCAGGGGGGACACAATAGCTGGCTTCAACTGAAGGGTTGTTACATAGAGAGGGGATTATGCTCTATTTGGCCCCAGAAAGCAGAGCCAGCAGCTGTATGTGGAAGCTGCTAAGAAGCCATTTGGGGTTGGATGTAAGGATCAACTTCCTTACAATGAAAGTGTCCAAAAGTACAATGGGCTGTTTTAGAGAGCCTGTGGTTTCCCCTTCTTTGGAGTTCTTCCAGCAGAAGCTGGATGACCATTTGTTGAGTGTGTTACAACGTGGATTCCTTCTGTGTGTAGGTTGGCCTAGATGGTCCGATGGTCCCTTCCAGCTCTCAAATTCTGTCACTCCATTATACAATTTAAGAGTGAAATGCAACTAGTTTGAACCAGATATCCAAGGTTTTAACTTGAATGTTTCAGCAGCATTTTATTTATAGTCCTAATTAGCAATAAGTAATGAATGCAGCAGAATTAACATAGTCCTTCAAACTGTAGTTTACTGCTTAAGTCATATGCTTTCTTTCAGTTTCACCTTTATCAACCAGAAGAAGAAAAGCAGGAGGGTGTACCGGACAGAGGACTGGCCTCACTGAGGAAGATCTGGGTTCAAGACTTACTGATTCACACTGTCTATGTGATCTTGGGTAAATCACTTAACCTCTAAGTACCCCCAGATAACTCTCTAACATTATACATTACAGAACAATGACTAATACACATTGGTTGAGGGAAGAGGGAGCTCTCTTATACTAATGAAATCACACAAGTCCAGACCAAGCTGGAAAAACCACCTTTTAGTACTACATACCAGTCTATCTTCAAGTACATGTTGACTTGGTTTTCAAGATTACTTGTCAGGAGATGTCCCAGTAATCCTGCCCCTTAGATGATACTAAAAAAGGATTTGGCAGAAGCAATAAGTCTTCAGAACCACAGAGATGTGTGATAAATTTGCAAAGCTTTGACAGCTATTTTCACATCTCAATTCCCAAACACAAAGGTAATAAAAACAAACATCCTTGAAATACAAATCCATTCACAGATAACAATTGCCCTAAATACTCTTTTACTGTGTGATTTCCTTCTGGAGGGACCACAAACAATACTGACTTAAGCCTAAAATAAAGAATTTGGGGGTATGACTTCTAAGCATTTTGGAACTTCTGGGTAGAATTTCCACTAAAATCCTACTTGGTCACCTCATGAAGGTGTTCCTGGGATCTCGATGGTTTATATCAGAGAAGTATGAGACCTAGCAGGTCATACCTAGTTGGGATGGTTTTTGTATGTCTATTAAACAAGGATCAGATTATTATTAAAATATAAATCTTTGTTGATAGCTTTTGTTTTCATATGGCTCATATTTTCTACTTCCCAGAGAGTCATCTCCTATAGCACAGAAAATAAAAAAGGGAAAAACTAACCAATCTATCAAAAGAGTCGACACGTTGCATTCCATATCCATATCTCCATGTAGACAAAGGAGAGAGGTGCCTTCTTATAGCTTTTCTTTGGGGCCAAAATGGGTTGTTATAATTACACAGCAGTCAGTTTTGATGAGTTCCTTTTTTATTTCCAATTCTTTGCTATTACAAAATGCATATGGGGGATCACCTTATACAAATACAGAAAAAGCACTGCTGGAAATTAAATGCTTAACTTTTAAGTGACAAACTTATGAAAAAGGGCTTGATCCCTGTCAGTGGAGAGAGTGTCTACATAGATAAACTCATGGATCTCTCAAGACAGCAGAAAGTAGGAAGAATTATCATAATACTTCTGTGAACTACATTTAAATATGTGTGTGTATGTGTGTGTACACACTAACAATTAACTCACTAGAGGTTTTATTTGAATTAAAACAATTCTGGGCCTCTGGTACCATTTAGTATACCATGGTAAAAATTGTAGACTGAATACTACTCTAGAGGAATAGACCAACAGATGTGCCTCACAGTACCAAACAACCACGCTGGTACTGTACCTGAGGTTTCAAACATACACAGAGAGCATTTGATGGTTATTTATAAAAACTGAACAAGGAAAGAATAACAATGAAATAGTATTTAAAATCCTAAAAGTACAGTAGCTAAAATACAACCAAAATGTCAGAGGTTCAGGTTTTTATACTTTTGACTAGAGAAAGAGATAAAAATGATGTCAAAGTATAACTGATAGTAATACAATTTTCATTTAAGTTCTTCATGGTATTAGAACACTAAAACATACTGAAAGAAAAACTAAAGACATTATGAAAGGATTCCCTATGTAATTACTATGTTGTAATAGCAATTCAAAATCTGAGACTGAAAGGGTTTGGGGATTTCTTATAAGAAACTCTAGCAAGAAAAACACAGTGAGTCACTTCATAATGTCACATTCCCACATCTATAGTTTCTGGCCTCTTGGTTGAGAGCTGTTGCCACATGAAGTATCTTCACTGCATCACAATCACCGAGTGGCCAAGGGAAATGGAGACAGTGGGATAACCAGACTTGACTGTCACAGCCACGGTGGAGGGAGGTGATGTGAGCTACCCTTTCTGTGCACACTAAAGAGGAGAAATTGTACTCTCTTTGTACAGGCTGATCTGGAACAGCGATTCTTTTGTGTCACCGTCTTTAGGAACTGGGAAGCTAACTGCAGCTGGTTTCCTTTTCTATAGGCTGAAAGAACTCTTTGGCACAAGTAGTTCTCAATAGATGCTCCCAGATTTCCTGACAAATTGTCAGTCACACACTAAGAATTCTCCTCCCCCTCCACCAAGGAAAAAATAAAGCAAAAAAAAAAAAGTATGTTATTCAAGTCCCACAGCACCAGTAAATTATACAGGTTGTTTCTCAGGTAACTGCAGCTCTCCCATAGGAGTTTTTCTTTTCTTTTTTCTGTTTTTTTTTTGGTGGCATGGTGAGCTAGGTGAACAGCTAGAGGAAAACAACTGGAATTATATTACCAAAAAGTAATCTCACTGTAGCTACATAGGGAACCAATTTCCTATTGCTTACTTTCTGTAGAGTCACTACAGAAGGGATGTGCGATGAATACAGGAGCTTTGGAGAACACTGATGAAAAAGTGATAAAAGTATTCAACATTTTCAAGATGCTCTTTATAGGAATACTATAACCTATTTTTATATTCTCTAGGCCCTGAACTTTCCTAGTTTGGGGCAGTTAGTCTATATATCATAGAAGAGAAAGATTTTGGCAGAAGGAAACTGTAAAAATCAGAAAGAGAAGGATGTTTTTATTGATTCTTGAGAAGCTTAGACAAACAGATTCTCCACAGATCGAATATCAATGAGGATAAAGCACTGAGGCACTTCTGCTGGAAACCTTTGTGTCACTGGTGTGATGGGTAATCTGAAGGGGAGGGTGATTTACATGACCCCTGTCTTTTGTTGCTTCTAGGGACAGCAAGCTTAAAGAAGTGACATTTGGGTAGACTGCAAAAGGGGTGGAAGTTGAATTGAAAAGGTAGCATACCTAGTTTAATTTGCTGACCAGAACAAAGGTGGTTTCAGAAAGGCCTTAATTATAGGAAAAGGTCTATATATTATAATGTTGGGTCTTGAATTTCTAATATGTATGTGTATTTGGGGGAGGGATGGTACACATGCCTTTGTTTTAAAACAATTCAAATTTATAAGATTAAACTAGTGTCCTGAAGAAAATAACTGAAAAGAATTTAAAAACTTACTGCTGAAAATGTATCAAATCACTTTATAGTTAAGAAAATTAAATAACACACTATGAACTCAAGAGCTTTGACAAAAAGAACTACCCCAGTGGTTTAGAACAACAACAATAAAAACATTAGAGACCCTACTATTTAGCAATTTTTCCAGAGCTTAAAGGCTAACAACTATATAAGAAAATATGTCTGTATAAACAAATATAAGAAAATATGTCTGTATAAACAAACACTGGTACCCTTAAGGAAGACAGTATTTCTTTTGTGCTGAGCTAATGTTTAAATTCTCTCATTTAAGATCTTGAATACAAGTATTTCCTATCGGATCAAAGATCTAATTTGCCTTATACCCCTTAGTGACAAGTAATATTTATGAGTAGAATAACTTCAAATTCATTTAACTACAAAGTCATTTCATCTTCATTTGGCTGGACTATTACTAATAACACCTGCAGTTTCTAATGCAAATGATATTACAACTTTAGTCAATCTCTAATTTATTAAGCTCCCAGTGTAACAAGGAATTAAATTGGCTAAACCATCATGGAATGGCATTTTATTAGATGAGTTTATTTATGCTTTGGTGAAAACTGGGAAAAAGAAGATGCAAAGATGATACTGTTTTTTTCTCAAAGCATTATTCTATATGCCTTTATTATAAACTAAGGGTTTAGCTATGGGGAATGGACCTGTGATTTTGAAGGTATAAGAGCCTCTAGAGGAGGAAACACCCTCCACTAATGCTGAAGGGAACATCAACTTTCAGAGCAGCACCCATATAACACAGAGAGGATAAGTGATCTGTTCAAGGTCATGTGCAGTGAGTATGTATCAGAGATTTGAACTCAGGACTTCCTGGACTTCAGGATCAGCTTTTTATCTGCCATACCAGGCTGACTCTCTTTTTCTACACTATATGATTTTAGGTTTAAATATCTGAATACGTCTTATTATTTTCCTTATGCCTTTTAGTCAGCTTAAGAAGAAGAGGAAGAAATTTCATTTGTAGCATAGGCTCTGTGCGTGTGTGCATATACATATATGTAATAAAGATTCTAGTAATATCCAAATTATTTCGGAAGCATAATTAAATCAGGCAAAGTGACAAAAACTTGTCTCCTACTTAGCATTTCTGGAATTCAGTTTCCATGTCTGCAAAATGTAAAGAGAAGCGAGAACAGGGAGGCTAGGTGGTACAGTGAATAGAGCACCGGCCCTGGAGTCAGGAGGACCTGAGTTCAAATCCAGCCTTAGACACTTAACACAAAAACTAGCCGTGTGACCTTGGGCAAGTCACTTAACCCCAACTGCCCTCCAAAAGGCAAAAAAAAAAAAAAGAAAAAAAAAAGAGAAGCGAGAACAGACGATCTTTAGGGTCCCTGTTAGCTCTAAAATACTATTAATTATCTAGTTGTTTTTCTTTAAAACAAAAATAATCAAATAGTAATTTCTCTAAGTATGAAGAAAATTTTTCTGAGCATAACTACATCTGTGAGAAGCTATTTGATTAGTGGATGTCATAACTTTTTTTTTTAATTTTCTGAAAGAGTGTGGGAAAAGATCATTTAAGTGAAACACTACATGCGTATCCATTAAACAGTCATTAAAAGATGAAAGCTATGAGTGAAAAGATTCTAAATGGGTTTTCCTTCATCTTTATATCTGAATAGCAAAATCCAACCAAAGAGAAACTCTTTGAGCAGGATTCTCAATACTTACTTACCCATGAGAAGAGAAAGGGAAAAAAACAAAACAAAACCCTATCAGTTATGAAACAATCCGCTGGGGAAAAGCATGTTCTCATGAAACTGTTAATGATTCAGCATGGAATAAAACTCAAAAGCCACTGACCCCAATGAAAAATTCCAGAGGAAACATATGGATTCTTATTCACTTTATTAAACTACTGCGGCATTTTAGAGTTATTCTAGGTGTATCACAGCTTTCAATGTTCTGCCTCTGTTAGCTGCTCCCTCTTTCACATAAAGGTGACACAGATATATGCTTTTATTGAATCGGCAAAGATCAAATACATATAAAAATAGAACCTTTAACGAAAGAAAATCAGCAGCAGTGCTAAACATTTTTCTCTTCTACACAACATGTATTGAGTGTTTAAACAACGAAGTTCTCCATTAAAAAAAAAAACCCAACCACTTTTCAATCCATTTGGAAGTTACTCAGAACTATTCCAACCTCTCCCTTCTTGCCCAGACTGTCCCCACCCACCAAACCCACTCCAAACAATTTCATACTTACTTACCAGAGCTTCATTTTGACTTGCCAAAAGATAATGAGTTTACTCAAGCTGATTTACATATACCACAAATTGATCTGGGAATATACGTAGTTCTGTATATAATGAAGAAAATAAAGTCACTAAAAGGGACAGAAGTATATCTCTTAAAATAGAAAACAAACACACCAAGTTGTTTTTTTTCCCCCCTAGATTATAGTAATAAGCATTTCTAGAATGCACGGTTTCTCTTTGCCTCAGTCTCACACCCCTCCCCCTTCCTTTTATCTTTAGCTATCAATAGGGCAGGGCAAGCCCAAAGCTCCAGAGGATACACAAGGCTGCAAATTAGTCCACCTGAGCCCCTGGACCAATATATCATAGAAACCCCTAGGCATATCCTTTGTATGCCTTCTTTCACGTTGATTTTATTTTTTCATTTCTCAGAATCATATTTATAGGGCATGATCATTGAATATTGCATCAGAAGTGAGTAGGAACATACAACAGATGGGGGAATGTTTTATTAAATGTGAAAACAGGAATAGTCAGAATTGTTACTAGTTTACGCGACCATTTCTATTTGTTTTTTGATATATTAGCATATTAGCTCTAGAAATGTTTTCTCAATTCCTAATCTAAGTCAGACCTAAACATGAAAGATTTTAAAGGGAAACTATTAATTTGTTGGAGATTTTAAAATGGAGGACTTGACTCTATTACTCCAATAATTTACTATCAAAGCTTCTTAGAATTAGATAGTTCACTTGCAGATAGAATTAAATTACTTAAGTGTGTTACTAAGAAAACCGGATGGAAAACTACCAATGAAAAGCTCTTCCTTGTATTACATAGCTTTAAAACTGGATAACAACTTCAAGAGTACTCATAGTTTATGAAATAATAACTAAAATATAGAGGCCAATCACTAAGGTGTTAATTATCCTGAGATCAAACTGATCTAACAAATTTAAACAGATCTAACAAGATATATCATAAGGCTATTCTAAAATACTACAAAATGTTGAATGAAGTGATTCAATATAGGGAACTTTCTCTGTAGAAATTCCCTAAATTGGTCTGTGCCTCAGTGTCAGAGTTGCCTGGGGTACCAGCTCCAAGAAGGTTAAAGTGACTTCCTCATCTGTATTTTAGAGACAGGACTTAAGCCTAAGTTTTCTTGACTCCAAGGCCAATTCTCTATCTGCTGTCCCATGTTGCTGCCTTTCTTCAGTTCATAAAAAATTAAAATTTTTACAAATACATGTAAAGTATTTTATGTTTGATAGTAATATAGAAATTGAGACAACATGAGTTTTCTCAGTAGGGCTTCCTGACTCCACTCTACCTCATGGCACACTTACAAACTTAAAAAAAAAAGAACCAAACTGCATAGTTTGGGGTAATAATAGTTGTAAGTGACCATGTACTTAATATAAAGTAATTATTTTAATATCTATAAAAATAGTTATATCTGAAGTTTCAAAAAGGAGGGTATTATTGAACGTAAAGACAATATCTACATTTCATTCTCTGGTTTATCTGTGTTTCTAACAAAACAAATAATACAAAAATACAATTTAAACTTTTCTGCAGGACTTGAAAAATCCTCTGTGTGATGGAGAAAAACAAAGCAAATCTTCTCTCCAACAGTAGTATTGTAGTGGTCTGCCCATGCCATTCTCCTGCTCACCATCAGCTGCTATGGGACAGACCCAAGTATATAGTGGAGACAACCACAAGAAAGTAGGGGAAGAATTCCAGGTATGTGGCACAGATTGTGCAAAGATACATTGAAAAGAAATGAGAATGTCATATATTACACTGCAGTTTGATAATACTGATCTATAAATACTAATATTAGTGGCATACACTCTATGTTCTGAGCAGTTAATGGCTTTTGTGTCTTAGAATTCCCAATATGTCCTACAGTGGCTGCTTAAAAATTCTATATGTTTTACCTAAATTTTTAATTGCCAAAATAAGCCACTATGTCTTCAAATTTGTTTTTAAAGCTATTATAATTATTAATGTTATGACTCCAATGGTAATAAACTTAGATTACAAAATTCTCCTGTCTAGGGAAGGGGCAAGCTGGAGATTGCCATCAAAGTACACACACAGGCTAGTTCATTATATTATGCAGGTAACTATCTTCTGTTATATAATGTTATGTTAAAGCACGGATAATTTGTATAAAGACCAGGGTATATCAGTTTTGTAAATTTCATGTTTGTCTGTTTAAAATGTCATAAACCACAGCACAAAATGTATTGCACAATTTTTATAAGAAAATATTATAATGTTTACATAAAAACTAAAATGTAAGTTCTACTTTTCATTTTCTTTAAACTATTATTTTGATGTATTTTGTATACTTAGTACAAAAAGATTATTTTAATTTTGAGAAAAAATAGTTATATCGAATTTTCAAAAAACAAGGCACTATCAGATATAAAGACAGTATCAACATTCCATTCTCTGGTCTGTGTTGCCAACAAAACAAATTAACAATTTAAACAATTAAAATAACAATCGTAAGTTTACAGAAAACACAATAAAATTAGCCTTAAAGTTACCTATTTCTTGAAAATGATTATTAATATTAGAGTTTTCTAGGACAGCAAAATGCACTGAAACAGAATTCTGGTCTAGGAGACAAAGTATTTATTTACTGCATTTTATTCTTTGAAACGCACTGTTGCAAATAGGGGAGTATTTTCAGTTTTCACCAAAATGCATTTTGGGGAGCAACAGAGGGTTTTAAAAAATATTTTCTAACTTTTGGGTATCAGTGACTGAAAGGTAATGAAAACATTTTCCAAAAATAAAGCTACAGATAGTTATGGTATACTGAAGAACTCCTGGCAGCCTAGGAGTGAGGTGAGCCTTCCTGGTGTATGTTGTTTTCTTGGAGTATCTCAAGAATAGTGTTGCAAATAACCAGGAAGATAGGTGGAGGGAATTCGCTCTTTAAAACAGTAAAACTATTTAGGAACAGCTGGAAAAAGTAATTATTTTATACAAATGAGGTGTAAGAAGAAGAATCAATATAGGAAAAATTAGACAGGGGAGGAGGGCTGGTAGTTCTGGTAACCTACTTTCATCCAGAGTGGGTATAACAGGGAAATTCTTTCTGTCTTTTCTTTTCTTTTTTCTTTTCTTTTCTTTTTTCTTCCTTCCTTCCTTTCCTTCTCTTTCTTTCTTTCTTTCTTTCCATCCATCCACCTACCTACACACACACACACACACACACGCACACACACACACACACACACACACACACACACTTAAAAGAATATAAAAGTCTTCTAAATTCAGAAGACATAAAACAGTTGGGATATAGAGAAGGGAGAGAGGACAAGGGAGGGATCGTTAGAAGGGAAGGGAAGGGAACAGGTAAAAGAGGGTATAGAAGTGTGTTTAGATGAATGGGAATGGGAGGAGAGGGGAGAGATCCTTGGAGGGATGTAGGCAAGCAAGATGAGGCCAAGGTAGTGGGTAGATGAGTGAGGAGGGGCAGGAAATGAGATATGCACAAACATAAAAACAAAGATCAGGAGAAGAGTATGTCTGGGAAAGTATATGTCTATATATGTGTGTTTTATATGTATATGTGTATGTATATATTTATAGCTATAGAGAAACATATCTAAACTTTATTGTAGCCTGGGGCTGGTTGAGGGGTGGGGAAAAAAGAACAAAGTAAAAACGTTCACAGCAGAGAACAAAAGAAAACTCACAAGGAAGCAAAGATGGACAATTCTAAACACAACAGGTATTATTGATCATACAGGCTTTCTTGAAATGAAGACGTATTGTTACATATTTAGAATCCTGTCTTATGTTCTGCTATGCACGTGATATGATTTTTTTCTCTTACTTTGTATTTAAGTTCCAATATTGAAGTTTATGATACGTTTTTGTTTCTTTTCTCTATTCTGTATTTGTGTTCTGGTATTTGATTCTGTGGTGTTGTGACCTACATGGAACTCTAATTGCATTGGTCACACGGACTACACAAGTACTACTAATCTTGACAATTATTTAGGTGAATGGTGTAAGCCGTTCTAAATCTTCATCAATAAATCAGTTTACCTCAGATAGCCTCATGAATTTTATAATGTTTTTAATCAAATTGTTTATAAAAATAGGGGCCCTGCACACCATAGAGATGGGCCTGAATAAGACTGAGGAGGAAGCATTAACAGGGTGTGGTAACTGATAGAACATGAAAGGTGAGAGAAGAGTAAGTATCAAGTTAATTCTGAGAAGAAGCAGGTTTTGAGGAAAAGATAAACTCAGGTTTGTGCCTGTTGGGTTTGAAGTACAGGTCTATCTGTAATAGATATTCTGTAGGGAGCTGGAGATGTGAGTCTGGAGCTTTCAAAAGGAATATAAATCTAAGGGTCATCTGAGTGGAGGTGATAACTGAAGTTGTGAGAGTAAAACAAGGAAAATGATGGAGGAAAATAAAAATGAGAAGAATTTTATAAAATGTAACATTCAGAGGTCAGGAAGAGGATGAGGAATCATGAAAGGATATAGAAAGAGTGGTCAAATCTGACTACCAACCACAAGTGTTCCATTTCCATGATGAAGAACTGATCAAAATCTCCTCATTCCACCTCTCCCTATGAAATATTCCTCTTAAACTTAATCTTTTTCCTCACCATGACTTCCACTTTTCCCACCATTTAGGATTTCCTCAGGCTATCATCCCTGGTCTCTACTACTTTCCTTCCCTTTCTGATCTGGACCTCTTTGTGAACCAGTCCAACTCAACACTGTTTTCCATTTTTGAATCCCTTACTTTAGATGCCATTATTATCTCTATTTTAGAGTTTAGGAAACTGAAGTTAAGTGACTTGCCCAAGGTCACACAACCAGTAAGTGTAAGGCAAATAAAAAGGTCAACAGAGCTGATTACTATGTGTCCACAAAGGATGACAGGAAACATCACTTTGGGTGATATTTAGCAGTCTTTTATTGAAGTGCTGCATTTGCAAAAAGATTTCCATGAAAATAAGTGTGCCTAATGCACCCACATTCACTGCAGTGGATGAAGAGATGGAGCAGTCTTTTTTAAAGAACTCAATAGGACCATGCAAATCAAGTCAATGTATACTTTGATCCTGGATAACTCTAATGTACAGGTGAGTATGGGGAACAAGGAAAAATATTTTGCAAAATGTTCAGAAGTAAGAAAGGAGAGAGGCTTGTAGAAAGCAAAAGTCTGATATTTATATATCATGAATTATTACCCTTTTTTCAATTTCAATTTTCTTTTTTAAGTGTTTTAAAAACATCAACATGAAAATTCTACCACAGAACAGAAAAAGGTTTATATGAAACTGAATTTACATAAAGTTACAATTTTACAATATGTACAAGTAGTAACCAACTGCCCTGTGTCCCATTTCTTAAAAGAAAGGATACCAATTTGCCAAATCAATAGCAAAACAGAAATCAGAGCAAGTGTACATAAAAGAATAGCTACCAGACAGTACAGAATGAAAGAACTCTATCACTGGGAATGCTCAGCTGAACCAAGAGAGTGTCCTAGAACTTCCTCCTGTTCTCTTCTGTGCACTTTTAGGGTTCCAATGACTTGTTTTCTTTTCTTTTCTTTTCTTTATCATCACTAATGGATTAAGATTTGTTATTGGCAGCTCTTTTACAGTTAGATCTATTTCCTTTTATGAGACTGATTTATTTCAGATCTCTATCTAGTTTTCTGATAGTTTGGGTATTTGAGTTTTGAAGGTATTCCTCTACTTCTTCTGTATTCTCAGTTTTGTATGTATATGTTCTGCTTTTTCTTTTTATTCTTCTGGTTTTGTTGTGATTTCACATTGGTTATTTGTTATTTTATTGATTTTTCTGCTCTTTCCTTTTTGACTTGACTAGCTAAAGTTTAAAAGAAAAGCCAGCTTTTAGTTTTATTCATCATTTCTAATTTTTTGTTTCATATTTATCTATTTATTCTATACTTTGTAATATCTTTTTTAGTTTATTTGTTGGTTTTCTTGTTTTTTTTAAAATGCATACTCTGCTCAACAATCCTATTTTTTTGTTAATGTATGTTTGCTGGTATATGATTTCCCCCCTGAAGATTGCTTTAGCTGTATCCCAGAACTCATGATATGCTTTAAAATATTTTTTCACAAAATTATTAGCTGTTCCTATGATTGGTTCTTTAATTCACTCATTACTTAGGATTTCATTGTCAAGAATCCATTTGGGTCTGTGTCTTTTGTTTGTAGTTTGCAAACCAATGCATGACTTAAAAAAATTACATTATGGTCTATAAAAGATGTATTATTTATTTCTGCCTTTTTACATTTGTTTGCGATATCTCTGTGCTCTGTCAATTTTTGTAAAAGTTCTGTGTGATATTAAGAAATATACATATTCTTTTGCAGTCCCTCTTAGATGATGTCACAAGTTTTTAGCTTTAGTTTCTCTAGCAATTTCATATTTTTCCTTTTGTTTATCTATCATACTTTTCCTAAAGTCTCATTACTATTGTGTTACTTTCTATGTTTTCTTGTAGAACAGTTAATGTTTCCTTTATGAGTTTGGATACTAAGCATTGGAAACAGAAGTTTGTTACTGAAAATAGTCTGTTGTCTAAAGTTACTTGCAAAATAAGGTAGTTTCCCTTTTTATCTCCTTTTATCTTCTGAATGTTTGTTTTTGCTTTGTCAAACAACATGATTACAGTTCCTGAGGTTTTAGATTCACTTAACGCAGCGGTTCTCAACCTGCGGGTTATGTTTAATTTGTAACAATGAAAGCACATCCTGCATATCAGATATTTATATTATGATTCATTACAGTAGCAAAATTACAGTTATGAAGTAGCAACAAAAATAATTTTATGGTTGGGGGGGGGTCAGCACAACATGAGGAACTGTATTAAAGGGTCACGGCATTAGGAAGGTTGAGAACCACTGACTTAATGAATAGTATATGTATATTCTTCCACATCCCCAGTTTGTGTATGTGTGTGTGTGCGTGCGCATGTATGCTCATGTGCATGCAGGTGTTTTTTTCTTTTCGGAGGGAGGAAGGTAGGGCAATTGGGGTTAAGTGACTTGCCCAAGGTCACACAACCAATACATGTTAAGTGTCTGAGACCAAATTTGAACTCAAGTCCTCCTGACTCCAGGGCCGGTGCTCTATTCACTGTGCCACCTAGCTGCCCCTGGGTCTCTGCTTTTTAAACATGTTTCTTGTAAATAATAGAACGCAGGGTTGTTTTTTTTAAAAACAACAACAACAATCTGTTACTCTTTTTCATTTCATTGGATTGTATAATTCATTCACTTTTAAAATTACATTTTAGGCTTATATTTTCCTCTGTTTGTCTCTAATATTTTTTTCAATTTATAATCCTACTACTGGCCCCCTTCCAAACACAGTACTAGGTCTCTTCAGATGTTTTTAGCTTAATCTTTCTTAAAGTGGCCTAATTTCTGCTGGCTCTCTTCTCCTCACCCTCAGTTCACGTTCCTATTTGTAATTCCTTTCCTTTTGGAATTTTGCTTATTAATTCCTTTTTCTTTCCTGCTTTTATTTGGCTATCTAATTCTTTACCTCTTTTTAAAAAAACTCCTAATCAAGCAGATCCTTCTTTTCCTCTGTTTCAGCTGGTCCTGTTTATTAGGTTTTTTTAATTCTTTTTTTTTTTCATCATCATCACTTTCCAGAGAGGATTTCTCTTACTCATTTCTTTATCCATTCTCACTTTCTGTTTGGACGCTCATTCTCTGGTTTATCACCCCTAGAATTATCTAGTCCCTCTCTATTCTCTGTATTACTCATGGAATAAAAACTTCCAAGGTATCCACTTTGGGCTATCCCCCTCTATGTGATTTCTGCCTTGTAGATCTTGTCCAATGGATTTCCCTTTTCCTCATTCCCAGAATAATGCTAATTCCTGCAGGTGACAAAGAGGATACTGCCCCAAGGTAGGACCTCCCCACTTTCATGTCCATGATTATGCAGCCCATCAATCATCTATGCCCTCTACCTGTATACTTTCTTTCCCCATTTGCCTCAATATTTCCTCTCTGGATCCATGTCCTCTCCCAGGTACCAGCTATCCCCAGGAGTTCCAACTTCCCACCCTCAAGATAGGACAAGTGGTCTTTTCAATTTCCAAATTCCCCTAGCAACCTCCAGCACAAGTTGCCCTTATCCCTTCCTACATCTCTCTTCAACCTTAGAAACACCCACCTCCTACTACCAAAACAAGGCCTCCCTCTTTTTCCTCCTTTTTTCAAATATTCTCTCTTTTTCTTTAGCTATTTCCCTATAGGTTCTTCTCTTTCTTAGAGACCACAGGAGTCACCTTTCTTTCATTGTTAGCCCTTGATTTGACCTGGGCATATCACATACTCTTCTGTACTCTCCTCATCACACCCCACCCCCTTCATACACTCTTCTGTTTTATAATGTAGTGCCGCTTCCACCCCAATTATATACCTGTAGGCAGGGTGTTGCAAAGTTCTGTCTCTGTAATGCCTCAGGTTGGCCCTTCCACTGTAACACCCATCCTACTTCTGTCTCCTTGTGTTTTTAGAAAGAAGTATCTTACTGGTCTTTCTGCTGTCATTCTGTTGTTGCTGTTACTGGCTGATGCATTCATTCACCCTCCTGCATTTCTGTTGTCTAGGGGAGTTAAAAAAACTAATTTTTCTCTTCAGGTCTGTTTTCTTTCTAAGAATGTTTCAAATGCCTTTTTATTAATGAGTGTCTACATTTTTTATATATGGTTAAGCTCAGCTTGGGTAGTTTACCCTAAGCTGCACCCTAGGATCTGCTGCTCTTTGGAACACATTAGTACATCTTCTCCTGCATTTTATGGTGGGTGAAGAAAAGTCTTATGCTATTCAAATTTCCTTTCCTTTGCATATTAAATTTATTATTTATTAAATCTGCATTCTCTTAGTCACTTGAAGAATTTGTTTCTGAACAGGATTATTGAATTTAACTACTATGTGTCTTGGAATTTGCAACCTTGGGCTTTTTTTCCTTTCTGGAAGTGATATATGAATTCTTTCAATTGGTATTACACTTTTGTATTCAGAAGATCTGGCCAGATTCCCTGTATTGTTTTTGCTTTATGGTATTCCAATTTCTTGATTTGTTTTCCTTTGGGAGATTTGTAATCCTTAGATAAATCATACAAATCAAGTGACTAAAAAAATGTCCCTACTCTGTGACTAAGAGATTTCAATAATATTCAATTTCACATAGCTCAAAACAAGTTATTGGTAAGAAGAAAGTTCCCATATACATCAAAATAGAGCAACATCTTTCGTTGTAGCAAAGAAAATATATTCATCAACTGGGTAATGGTTAAACAAATTATGGTATATGAATGTTACAGAATATTACTCTGTAGTAAGAAATGATGAATAAAGAGAAATATAGACAAAATGAAAGCAGAGACAAGAAAACATATATGTAAGGACATATGTAACAATATAAATGGAGGGAAACATTAAAAAAATTGAAAGTTGAAAAATTAGAAAGAAAAAGCATGCTTTGTAAGAAGAAATAAGAGAATACAACCACAAAAGCAAAAGACTGGATAGTCTGAACACTTTGTACACGGTCAGCACTTAACAAATGCTTGTTTATTGGTTGATTATAATGAAGTATTTGATTTGATGAGATGATGTATATATTTAACCTTAGTTTCTTTCCTAAGTTTGACACTTGCATCACCAACTTCCTATTAGACATTTCAAACTAGACACCCTGTAAGCATCTCAAGCACACATGTAAAACTGAACCTCATTTTCTACCCTCCCCCAAAACCCACCTCTCTCCAGAATTCCCATATTACTAATGAAGGAATCACCATTTTCCTCACTTCTAAGGTTTGCAAATGGGGTTTTATCTTTGACTCATTCTTGTCATTTCTATGTCTATAACATCCTTCAAATCCATTACCTTCTCCCCAACTACATGACCACTATTCTAGGCCTGACCCCCATATCACTTCTCTCTTGGACTATTAAAATAGCCTTTTAAATGGCCTTCACAATTTGAGTCTCTTTCCGTTTCATATAGCAGGCAAAACCATTTTTTCTTACTGTGTGAGTCTCACAAGATCACTCCCTTATTGGTACCTCATCACCTCTAGGATGACATATAAACTCTTCTTTTTGGTATTTACATTCCCTCACAACTTGGTCCTAATTTACCTGTCTAGCCTTATTATATACTACTTCCATTCATGAACTCTACAATGTAGTTATTTTGGCCTTTTTACTGTTCCTTAAACATAAAAACGTTTCCCATTCTCTACCTTTTCCCTAGCCTTCTCTCATCCCTGGGATGCACTCCCTTCTCACCTCTTTCTCTTGGGATTCCTAGTTTCTTTCAAGACTTGGTTAAAGTACCACCTTCTACAATGAAGTCTCTTAATATCTGTCAACTAACAGCACTTACCTTAAAAAAAACTGCCTTTTATCTATTTTTGTGTCAGATCTTCCTCAAGAGAATGTAAGTTCCTTGAGGGCATGGACCATTTCATATTTATCACTGGACCACTACTGCCCATCACCATAAATTTTTGTTCATTACAACAAGCCTACAAAAAGATATATGCCCCATTTATTATGGTGGGTCATTGTATTGATTAGAATGACTAGGTCTTTCAAAATTTATTATCTTTAGAATGTTGCTGTTACTATGAAGATTGTTCTTCTGGCTCTGCTTACTTCACATTGCATCAGTTCATACAGATTTTCCCAGAGTTTTTTTGAAACCATCCTCTTCATCATTTCTTATAGCCTAATGGTATTCCATCACAATAGTTTATTCAGCCATTCTCTAATTGATGGATTTGCTCAGATTGTGATTACTTTATATCACAAAGAGACCATACTGATCCTCTTCCTCTTTCCGTGATCTTTTTGGGGGTACAGCCCTAATTGCAGTTGTTGGTTCAATGAGTGATGCCATTTGGGCATAGTTCCAAATAGCTTTCCAGAATGGTTGGACTAGCTCACAGTTTCACCAGCTGTGCCTTCTTGTGCCTGTTTTCCCATATTCCCTCCAGTATTTATTTTCCTTTTTTGTCAGTTTAGTCAATCTGATGGATATGAGGTAGTCCCTCGGAGTTGTTTAAAGTGACATTTATCTACTTATTAGTGATTTAGAGCATTTTTTCATATGCCTAATAATATCTGAATTCTTCCTCTGAACGCTATCATGGGATCATTTATCAACTGAGGAATGGCTCTTATTCTTGTAGAGTTGACTTAATTTGAATCACATCTTTATCAAAAAACTTGTTGCAAATATTTTTTTCAGTTTCCTACTTTTCTTTCTAATTTTAGCTATATTGGTTTTTATGTGCATGATCTATTTTATTTCTAACCATTTTATTTCCCATGGGCTTCTCTGTCTCTTGTATGGTCATGAATTCTTCCTCAATCCAAAATTTGACAGGTAATTTCTTCCCTGACCACTAATTTGCTTATTCTATTGCCTTTTATGTCTAAATTATGTACCTATTTTGAGTTCATCTTGGTATACGGTGTAAGATGTCAGTCTATGCCTAGTTTCTGCAGAGTACTTTCACAAGTTTCTTGTAAACTAGTGAATTCTTGCCCCATAAGGTGGGATCTTTAAGGTTTACCAAACACTAAGTTACTGTATACTTTTCCTTCTGTACATTGTTTATGGAACATGTTCCACTGATCAACCTCTCTATTTCTTGCCCTGTACAAAACAGTTGTGATGATTATAGCTATGTATAGTTTGTGACATTGTACTGGCTAGGCCACTTTCCTTCCAATTGAAAAAAAAATCCCTTAATTTGACATTTTGTTCTCCAGATGAATTTTATTATTTTTTCTAGCACCATAAAGTAATTATATTTAGTCTAACTGATGTGGCACCACATAAGTAAATGAATTTTGGTAGAATTTTCATTTTTATTGTATTGGTTTGGACTACCCACAAGCAATTAATATTGCTCCAATTATTTAGAACTATCCTTATTTATGTCAAGTGTTTTGTAATTTTGTGGACATATAGTTCATGTGTATGTCCTGGTAGGAAGACTTCTGAGTATTTTATATTATGTGTAGTTATTTTAAATGGAATTTCTTTCTCCTTCTTAATGTTGAATTTTGTTGTAATATACAGAAATGCTGATGACTTATGTGGATGTCCTTTATAACTTGCAAAGATTTGCAGAAGTTGTTAATTATCTGGATTAGTTTTTAATTGACTCTAGAGTTCTCTAGGTAAACCATCATATCATCTGCAAAAAGTGATTTCCTATGCTTATCCTTCAATTTCTTTTTCTTGTTTTATTCCTATACCTAGCATTTCTAGTAAAATGTTGAATAACAATAGTGATAATGGATATCCTTGCTTCACCTCTGATCTTACTAAGAAGGCTTTAATTTATCCTTATTACAGATGATACTTACTCTTGGCTTTGATTGGATGCTACTTTTCATTTTTAAGGAAAGCTTCATTTATTTCTATGCTTTATATATAGTGGTTCTGAAAAGGAATGAGTGTTGTACTGTCAAAAGCTTTCACCCTGAATCTATTGTAATACTCATGTGATTTTTTTTTGGTTGTTGCTTTTGTTGTTAATGTGGTCAGTTATGCCTACAGCTTTCCTAATATTGAACCGACCCACCATTTTCGGTATAAATCCAGTCTGGTCATAGTGTACGATCTTTAGGATATATTTCTATAATCTTCCTGCTAATATTTTATTTATAATTTTTTGCACCAATATTCATTAGGGAAATAGGTCTATAGATTTATTCCTCTGTTTTAACTCTCCCTGGGTTAGGTATCAATATCATATTTGTGTCATAAAAGTAATTTGATAGGATTCCTTTTTATTTTTTTTCAAATAGTTTGTGTAGTATTAGAATTATTCTTTAAATATTTAGTAGATTTTAGTGGTAAATCCATCTGGACCTGGGTATTATTTTACTTTTAGGGAGCTAACAGTCTTGTTCAACTTCTTTTTTCCTAAATTAGGTTTAAGTATTCTATTTCTTGTTTTCATAATCTATGAAATTTATATATTTGTAAATATTGATCTATTTCATTTATATTGCCAGTTTTACTGGCATATAGTTGGGCAAAAATTCCTAATACTTGCTTTTATTGACTACTCATTGGTTGTGAATTCATCTTTTACATTTTTCGTACTGAGTAATTTGGCTTTCTCCTTTCTCTTTCAAAATAAAGTTGGCCATTATTATCTCCTTTAATCTCCTAGTTTTTATTAGTTTCTTTTACTTTCAATTTGTCAATCTCTTCTTTGATTTTTGGTATTCTGATTTTTGGTGTTTATTTGGTATTTTTAATTTGTTGGTTTTCTGGTTGTTTAGTTTTAGTTGCATGCCCAATTTGCTGACCTGTTCTTTTACTGATGAAGTTCTTTTATCATTTAGAGATAAAAAATTTCCCCTAAATCTGCTCTGGTTACATCCCATAAATTTTGGTATGTTTCTCATTCTTGTAATAATCTTTAATAAAACTGTTTCTATGATTTATTTTTCGACTCACTTTTTATTTAGGAATAAGTTAGTTTTTTAATTTTTAATTTTAGTAATTTAGTTTCCAATTAATTTCTAATTAATAATAATAAATTATATTAATTTAATCCAATTCATGATAATCTATGCTTCAAAGGTCCTTTATTGAATGTAATTTTTGTTGCACTGTGGTCAGAAAGAGACATATTTAATATTTATGCTTTTCTGTATTTGTGAGATTTTTATTCCCTTTTGTGAAGGTGCCATTCACAGCTGAGAATAGGTACATTTCTTTCTATTCCCATTCAATATTTTCTAGAGGTTACTTATCTTTTCAAAAATTCTATTCATCTATTTCTTTAAAAAAATTTATGGATGGATTTATCTAGATCTGAGAAGGGTAAATAGAGGTCACCCACTAATATAGTTTCACTGTCTATTTCCTCCTGGGTTCTTTTTTGTTTTCTTCATTCTTCTAGCCCACTTCTTAACTTTGGACTTCATGTCAGTGTTAGGTTCTTCTCAATTCTGAAGAGACTGTCTGGCCCAATCTTCTGTGTTTAAAAAAAATGTCCTTTCATATTTACCTGGAGAGGCTTATGCAAATTGATGCTAAGTGAGAAGAGCAGAACCAGGAAAAATTTGTACACAATCACAGACACATTGTATGTGTGACAACCAACCTTGATAAACTGGACTCTTCTCAGCAACACACAGCTATAAGACAACTCTACAAGTCTCAGGATGGAAGGAGATACCTACATTCAGAAAAAGATCTAGAAAGAACAGAGTTTAAATGGAGACTGAAGCAATACATGCTATCGTTCTTTTCCATGTTTGGTTTTGTTTCCTTTTTCCCAT
>CM053595.1:188232022-188246442 GCA_028646575.1 Pseudocheirus occidentalis | reverse complement strand
GTTCAATGTCTTCTTGGCATGAGCTCTGCAAGGTCCTGACCCAGGTTTGGTCACTTGATTGTGTGCTTTTGAGTTTCAGTAGACTGTTGCTGGACTCAATTACTATTACCATACTATGAAGTTCTATAGGTTCAGAGCAAATGAGCTACTTGACCCCCACTTTGGTTTTTGTTTCCTACCATGCTTATTCCATTGCAGGGTTATGTATGGGTTGGAAGGTTAGAACTTAGACCTTCCTTTGCTCTTGGGCTCAGAGCTGCAGAGTTAAGTTTTTGGAACTTCTTCCTTGCTCTGTACATAACCAGGGCCTCTCTTGCTCATGAATGCTTCTCTCTACTCTGAGACCGTAATCCACATGTAGGTAATGGGCAACAGAGATACTAGCTGTCATCTGCTCCTATTTCCAATATTGGCTCAAGAGTCCCTTGAGATTGCTTTCTACCTTATTGCTTCCAGCCGTGTTGCTCAATGTCAGTCCCCTTACCTTCCCTGAGCATGAGAATGCTCCCTGATGGCACTGCCGCTGCTATATCTGCCTCAGTTGTAATATCTCTACAACTCTGATACACTCCTGGTCAGCTGTGCGACATAGACACTGGTATAGGACCACTCAGCATAACATGCCCACATCAAAGAAAGTGCTGTGCTCTATGAAGAAAGCAGAACTGAAACAACTCAAAGGAAATGCAGGATGCACAAATTTGGAGTATCAATCCCAAATGTTCACACAGATTATTTGTGCCCCACCTGTGGAAGAGCATTATGAGCTCATATTGGTCTGATCAGCCACAGTCAGACACAATTAAACTTGATTCTAGCATAGTGATGCCATTTTGGTCCTTTTTAAGAACTAAGGACAACAACTAACCAACCAAGAATTTTATCTTCCTAAACTGATCTGGACTGGAAAAATGACCCACTATGACTTTTCTTGGCTTGCCCAATCCAAAATTTAGTCTGAGACTTTAACTAGGTTGTTGAGGATGAGGTATGTCAGAGGAGTTGTGCAAAAATATTGACTCTAGCCCTGTGGCCTAATTTTTGAGAAAGCTGAGGATGGAATCTGCAAAGTACCAGAAAAGTGAACTTAACTTCAATTTCTGGCACAAAATTTTATGAAGGACTATTAAAGAAATGACTTGATAAAGTCTAGAAAGGGAAGTGGGGGAATCACTAAGGAGAAACAGTATGACTTCATTAAGAACAGGTCAAGCCAGAATAGATTCATTTCCTTTTTTTTTGAGAGCATTACAAGATTGGCAGATCAGGAAAATAAGTTATATTTTTTACCTTGAATTCAACAAAGCATTTTTAAAAAGCAAGATTTATTGCTTATATACTATATTTCTGAACATAATCCCCTATTTCTAAATATACAACAATATTCTCTAGTATACTCAAATACCACAAAAAGTGCAGCAAAGCATCTAACAATCTTTTATACTATTCTTATGGAGAGAATGGAAAAATGTGGGTTAAATGATAATATAGGTAGGTAGATTCAGAACTGGTTTGAATGGGAAGACTAAAGTAGTAGTCATTAATTGCTCAAAGTCTACTTTGAGCAATTAAACTGCTTAAAATTTTACTTAATTACTTGAATAAAGGCACAGGTAGTAATGTTCTTCCAATTTTCAGACAAAAGAAAGCAAAGAGATGGTAAATGTTTAACTAGTTAATATATAAAAAAGAAGTATCAACAGGCTAAAACAAGTGACTGAATCTAATGAGTCAAAATTAATAAAGAGAAATAAAAAGTTCTAAATCTGATTTTATATTTGAAAGTTTAATTTTATTACAAATTCAATAGGAATCCATAGTTTAACAAGAATAGGGAAGAGGAGGGGAATAATAAGCATTTGTTAAGCATCTACTATGTGTTAGACAACACGCTTACTAGCAGCTTACAAAATATTACCTAATCTGATTCCACAACAACTGTGGAGGTAGGTGTTACTATTATCCTCATTTTACAGTTGAGAAAAACTGAGGCATAGGGTAAATGACTTGCCTAGGACCACACAGCTAGGACTTGTCTGAGGCTGGACATGAACTCTGGTCTTCCTCACTCTAGGCCCCATACTGCTAGGTAACTAGAAAGCTGATGTGATCTTGGGCTGCCTTCAAAGATGCGTAGTTTCTAGGGCTGGTTCTTCTATTCTATCCTATTCAGATCATATATAGAATTGTGCCTCTTCTGGGTATCCCCTTCTAAGAAGGGTACTGACAAATCTCTGCATATCCACAGGGACTTGATGGTGAAGGTGAAGGGCCTTGACACTTTGCTATGTGAAAATCAGTTTTTGAAACTGATAGGCATGGGGTAGCTCTCCTCCCAAATACACAGAACAATTCAGGCAAAAAGCTGTAAATTCAGAAAATTCATCATCCAGTAGAACAGTGGTTCTCAACCTTCCTAATGCTGCGACCCTTTAATATTTGTATGTGGACATATCTGTGTGTGGGTGGACCTGCCTGGAAATGTCTCGGTTTCTAAGACCATCAGAAAACATGTTTAGGTGACCCCTGTGAAAGGGTCGTTCAACCCCCAAAGGGGTTGAGACCCAAAGGTTGAGAACTGATGCGGTAGAAGATAAATGAAAAAAAAAATAAGGCAATTCTTTTGAAAAACAAAAACAAACTACAGAACATCTCACCAACCAATTGTTTATGGTTTAATATTTTTTAAATTAAATTTTATTTTTATGAAGAAAAATCTATTTTTTATTCTTTCCCCTCTTCTGTCATTTTGACTTCTTTCTCTGCTTCTACAATCCACTTGACCCTCCTGACACCTGCAATTTTAGGCACCTGACTTTTGAGTTAATCCCTTTGCAGTTTGGAAAGGGAGATAGTGCTCCTAGGGCAACTGGAAGTAGTAGGTATCACTAGGTGCCCTCCCAAAAAGAGTTTCCCAGAGATGGCCCAAGGCAGCTTCTTATCCCTCCTGGCTACTGATGCAATTTTAGGCATAAGATTTTTGAAGTTAGAGGCATCTAGGTGGCACAGTGAATAAAGCACCGGCCCTGGAGTCAGGAGGACCTGAATTCAAATCCAGCCTCAGACACTTAACACTTACTAGCCATGTGACCTTGGGTAAGTCACTTAACCCCAATTCCCTCCCCAAAAAAGTGAGGAGGGGGAAAAGATTTTTGAAGTTAGTCCCTTTGGGTTTCCCAGGAGGAACAATACTACCAGGGCAAGCTGAGGCCCATGAATCAGACCATGCCTAAGGCCTAAGAAGGAAAGGGGATGATGATGTTTAATTTAAGGAAGGGTACTTAAGGGAAACATGATAGCTCTCTTCAAATATTGCTTTCTATTGTTTAAAAAGCTGATAAGCATCACAACTTATACCTTTATTCAAGTAATTAAGTAAAGTGCTGGCATGTGGAAGAAGAATCAATCTTGCTCCTTTAAACCCTAAAAGGCAGACTGAGGAGCAATGGTTGGAATTTGTAGAGAGACTAATAGGCTCAATATAACAAAAAATTGAGCAATTTAAAAAATGGAATGAATTGCTCCAGGAGACAGAGGGTTACCCTTCATGAATGCTCATGAATAAAAGTTAGACAACTGCATGTTGGGGATATAGTAGCAGAATTTCCTATACAGATATGGACTGAATAAAATGGCCTGAGATCCCTTTCAGCTCTGTGTTTCTGAGTAGGGAAGTCTCTGTGAGCAACTTAGTTATCTTCTATCCAACATTCTTCTTTCAGGACTACCTGGATGCTATTTTTCAAAAGTTATATTTATTTATTTTTAGTTTTCAACATTCACTTCCATAAGTTTTACATTTTCTCCCCTTCCCTTTCCTTCCCCTTCCTCAAGACAGCATGCAATCTGATAAGGGCTCTACATATATAGTACTATTGAACATATTTTGATATTAGTCATGTTGTATAGAAGAATGAGAATGAATGGGAGGAACCATGAGAAAGAAAAAACAAAACAACAAAAAGAGAGAAAATAGTCTGCTTTGTTCCGCATTCAGACTCTATAGTTCTTTCTCTGGATGTGGAAGACATTTTCTATCATAAGTCCTTTGGAACTGTTTTAGGACATTGCTGAGAAGGACCAACTCTAACAAAGTCAGTTACTGCACACTGTGGCTGTTAGGGTGTACAATGTTCTCCTGGTCTGCTCAATTCACTTAGCATCAGTTCATATAAGTCTTCCCAGGCTTTCCTGAAGTCTGCCTGTTAATTATTTCTCATAGTACAATAGTATTTCATTGCATTTATATACCACAACTTGTTCAGCCATTCTCCAATTGATGGGCATCCCCTCAATTTCCAGTTCTTGGCTACCACAAGAAGAGCTGCTATTAAATATTAAATGCTATTAAATATGTACATGTGGGTCCTTTTCCCATTTTTATGATCTCTTTGGGGTACAGCCCTAGAAGTGGTATTGCTGGGTCAAAGGGTGTACTTATTTTTATAGCCCTTTGGATATAGGTTCCAAATTACTTTTCAGAATGGTTGATCAGCTCACAACTCCACTAACGATGAATTATTGTTCCAACTTTCCCACATCTTCTCCAACCAGTTTTGTCATGTTAATCAATCTGATAGGTGTGATGTGGTACCTCAGAGTTGTTTTGAGTTGCATTTCTCTAATAAACAGTGATTTAGAGCATTTTTCATATGACTAGAGATTTAGCTTTAATTTTTTCTTCTGAAAACTGCATGTTCATATCTTTTGACCATTTATCAATTGGGGAATAACTCACATTCTTGTAAATTTGATTAAATTCTCTATATATTTTAGAAATGAAGCCTTTATCAGAGACACCAGCTATAAAAATTCTTTCCCAGTGTTCTGTTTCTCTCCTAATCTTGGTTGCATTGGCTTTGTTTGTGCAAAACATTTCCAATTTAATGTAATTAAAACTATCTATTTTTCATTTCATAATGTTCTCTATCTCTTGTTTTATCATAAAGTCCTCCACTCTCCATAAATCAGAGAGATAAACTATTCCTTGGTCCCCCAATTTGCTTATAGTATCAGCCATTATATCCAAATCATGTACCCGTTTGTACTTTATTCTGATATATGGTATCAAGTGCTGGTCTATGTCCAGTTTCTGCCATACAAAACATTTCCAGTTTTCCCAGCAATTTTTGTCAAATGGTGAGTTCTTATCCCAGAAGCTGGGGTCTTTCAGTTTATCAAACAGTAGATTGCTATAATCACTGACTACTGTGTCTTCTGTACCTAACCTATTCCACTAATTTGCCCCTCTATTTCTTAGTCAGTACCAGGTACTTTTGATGATTGCTGATTTATAACACAATTTAAGATCTGGTATAGCTAGGCAACCTTCTCTAGCATTTCTTTTCATTAACTCCCTTGATATTCTAGACCTTTTGTTTTTCCTGATGAATTTTGATATTTTTTTCTAGCTCTATAAAATATTTTTTGGTAGTTTGATTGATATGACACTGAATAAGTAAATTAATTTAGGTAGAATTGTCATTTTTATTGTATTAGCTTGGCCTACTCATCAGCAACTGATGTTTCTCCAATTACTGAGATCCGACTTTATTTGTGTGAAAAGTATTTTATAATTTTGTTGATATAGTTCCTGGGTTTGTTTTGGCAGGTAGACTCCCAAATATTTTATAATGTCTACAGTAACTTTAAATGGAATTTCTCTATCACTTGCTATAGGGCTTTGTTAGTAACATACAGAAGTGTTGATAATTTATGTGAGTTTATTTTATAACATGCAACTTTGCTAAAGTTGTTTATTATTTCAAGTAGTTTTTTATTTGATTCTCTAGGATTCTCTAAGTATATCATCATATCACTTGTAAAGAGTGATAACTTAGTTTCTTTGCCCATTCTAATTCCTTCAATTTCTTTTTCTTTTCTTATTGCTAAAACTAATGTTTCTAGTACCACACTAAATAACAGTGGAGATAATGGCATCCTTGTTTCACCCCTGTTCTTACTGTAAATGCATCTAGCTTATTCCTGTTACATATAATGCTTGCTGATGGTTTTAGGTAGATGCTACTTATCATTTTTTAAAAATTAACTTATTTTCTTGTTTACATCATTCATTTCCACAAGATTTTGAGTGACAAATTTTCTTCCCATCTTTCCCCTACCTCTCAAAACAGCCATCCCACTGTATAACCCCTCCCCCAATCTTCTCTCTCCTACATCCTCCCCCTTAGCCCCTCTGACTTTCCGATAGGGCAGGATGGATCTCCCTACCCCAGTGCCTATATATCTTAATTCTCAGTTGCATGTAGTTAATAATAATAATAATAATAATAATATATACATATATTTTAAACATTTGATTATAGAACTTTAAATTCTAGATTCTTTCCCTTCCTCCCTCATTACCCACTTCCAATGGAAGGACAAGCAATTTAATTCAGGCTGTACATGTGTAATTACACAGAACATCTCCACAATGGACATATTATGAGAGACTGATTATATGTCTCTCATTCCTATCCTGCCCCCCGCCCCCCTTGTTCTATTCTCTATCCTGTCCCTGTCCCTTTACAGAAGTGCGTGCTTCCAGCAAACCTCCCTCTCACCCAGCCCTCCCCGTCATCCCACCTCTCATTCCCATCCCCAACCCCCACCCCCCCGACTCTCCTGTGTGGCAAGATACCAAGTTAAGAGTTTATGTCATTCCTTCCCTAAGCCAAATTCAATGAAAGTAAAGTCGACCCATTCCCTTTTGCCTTCTTGTTCTTCCCCTCCATTGTAACAGTTATCCCTAGACTCTTCTATATGAGATGATTAACCTCATTCTGTCTCTCCCTGTCTCCTTTCATTCTAATCCTCTCCCACCTCAGAATTTCACCTTTTAAAGTATCATTCCTTCCTATTCAATTGATCCTGTGCTCTTTATGTACACATATATACACATACTCAGATATGTGTTCATACGTATATAAACCCTCTTATATAGACATGTGTGTATGTATACGTATATATATTTGTATTCCCTTCACCTATCCTCATACTGAGAAAAGTTTCATAAATTAGTTTCATAAGTTACAATTATCATTTTTCCATGCTGGCATCTAAATAGTTTAACTCTGATAAGTTCCTTATTATTTTATTTCCATGTTTACCTTCTCATGCTTCCTGTATGAGTCTCAAATTTTCTTTTTCAGTTCTGTTTTTTTTTTGGAATAATGTTTGAAAGTCCTCTCCCTCATTGGATGGCCATATTTCCCCCCCCCCCCCGCCAATACTACTTATCATTTTAAGGAAGGCTCCATTTATTCCTATGTTCTCTAGTCTTCCAACAGGAATGAGTGTTGTATTATGTCAACAGTTTTCTCTGCATCTATTGAGATAATGATAATGGTTTCTATTAGTTTTGATTTTGATATGATCATGTTGCTGATAGTTTTCCTGATATTTAACCAGTTCTGCATTCCTGGTATAAACCTACTTGATCAAAGTGTAGTGTATTATTCTCATAAGTTGCTGTGATCTTTTTACTAATATTTTATTTAACATTTTTGCATATATCTTCATTAGGGAAACTGGTCTATAATTTTCTTTCTGTGTTTTGACTCTTCCTGGTTTAGGTATCAGTAATATATTTGTATCATAAAAAGAATTTGGTAGTACTCCTCCTTTGCCAATTTTCCCAGAGAGTCTACATAATATTAGAATTAATTGTTCTTTAAATGTTTGATAGAATTTGCTTGTAAATTCATCTGACCCTGGAGTTTTTTTTTTCCTTGGGGAGTGCATTGATGGTATGTTCAATTTCTTTTTCTGAGATGGAATTATTTAAGTATTTTTACTTCCTCTTCTGTTAATCTGGGCAATTTATATTTTAGTAAATATTCATCCATTTCACTGTCAAATTTATGGGCATACAGTTGAGCTAGATAGTATTATTTACGTATGGGAACAAAGTAGATAGCTATTTGTCGTTGGCTGGACTCTAGGAGGTAGTCATGAAAGAAGAAACAGGGATTTTAAATATAGAATGTCTTGGCTTCAGATGATTTCATTTTATCTATATTTGGAATATATATAAATATGAATTTAGAAGAAAATATGGTCTTCAACAAATATGAAGAGCTTAGCATGTGAAAGGTATTGAGGTAGGCCTCAGTGATAAAAAAAGAGACATAAACAAAAATCTTCATCCTGGAGGAACTTATTTTAAATTCCTATGATCCCCATCTCCATTTTATTTTAACCACTCATGAGGGTGGTTTCCCTCAGGTATCATCATTGGCTCTTCATTCTATCTCATCCCCATATCTAATCTGTTACCAAATCATGTAAGTTTTCCCTTTATAACATCTCTCGTATGTGCCCCTTTTGTTCTTCTGACACTGCTACCACCTTAGTGCAATCCCTCCGTCCCCCTCATGCCTGGACTATTTCACTTGTCTGCTGATGGGTCCATCTGTTGTCTTACCTTGCTTGTCTATCCTACATTTAGCTGTCAAATTAATCTTCCAAAAGTACAGGTCTGATCCTGTCACCACCACCCCCCCCATCAATAAATTCCAATGGTTTCCTATCACTTCCAGGATCAAATATAAAATTCTCAGTCATTCAAAGTCCTTCATAATCTGTCCCCCCATCAGCTTTCCAGTCTTTTTTACACCTTATTCACTCTCATATACTTTGAAGTACAGTCATTTCTGCTACTGCCCCCTTGCTGCTCCTCAAATAAGACATTCCAGTTCCCCACTCTTGCTTTTTTACTGGCTACTTTCCATGATGAAGCAGAGAATTCCCACCCTCCTCATCTCTGCTTCCTGTCTTCCTTTAATTCCCACTAAAATCCCACATTCTTCAAGACACTTTTCCTCATAATAGCACCTCCCCTCTGCCTATTCTCTCCAATTTATCCTGTATATATCTTGTTCCTGTCATCTACCATCTAGACTGCTATAAAATGCTTTTTCCTTTATAATTCCCATATCCCATCTCAGCTCTAGTAAGCTTCCTAATGCACTCCTCTGATCCTATCACTCCTCTACCTAAAAACTTTCAGGGACTCTCCTTTGTCAGTTGAATAGAATAAGAGATTAATTTGTCTCAGTGGTTCATAAGGCAAAAGGAATGAGGACTGAGAATCTTACTACCAGAAAGTAGAAAGAACAGGAATAATGCTACAGAGGCCTAAATAAAGTACATGATTTTGGCCAAGAGAGAGCTCTCTATGCTATAATATATGCTAATCTTCTTGTTAGAGCAGAAGGTTAAAAAACACAGGAAACGTGCTTTTACTCTCCAGGGAACCAGAGAGAATGAAGCATTCCTTAAACAACAACAACAAACAAACAAAAAACTAAACAACAAATCAACAACACATCAATGTAAAAATAAAGAAAAGATCTAAAGAGCCAGAGAGGAAAACTGATCTGTTTTGGAAAAGGTAGGAAGAGGGAACTGAAGAAGAGAAGAAAGCAGCTATTTATCCTTAAGAAATGATGTTGAACCACAGGTGCTATACGAGATACTTTATCAAAAGCTTTGCTAAAACCTGGATTGGCTCTGTCTCTAAGTATACTTCTGCAGACGGATATTTCAAACCTCTTCCCCCATACGCCCACCTCAATTCATGCAAATAACTAGATGCTCTATGCTTGTAGACCTTTAAATGAGTTACAGATTCAATCAGTCAATTAAATGTGTGAACTAGGTGTGAATAGTTCTCAGAAAGCTCTATGGAATCAACCAATCAATGAAAGGTATAAATTAGGTACAAGAGTGAAGTGCTTTGCAGCTTTAGGGAAGAAACCCAGACAAGGAAATATATTGGGAACTGAAAGAATTAGGCATACCTCTAGAGCTAGGCATATTAAAAAAGGGATTTGGGTAGAACAGCAGTTAAATTTTGGGAGTACTTTGAGGATCTATGCCCTTAAGTTTATTTATAAGTTTATAAGAAGGCAACAAAGGTGGTGAGGAGTGAGGCCAGAGGGAGATAACCCTTTGCCATAGGTGGTCTTCTATACCCTAAGGTCAGACCAGACCACAAGTCACATCGAGCCTTATATACTCAGTCATTTTGCCACTGCTTCCTCCACACACATTTCCACCCCCGGTCCCCCTGCCCTTCTGTTCAAATCTATACTATCATACCACTATTCCTACAAAAAAGTGTCAATTAACTGCCCCATGGATCACAATTCCAGGGACTCCTCAGACATTCCCTTCCCATATGTGTGTTGTCTTCTTCCATTAGAACGTAAATTCTGTGAGCTGCCTCACTTCTGTACTTGTATCTCTTATGAGTTCACTGGATACAGAGAAGTCCCAGATGAGTAAATTCCTCCTACTAATTCAGGTCAATACTTTCTCTGTAACTTAAGAGTCTTTAAGTGCCTGGGGCACTCACAAAGCCAGGATGCGCTGGAGGTAAGATTTAAATGCAGGTCTTCCTGGCTCCAGAGCTGCCTCTCACTCATAATGAGCACTGAATATATTTTTTTCATCAATCATTTGCCATTTTTTCATTCTGTTATTTCCAATCCACCAGTCATTCTCTGGACAGAGAAAAAAAAAGCAACACGAGAGATGGGCAGTTGTGCCTTCTCTCTGCCATCAATCATCACTGATTCTTCCATACTGGGCAGCACCCATTGCCAGTGTTTCTGAGCTGCAGAGCTCCTGGCAGTGCTCTCAGTGTCCTGGTGATGCCTGAGCACTCTTCCCACTTACTACCCTTGCCACTCTTCTCTAGATATCCAATGGGCCCCATGGTCCATCCCAAGGAGGTGTTTCCTCCAGCAATGCAGACTGCATCCCATATGTTCTTGCGCAACCTGTGGGTTCTTGTCTGTGTCTTCACAGAAATTCACTGCAGTATACTCATATATTGCTTTTCCATTGGTACTCAGAGCCTACCTTTTGTATTTCAATGTATCTGATGATATGCTTTACACTTGTCCTCCTTTGTAATTATTTGTTTGGATTGTGTTGCAGTTGGCACAAGGAAAGTAAAATTTAAAAAATCAGAACTACAGAAAAAGTGACCTAGGATACTCTGGGACACTGTGTGGTCCTGCTGGCTGGAGATCTTGGAGAAAAGCATTGGAAACCAATTAGGAGGACATTGTAGGAAGAGTTCTCTTCAGATATGGTTTAGACTAGATAGTCCCTGAAGTCCCTTCCAATGATCAGATTCTAAGATTCCTCTTGTCACATATTCTACATTTTAACTAAATTAGACTAATATAGATCTCCTTTTCTCCCTCTGTGATCTCCAATTTGTGTACTTCTGATTATGTGGCTCCAGAAATCCTCTCATTTCTTCAAGGTCAAACCTAGGTATCATACCTCCAGTGAAACTTTTCCTGATCTGTAAGATGAAAATGACCTTTTCTTTTCATTTCAAAGACTAAAAATACTTTCATAAGAAGTAAAATGAAAAAAAAAATTTAATTGGCTAAATGGAGTTAACTTTCTTTTCTTTGAAAAAAGACCACTTCAAAAGATAATTACTGTTATTTGACTTTATTGTTAATGCCTGGACATTTTAACAGTCACTTCCCCTTGGAACACCTTGGCTTGAGAAATATAGAAGAAAAAAAAATCTGGCCCAGTTACATTACCTGTGTAGGGATTTTATGGCATTAGATTGAGAAAAATCTTTTTCATGTACACACATGTATTATATTTTTGATGTTACAATGTACTTAAACAATGACGAAGTGATTCATGGTGCAATCTCTTGTTGATTCACTGTGAAGACTTAAGAAAGTGCTGAGACTCATTAGAAAAGTAAAATTTGGTTTGGCTCAGCTGATGATCCCCAGTTTGATAGTAAATATAAGGAAACCTAAATATATGTATATAGATATACATTTAGTAAAACACATTTTAAATTTTTTTCTAAGAAATGCTTAAATTACATGCAGGTTACAATATCAATAACACTGCTAATTTCTTGATCCTTACTTCTTTTCTGGAGAAATGTGATTGTATGAAAAGGTATAGAACACAAAGGGTGTACTACTTACCACAATTTGGCTTCCCCACAATACAACGAAGGTGAATCCCTCTTTTGATGAAATAGGCTGTTATGTGAAGCCCATATCCTATAAGACATTGACAAAATAATCTTCAGGCTTGAAAACTATTTCAGAACAGACATTCATTTCAGACTCAGTTTCTTGGGACAGTTCTATATTGCCCTAGTTACCTCATTTACAAAATGACATAAACAAGTAAAGCTGAAAGAATACTTCTGGGGCCTACACTTTAGAAGCAAAATAATGAATTAAACTGTCTGCTGCTTAGGTTAGGCATTAAACATCATTTAGGAACATAGTTCTTATGGCAGGTTGCCTACCTGAAATATAGCACTTCTGTTTGCTTACAAATAGAACAGTCTGTCACTTTCCTGTCAGATACCAGGTATACTTCCCAATAAAAAATAACACTTCAAGGTAATCTGTTAGAAGATGTCCAAGAGAGATGTGGCATAGGGATAACTCTTCTTTCACTACAGAGTTTCAGATAAAAAGCCCCCGAATTCAGAAAACTCATCGTCGACTAGAAGATGAGTGAGGGGAAAAAAAATAAAGTTTTTAGTCCCAGATTTCTATATACACCTGGGTGAATCAACTAGCTAAGTTTGATCTGGAGATTGGGGGAGCCATAGCAGTTTTCCAAACAAAAAGGAACTATGGGGATGATGGAAGGTAGCATAATGGCCACTGCCTTTCTAGGGGGGCAGAGTGGGATGATATTCTCTCCCATAAAGAACTTTGTGTTTGGTTTTTAAAACACTAGGCCACTGATTGTCAGTCTAAGGAGGTGTTAGTAAAATTATATTGAGATGGACACAACTGGGCTAATAAGGGTGCTTCTGTTTCACTGAAAATCTAAGATACCCCTAAAAATTCCCACTCTATTCCCCCAGCTGTTAGCTTGTTGGATACAGGTTTTGTGTCCATATTTGGAGGATCATTAGAAAAAGTCCTCCTTGGGCAAGGGTTGCAGGACCAGAGGCTGTGCACCAGTTACCTGGGTTTAGAAAGCTAATGGACATTGATAAAAAGATATTATAGGACAGAATGCTGAGAACTAGACTTCTTTCGCTGACTTATGGGTCAACTGTAGGCATGAATCAGACCCAAGGTACAGTAAATATGCAAAACCTTAACTTTTTTTATCATTGATGGAAATATTCAAGTGTGATTGAGTCATGTCATCATGACATCAGAATTTCAGAACCTCAAATGCTGTTGTAAATTTAAATACTGGATTCTACAACTTTAACATGTAACTTATTCTATTTTTTTCTTTAAAACCAGTTCATCTTAAAAGCTTTTTCCATCAACAAGTGTAATTTTCCTGAAATTTTATTTCCTTGTTTATGGAAGGAAAAAAACATCATCTTTAGTTGGAACTCTGTTTCTAACTCTTATTATGGTCAGAATTTAATGTTATTACAACTACTTTAAAGCTATTGTAAGTTCTTATGGCTATTGTAATTGAGTGAAGATTATTTAACTATCCTGTGCAACTCAATATCAAAGGCAACAAAGGAACATCCTAAATTCTAGGGGTTTTGGAAAAGAGTGCTCCTGCACCACACTGTGCATCGGGAGAGCTATGTTCTAGTATCAGTTATGCCATTACCTAGCCTGAAGTCCTGAGCAGTTGCCTCACCAATGTATACTTACTAGTTTCCTCATCTGTAAAATAGGGGGTTATACTTCACAAGCCCTAAGGACTCATTTGTCTTTAAATATAGTTTATGATATCAATTTTATTAAATATCTTACTATATTTAAAGAAGAAAACTGAAGAAAATTACCAGTAATTTTTTTCACTTTGACTATCACAATCATTCTAAAATATTTTCAGTGAGATCAAACATTAAAAATTTTCTTTCTGGATATTCCAGGGGGTGGAGCCAAGATGGCTGCGTACAAGCAGCAAGGTCCTGCAGTTCCCACACTGCCACCCTAAACACCCATAAAATATGAACCCAGACAAAATCTAGGACTCTCAGATTCACAAAAATACAGAAAACACATCTCTCACTGAATGCAGCTCGGCAGCAGGGGCTCATCGTGGTGGCTGGCCCAGCCAGAAGTCGAGACTGCGGCCAGGCCTGGGGTGGTGGGAAGGAGCGGGGCTGAGCTGAGCCAAGCCACGCCATAGCCAGTCTTCAGAGGAGAGGATCTACAGACTCCAGCACCTCCACATCTGCCAAGGCGTGAGGAACGGGGATGGGAGAGGGGCAGCTCGGGCAGGAGCAGAGACCAGCCCAGCCCAAAACCACAGCCACAGCCAGGCCAGGCCCCAGGGCAGTCAGGAGGAGCTGAGCCTCCCAAGCCACAGCTTGAGTCTACTTCAGAGAAGATCTATTGCACCTGAGGGAATCTTCACATCAACCAAACCAGGATTAGATGGTCAGTGAAAGTGAAAGTGAAACTTTG
>CM053595.1:188195996-188223869 GCA_028646575.1 Pseudocheirus occidentalis | reverse complement strand
ACAGCACTGGCCTCCTGTCTCAGACAACAGCCTTCTTCCAAGTCAACAGGGGAGTTCATACCTTCTCAACAATGGACAGAATTCATACCTTCTATACTTAGCCCTAAGTTACTAGGTGCTACTTAGCCCTAAGTATCTGATCTACTTAGCCCTAAGTATCTGATAAACTGATTACTATTACAGCTGTATGTCTAGTACTTAGTCTAGTGCCTGGCACGCAGGAATTAATAAATATTTATTGGAAAAATTGGAAATTGAAGGGTGAATATCCTTCAATTGGGGAATGGCTGAACAAGCTGGGGTATATGACTGTGATAGAATACTAATGTGCTATAAGAAATTATGAGGAGGATGCTTTCAGAAAAACCTGGAAAGACTTACATGAACTGCTGAACCAGGAGAACACTGGATACAATCACAGCAATGTGATGATCAATTTAGCTATTCTCAGCAACACAATGATCTAAGGCAGTTCTAAAGGACCTGAAGAAAAATGCTAGCCACCTCTAGAGAAAGAACTGAAAGTCTGAATGTAGAACAAAATCATACTGGTTTTTGTTGTTGGTGGGTTTTTTTTTGTCCAGGTTTTCTTTCACAACATGACTAATATGGAAATATGTTTTGCATGACAGCAGATTTTTAATCTACATCAAATTGTGTGCCTTCTCAATGAGAGGGAAGGGAAAGGAAGCAGAGAATTTGGAATTCAAAAATTTTTTTTAAAGAATGTTAAAAAATTTTACATGTAATTGGAAAAATATTTTAAAAATAAAAATACTTGTTCACTAAGTGAAAGGAGAGTTCTTCCCCTTCATAGCTAGTCTACCTCAATACTTAGAGAATCAGAAAGATATCTGAATTCCTAACTTTAGTCCCTTGAGCCAATTCAATTTTGAGGACAATTTTAATATCCTTTAAGTGTAATGAAAAGTTAGCTAGACTAACTTTAATGGGGTTGGGCCTTATGACACTGCTCTTGTCACAGATACTTACGGGATATGTACAAACTATAATGTTTAATAGGCAGTGAGTGACATAGGTCTAGAGCTCTAGGTAGAGACGAGGGCTGAACTGGACAATCCTCTGGGAATCAACTTGAACAGAGACGAAAATTGGATCTACTACCTGATTATATCACTAAATGAGTAAGTAAAGAAAAAGATGGGAGAAAGCCAAAGAATGAGTCTTGAGGAACGTCTACAGTTGGTGGGCATGGCATGGCCAAAAATTCAGTAAAGGAAATTGAGAATGAGTGGACAAATAGGAGAACTAAGAGCACAGAAAATGCACAAAAGAGAGAGAGTACTTAGGAAGAAAAGGTATTCAGAGTCAAATGCTGTACAAAAGTCAAGTAGGATGATTTAGCAAAGGCCATTAGATATGGCAATTAAGACACCAATGGCAAATCTGAAGGGAAATTTCAGTTAAATTATGAGGATGAAAACCAGATAACAGATGATTTAGATAAGAAGAAATTGAAGGTAAAGAGGTAGCATAACACAATAGTATAGGTGACTTCTTCGAGGAGTTTAGCTGAGATGGGGAAGAGAGACACACAATAATAACTAGCAGGGATGGTAGTAGGCTCTAGTGAGGGTTTTTTAAGATTGGGTGGATATGTGGTTGTATTGGTATGCATTAGGAAGGAACCTATAGATGGGAAGAAACTGAAGATTAGAGATAGAATGGGGGTAAGGGTAAGGATATTCTGCTTGAGAAGACAAGAGGGGAGATCAATAATATCTGTAAAGGGGGTTGGCCTTGGCAAAGAGAAAAGTCAACTCATCACTGGATAGAAGGGAAGGAGCAGATAGTAGTAGATGATGTCTGACTGAAATAAGATGAGGAGGAGGTGAAATAGGAGTGCTGTTGGTGAATACTCTTGATTTTTTTGAGGTGGGAAGTGAACTATAGTGGGGTCCCTAACAGATAAATTGGGGAAAGGGTTAACATGGAAGAGATGGCTTGGAATAGCCAAGGTAGCGAGTGGGAAATGGAATCTATTAGGGAGGAATAATAATATTACTTTGTTGAAAAGGGAGCTCAGTTGATGTCAGACAACAAAATTGTAGTGGACTAAGTCAGCATGACTTTGTGATTTATTTCTGTTCCCTTCAGGAGCATGTGAATAGGAGTAAAGGAGATGGGTTGTGAAAGTCATTTTGAGAGGTTTGGCAAGAAGTAATTTGTAGTAGGACAAGAAAACAATGCAAGATTCAAGAGATTTTTATAGTACAGGGCAGTACAGAATGGAACCCATTCAATTAACAAGGAAGGGAGAAGAATGTAGCCTGGAATAGTATTAAGGAACAGAGAGATTGGAAGTTATGGTATGAAAAGTAAGTTTAGGATAAGAAGGGCACAGGGAGAGATAGATATGTTCAATATCAATCAATCAATCAAATAGGTTCAAATAGGTTCAATAAAACAGGAAGATGATTTTGAGAAACAAAGAAATATAGCTGTTCCAGGGGCTCTAGAATATAAAGGCAAAGCCCTAGTTCTAGATGCCATGGTAGAAAGCAATGTAAGTAGATCTGGGGAAATACACACGGCCTGAAAAGTTTTTTCACTTATCTAAGAAATGCAGAATTCCAGAACTGGGTGTTGAGACAATTCATGTTCTTGAAGCAGTATAATCTTAGAAGATTTGGGCCACACTAACATGGTCTAATGCCAAAATAAATAAATCAGTCAACTTAGTGAAAAAAAATTGTCAGTAGTATATGGGAAGGACTCTAGATGCTTCTTCCCCCCAAGGGTCAGGCTGCATTTTTTTACTTCTCAACGGGTTGTTTTTACCTCATATAAACACAGACCATATATATATGTGCATGCTACACATTTCAATATTTATGTGCCCTGCCAGAAATAATGAGATTTAACAGAAAACGAAATAGAACACTTAAATAGTCTCATCTTAGAAAAAGAAGTCAAACAAGCTATAAATAACCCCCCACTGGCCAAGAAAAAAATCCCTAGGGCCAGATGGAATTACAAATGAATTCTACCAAACATTTAAGCAATAATTAATCCCAATATTATATAAACTATTTGAAAAAATAGGTAAATGTAGGTAAAAAAGGTAAAATAGCTTGTCCAATTTCTTTTCTATACCTAAACCAGAGAGAGCAAAAACAGAGAAAGAAAACTATAGGCCAATTTCCCTAACGAATATCATTGCAAAATTTTAAATAAAATACTAGCAAACAGATTATAGCAATACATCACAAACATTATAAACTGCAAACAGGTAAAATTTATACCAGGAAAGCTAGGCTGGTTCAATATTAGGGAAATTGAGTTGGTTCAATATTAGGGAAATTGAGGGAATTCAATATTAGGGAAAAAAACCCTGTCAGTTCTAGATTTGAGACTATATTACAAAATAGTAATAATCAAAACAATCCGGTATTGGCTAAAAAATAGAACAGGAAACCAGTGAAAAAGATTAGGTACATAGTACACAGTAATAAATTACTATGGTAATCTAGCGTCTGATAAACATAAAGATTCAAGAAAAAGATCACCATCTGACAAAAACTGCTGGGAAAAAGTGTAAAACAGTTTGGCAGAAAGCAGACATCTCACACAATATACCAAAATAAGGTCAAGATAGGTAAATGTAAATATAAATAGGTAAATATAAAGGGTGATATCATAAGTAAATTATGATGCATGAGAACATAGAGAAATTTACCTGTCTGATCTATGGATAAAGGAATGGATTATGATCAAAAGAAATAGAGAGAATCATGGGAACCAAAAATGGATAAGACTTCATTATTTGGTAAAAAAAAAATTTCTGGGAAAATGGGAAAGGAGTATGGCAGATATTGGGCATAGACCAATATCTTATATGAAAAGGTCAAAATGGATACATGACCTACATGTAAAGAGAGATATTACAAGAAAATTTGGAGAGGTGGAGACAACATGACAAAACAAAGGAAGGGACTCTCTTGTGCTCTCCCCCAAACCCTTCAAAATACCTTTTAAAAATGACTCTAAATAAATTCTACAGCAGCAGCACCCACAAAAAAAGTGAAGCAAATTTTCATCCCAAGACAACTTGGAAGGTAGGAAAGGTCTCTTGTACTAGGATGAGAGAGAAGTGCAGTATAGCACAGGGTAGGTCAGTGCAGGCAGACCAGGCCCTAGGAAAGCTGGAGCAGGGGAGACTGAATCACTGGCAGCAGTGGTAGTTTCTAGATCTCTCAGACCACAGACATCGAAGACAACTTAGAAGATCTGTAGGAAATGTCCACTGCACATGAGTGAGAATGGAGCATAGTCCAGCACAGGCCATGCCAGCACAGCCCTAGCCCCAGCAAACCAGGAGTAGACTTTGGGAGTGGCAACAGTGATAGTGAATGGCAGTGGCTTCTCCTGGAGCTCTCAGCCCACAAATATTAAAGGAGGTCAAACAAACAGGCAGAAGGAAATCTCAGGGGGTCTTTTTGCTAGCACTGAGGCAAGATTCTGTTGCTTTGCCCATACTTGGATCTGGGTGAGGAGGGGCACTAGCAGAGATTGCAGCCACAGGGGAGGGGAGAGGCCCCCTCACAATTCCAGGCCAGAAAAGAGTACTTGTGGTCTCTCATAGACCAGAGCACAGGCCAGGAGAGGAGGAAACACCTCTCATTAAATCACACCACCTTGGAAGAACTGAAAACTCAGGTCCCTAGAAACATCTCTGAAAACACCTACACAATCCGCTGAAACTTGGGACAGTGAGCCCTCCACCCTGGAAGCAGAGCCCTACTTTAACAAAAACTTAAAAGTCAAATAATATGCTGGGAAAATAACCAAACAATGGAAAAAATCTCAGACTACTTAAAGTTACTATGGTGACAAGATCAAAACCCACACTCAAAAGAGAACAACAAAGTCAAAGCTCCTACATCCAAAGTCTCCAAGAAAAGTATGAATTGGTCTCAGTCCACAGAAAGGTTCAAAAAGGATTTTGAAAATCAAGTAAGAGAAGCAGAGAAAAAAATTGGGAAGAGAATGAGAGTGATGTAAGAAAATGATGAAAAAATAAGTCAATAGCTCGATGAAGGTGACACAAAAAATACTGAAGAAGACAACACCTTATAGAACAGGCCAGGTTAAATGGTAAAAGAGGCCCAAAAAGCCAATGAGGAGAAGAATGACTTAAAATGCAGAATTGGTCAAATGGAAAAGGAGGTCCAAAAGCTCACTGAAGAAAATAATTTCTTAAAAATCAGAATGGAGCAAATGGAAGCAAATGACTTTATGAGAAATCAAGAAAGCAGGGTGGTGTTGAAGCAGGAGAACTCTGTGGTTCCCACCAAAACCTCCTCACATATCTATAAAATATGACTCTAAACAAATTCTAGAGCACCAGAACCCAAAAAATTACAGAGTCCCAAAGCTCCATCTGAAGGCAGCCCGGTGGATGTATGGAAAGGGCTCATGGAGAGCCCAGCCCCATGTGGTTTTAGCCCCAGGCCGTCCAGGAGCGCTGGCTGGAGCTTTCAGAAGAGGGGATCACCAGCAGCTGTGGCAGTTTCCAGAATTACCAACCCATAAGAGCCAAGGGCAAAGGGAAAAGATAAGTGGAACTTAGCTAAATTTGGGGGAGAGGGTGTGGCTGACTGCCTCCAGAGCTAGAAGCAGTGTGAAATGGTGGCCCTGCAGCCACCTCTACATGGCTGCTTCAGAGCTTGTGGCCTGCAGATTGCAGGGGGGTCAAGCAATCATTCAGAGGCTAAGTGCTCTTGCCTTGAGCTGCCTGGATTGGGATCACAGTCTTGGGTGGTGGTCCTGAGATGTGTTTTCAGTGAGCCAAAGCTGGTGGAGACTGCAGAGACTGTGGCCTCCTAATAGCTCTGGAGCTCTGGCAGCTGCTAAAACTCCAGTGATTTAGGACAGAGCTTTCCCCTCTGTAAGCAGAGTTCTACTGAGCCAGAGAGTCAAGTAACTGACTTGCAACAAGAGCAGGCAAAGGAAGCAAAGAAAGCTCAGAAATCCAACTTTAGATACCTTTTGGGGGGACAAAAAGGATCAAAGTATGGAATGGGAAGAAGACAACACAGTCAGAACTCCTACACCAAAAGCTTCCAAAAAAAATGTAGACTGGTCAAAAGCCATAGAGGAGCTTCAGAAGGACTTCGAAAACCAAATAAGAGAAGTAGAGGAAAAATTGGGGAGAGAAATGAGAATGATGCAAGAAAATCATGTTTTTGAGTCAACAACCTGACTGAAGAAAATAACACCTTAAAAAATAGACTAACTCAAATGGCAAAAGAGGCCCAAAAAACCAATGAGGAGAAGAATGCCTGAAGAAGTCGAATTTGCCAGATGGAAAAAGAACCTCAAAAGCATTTTGAAGAGAATAATGCCTTCAGAATTAGAGTGGAGCAAATGGAAGCAAATGACTTTATGAGAAATCAAGATACTATTAAACAGATCCAAACAAATGAAAAAAAATAGAAGGCAATGTGAAATATCTCCTTGAAAAAAAACCACTGACCTGGAAAACAGATCCAGGAGAGACAATTGAAAAATTATTGGACTACCTGAAAGCCATGATGAAAAAAAAGAACTCATAAAGCAAACACAAAGAAGTATGAGAGGGTAAACATAGAAATCATAAGGAACTTATCAAAGTTGAACTATTTATATGCCAACATGGAAAAATGACAATTGTAACTTGTGAAACTTTTCTCAGTATGAGGATAGGTGAAGGCAATATAAATGTATATATATATATATATATATATAGGAAGGTATATATGCATATGAATACAAAAGTGAGTGTGGGTATTCATATGTATGTAGAAAGAGGGCATAGGATCAATTGAATAGGAAATCATCTCACGCAGAAGATGTAAGGGATAACTTCTACAATGGAGGAGAAAAACAGGAAGGCAAAAGGGAATGGGTCACCCTTACTCTCACTGAATCTGGCTTAGGGAAGGAATGACATAAATTCTAAACTGGGTATCTTGGCCTACAGGAGAGCAGAGGGGATGGGGATTAGAGGGGGAGGATGGAGGGAAGGACAGTTGGGATGTTACAAACATACATTTCAGTAAAGGGACAGGGACAAAGTAGAGAATAGAACAAGGAAAGGGGGTGGGATAGGATGGAGGGAAATATAGTTACACAATATGGTCATCATGGAGATGTTCTGTGTTTAACTAAACATGTATGGCCTGTATTGAATTATCTGACTTTCCAGTGAGGGTAGGTGACAAAGGAGGAATCGAAAGAATCTAGAATGCTCTCAGAGAAACTTGGAAAGACTTGTATAAGCTGATGCAAAGTGTACTGTCTACAAAATAACAGCAATATTTAAGATGATCAGCTGTGAAGGACTTAGCTATTCTTAGCAATACAATGATCAAGGGTAATTCTGAAGGACTTATAATGAAAAATGCCATCCAACCCCAGAGCAATAACTGTTAGTGTCTGAATATGGAATCATACATTTAAAATTTTCTTTATTTGTCTTGATTTTTTTCTTGTCTGTTTTCTTGCGCAACATGACTATTATGAATGTTTTGTATGATTCCACATGTATAACCTATATGGAATTGCTTGTCTTCTCAATGCAGGTGAGAGGTGGGGAGGGAGGAAGGGAGAAAATTTGAAATTCAAAGACTTAAAAATGAATGTTAAAAATTATTTTTACATGCAACTGGTGAAAATAAAATACAAAATAAAAACTTTAAAAAGTATCATTCATATTATTATTCACTCTTCACTCATATTATTATTAATATCAAAACATTAAGTAAAAGCATGGATGTGATAAATAGGGAAACAGGAAATATGGGAATGTTACACCTTCAGCATGGAAGGAAACGGTAAACTTCACAGGCCCCAGATAGAAGGTAACTGGAACAAGAATTTGAATAGTTTAAACATGCCATTGCTTAGGAGGCATAAAAAAAGAAGAAATTTTGAAGAATATGGCACATATTGCTTATCTAACTTAAGGATAGGCGAACAATTTATGAATAAATAATGGAGAGTGGAATGTAAGAAAATAATTCCAATTATATTAAGTTTAAAAGTTTTTGTACAAATAAGACAAGTACAGGCAAGATCAGAAGGAAAGCAGAAAACTGGTGGGGGGGAGATTTATAAAGTTTCTCAGATAAAGATCTCATGTCTCCAATAAATAAAGAACTTTGTCAAATCTATAAGAATGCAAGTTATTCCCCAAATGATAGTCAAAGGATATGAACAACCAGTTTTTAGATAAAGGAATCAAAACGATTTATAGTCATATGAAAAAAGCTCTAAATTATTATCGATTAGAGAAATGAAAATTGAAACAACCTTGAGATAACCATTTTATACCTATCAGATTAGTCAAAATAATAAAAGGGGAAAGCAAAAAATGTTGGAGGGTATGTAGAAAAATTGGGACCTTAATCCCTTATTTGTAAGCTGAGCCAATCATTTTAGAGAGCAATCTGGAATTATGCCCAAAGAGTTATTAAATTGTCTATACCCTTTGACCCAACAATAGCATTACTAGGTCTGTTTCCTAAGATGATTACAGAAAAAGGAAAAGAGCTTATTTCTTCTACAATATTTATAGCAGCTCCCTTTGTTGTGGTAAAGAACTGGAAACTGTAGGGATGTCCATCAACTGGGGAATGGATAAACAAGTTGTGGTATATGATTGTGATAAAATACTATTTTACTATGAGAAATGATGAACTCTTTAGAAAAACATGGAAGACTTGCACAAAATAATGAAGAGTGAAATGATCAGAACCAAAAGAAGCATGTACAAAATAAGAGGAAAATTGTTTTAAGAACAACTCTGAGTGACCAAGTCATTCTTACTATTATAAATACCCACATTTATAATATTTTATAATCCCATGCAGGAAGATGTTATCTGCATCCAGAGAAAGATCATATGTACATATGTACATACATACACATTTGTGTCTAATGGTAGCTATCTCTAGGGGAAGGGGGAGAGAGGGAAAAAAAGAAAATTAATAAATTTTGTACATTTACAAGGAATCACAAGTTGTACATAAAAGACCTGCAGTGTCAAGTGCAATAGTTTTTTTCCTATTCCACTTTAAGTAAATGTTTGTTTTATTTCTTAAGCTCAGAATAAAAAAAAGGAAAAAAGGGGGATATTAAAAGGAAAGAGAGGGTAAGAACCTATATTAAAGAAAGTCTGTAGAGTAAAGAGAAGAAAAATCAGAAAAACATAGATTAGAAGGAAAAATACAATTGCCTATTATAACTGTGAATGTGAATGGTATAAACTCACCTATAAAGTAGAAGAGGATAAGAATAGAAAGAAAAATCTAACATCAGGTTGTTTACAAGAAACATACTTGAAACATAAAAATTCACATAGTTAAAATATGGGGATGGAGCAAATTATACTATGTCTCAACTAAACTTAATAAAACAGGGGTAGCACTTATAATTTCAGACAAAGCAAAAGCAAAAACATGCATAAATTAATAAAGAGGTAAAGAGGACTCTTACTGAAAGATAATATAGACAATGAATTAATTTCAGTACTTAATATATACACACCTAATGGTGTTGCATCAAAATATTAAAGGAGAATGTAGATAAGTTACAGGGAAAAATAGTAAAATGACAATAGCATAGGACTGCAATATATTCCTATCTAAACAAAACAAATATATCAAAAAATAAATAAGAAGTTAAGAACCTGAATACAATTTTGAAGAATGTAGACATAAAAGACCTCTGCAAACAGTAAATAGGAGTAGAAAAGGGTATATGTGCTTCTCACCTGGTATCTTATCAAAAGTCCACTATATATTAGGGAACATAAACCTTACAAATAAATGTATAAAAGCAATGATATTAAATATATACTTACTGCTCACAACATAATAAAATTATAATAAGTGGTCTCTGAAAAAAGCGCAAGAAATCACTTGTAGAATTACTAATTTAATCAAAAAGAACTGATGTGTCAAAGAACAAATCATCAAAATGTCAGACAATTTCATTAAAGGTAATGACAAGAAGGAGACAACATATAAAAAAATTTGGAACACAGTCAAAGTAGTCCTTGGGGGAAAATTTATATCTCTAAATATTATGAAGAACAAAAGAGGGCAAAACATCAAGAATAGTAACATGCAACTAAAAGACTCCAACCCTCAGCAAATAAAAAAAAACAGTAAAAATAAAAAAAAAGAAGTCCTGAAAACCAAGGAAGAGATGAAAAAGTGGAAAAAACAAAAAAGCTGAATGAATAAATAGAACTAGGAACTGATTTTTCACACACAAACACACACAATCAATAAAACTAATTTTATTAAAAAGAATAAAGGACAATCAAATTAGAAGTGTTAAAAATGCCAGAAATGGAACTTTAATGAAATAGAGGTCTTCCAAGTATTTATAATAAAAAGACCAGAGCTGTGGAGAAATTTTGAAGTTTAAATACAGAAGTGAAGAGAAACATAAAAAAGTAAACATGAATGAAAAATGATAGAGAATTGAAAGCTAAACTGCTTACAATCAAATAAATATAAGAAGATATGTCTGGGGAAATAAATGTGCTTGGAAACCATTTCCTTCCATCCTTCCGTCCTTCGTTCCGTCCGTTCCTCCCTTTGTTCCTTCGTTCCTTCCTTCCTTCGTCTGGCAACTAAAGTTTTAAGTGCCTTGCCCAAGGCTGAACAGCTAGTAAGTATCTGAGGCCAAATTTGAGCTCAGGTCCTCCTGACTCCAGGGCCAGTGCTCTAGGACTAGACATTTTCTCCAACTCTCACAACTTCTCAAACTTCTCCAGAATAGTAATTTCTGCAGAAGATAAAGGAATTTCAAACTCCTACTTTCCTTCCTCCCATTTCTGAGGAAAACCAAAAAGCAGAAGCTTGTTCTGCCTGGAACAGCTGTATAGCAGCACTGCATGCTGCCACAGAGCTCACCCAGAGAACTGAAGGACAGAGGGAACTGGTACAGAACACATGAGTGTGTCTATGTGACACCCTACTAAACAGGAAGATGGGGCTAGTTCTGTCTCCTCAGAAGTCACTCAGGTCAGAGACTGAGGCCAGTGAAACATGCATTGCCTAGAGTGTGAGGAAACTGAGGCAGCACTGAGTTGCAGGCCCAAAATCAAAGGGGAATGTGTCATAAGGTAAATGATGGGAATAAGGAAAAAAAAAACCAACTAAAATTACCAAAGACTTTAGGAGGAAGAAAACTCAGTTAAAGATCTTGAGTATAAGCACTAATTAAACAGTGATGATATTATTAATAGGAGGGAATATAACCTCTAGATCAGGTAAAAAAAAAGTTCAGACATCCATGAAAAAATATTTCAATAAAAAGGAAAATGAATCAATACCTTAGGAGGGTAGAGGACCCTTTAGACACAGGAGGATCCAAGAGAACACAGAACTACACCAGACTATTCCTAAATGGTTTGAAAGAGAAATAAAAATTGATGAAAGCAGGATTTATGACTTGCACAAGAAAATGAATAGAATAGAAAAGCTCAAATCCATATTGCCAAGTCTTATCAAAGAAACATCGGAAAGAAAAATTGAGTGGAAATGCAATGTACAATAGTGAAAGACCATTTGAAAGAAAAGCAAAAAGCAACAATATTAGAAGAAAAAAATTATTTCCACACAAGCAAAAAATACTGATCTTGAAGACAGGATACATAACCATAACCTAAGGGTTACAGTTCTTCTAGAACAGCGGTTCTCAACCTGTGTGTCATGATCCCATTTGGGGGTCATGTGTGTCATGATCCCATTTGGGGGTCAAATAACCCTTTCACAGGGGTTGCCTAAGACCACCGGGAAACACGTATTTCCAATGGTCTTAGGAACCCAAGACACTGCTCCTCTATCCGTCTCCAGGCAGGTCTGCCCACATGTAGATATGCCCACATATGAGTATTAAAGGGTCGAGGCATTAGGAAGGTTGAGAACCACTGTTCTAGAAGAACACAAGTAAAAAATCCCCAAAATTTACCACTATACTGAAAGAAATAATATAAGAAAACTGCCTGGAACTTAAATCTTCAGCTCAGGACATATTCCATTGCAAAAGAGACAGTGGTTACAGGATGCTATTTGTTGTTCTGAGCCAGCTGCCCACCCTTGATGATAAGGACTTTGGCCACTGAAGCCAAGTTTTCAGTCAGGGCATCCCTGCTGTTCCTTTAATAAAATGTCATCCACAAAATGTCGGAGCCAAGTGACAGGGCTAAGCAACAGATAATCCAAATACTTCCTATAAAGGTTATGTACTAGGGCAGAAATATTTAAATAGCCGATAGGGAGGCAGGTGAAAGTATACTCCACCTCCTCTTAAGTAAAGGCGAATTGCACATAGCTTTGTGGTACTATACAGATGGAATAAAACATATTAGCAAGATCAACCATAAAGAACCAAGTGTCTGTGGTTAATTGGATGTCATCTGTGATGGGCACAGAGTTAGGGAGGGGAGTGTTAATAGAGAGGAACTATTTCCATGAGGCTGTAGAAATCTACCAGTAAGCCTTACTGTCCTTTCCTGGCTTTTTAGCAGTCCAAAGGGGACTATTATAAGGGAAAACAGTTTCAGTAAAGATTTCTTTCCCTTTCAGGATCCCAAATAATTGCTCCCATTTCTTCTGTACCTTGCCTGAGGTGATACCAGGGTGCTAACTACTTTGTAAGGTAAAGGAAGTTGGGTTTCCTTTAGTTAATCCTATTTACAAACCAACTTGACTACACCCATGAAATAAATGAAAGACTCAGGGTGACCATACCAATATCATACCAATGATAGGATGGGACAGGGGCAGGCCCATGATGGCCACTGGAAAGTTAATCAATGGTCTGGATAATTAAATTGAGAGGTATTTTAATAGCAGTTCCAGAATGCCTGGTTCCACAGAAGAGCTAGGGATATCCTAGGATAAGTTGGGTGACTCTGTCTATCAGGGCAAGGCAGATGACTGTAAGGGTGGAGGAAGGGCAACTACTCCCTGGTTGAGTGGGGAGAAGAGTTTCAGGGTTCATGCCTGATCCCCTACTACTGAAGGCCAGAAAGTTCTTCCTTAGAAGAAACAGGGGTTTCAATCACTATCATCCTCAACTACACAGATTGAGTGGAATCTGGGGTACCCCTCAAAATTTCTAGAGATTGGCTAAGAGCTCTAGTACACTGCTTGATGAGAGGCAAAGGGGAGGTCCTGTAAGGTTGTCTCCTTTGAGGAAAAAATGGCAGATGTCCATTTGTGTCTGTTGGGGGGGGGCTGTTCTGGGCCTGGAATTTGTATGGAGTGAATCCACTGGACCATCACAATTTTTCAAAGGTGGATATGTCCCTCCTCCAAGACAGTTCACTCTAACTAGGCTCAGGCATTCAGGACAGCAAAGATGAAGCTTAGCATGGAAAATATGATAGTACTTTTATTGCCACTGCAGAGCTAAGTAGTCTGCTCCTTTTGCATCTGGGCCATGAAGATAGTCCTTAACTAGGGAGCTTCTCCATCAGAGACATGGAGAAGGTGAAGGATAGAGAAGATCATGGAAGACCTGCACAGTTACTCTAGAAGGAGGCAGCTGAGTTTTATGGGTGAAGTGCCCCACAGGATTCCAGGGAACCTCTCTTCATAACAGGCAAGTGGGTCAGGTTTGCAAACCTAGCTGAGGACTTTTGCAACAAAAATTTGGGCTAGGGACTACATGAATCCTGCAGGCAGAGTAGAGAGGCCACGAGTACTAAGAACACTCTCTAGGGGTTCCTTCTTTCTCTGTTTTAAAGCAACTTCTAAATACAAAAAGCAGTGATAAAGAAATCCACACATTGCCTTCAGGGGCAAAAGTAAACTCCAAGACAGAGTGGTTAAATTTAACTATTGGAATAACAAAGAAAAAGTTCTAAAGATTAGAAGAAACCTTCAAGGAAATTTTAATAACATAAGATTATTCTGTACCTACTGAAAACTGCAGGAGGCAATAGAATAATGTTCTGTTCTTCTAAAGTGCATCTTCTAAAGAGCAAAGATGCTCAAGATACAATCCAAGGTGATATACTCTACAAACCTAGGACTAACTAGTAATGAAAAAAGATAAACGTCCAATAATAAAGAAAAGCACCTGAAGTATTCCTACAAAAAAATACCTAAACAAACAATTTGTGCGTGGCTAGGTGGCACAGTGAATAGAGCACCGGCCCTAGAGTCAGGAAGACCTGAGCTCAAATCCACCCTTAGACACAACACAAAAATTAGACATGTGACCTTGGGAAAGTAACCCCAATCACCCTCCAAAAAAAACAAGCCAAAAAAAGTTAATAAAAAAATATATATGTATATATATGCATATATATATAAAATATCTTTTATGAATACATATATAAAACCAAAAAACAAGTGATTTGCTTATTGAGTACCTCAGACAACAGAAATACAGGGTAAACATATGTAACAACCAAGGACAAGAAAATAACAACAGAAAGACCATTAAGAGATTTTTTTTCTCTAACAGTACACAAGGAGAAAAATGTGAAAACAAAAGGCAAATAAAGTGATGCAGGAAAAGAATAAACCCTACAATCCACAACCTACAAATGAATCAGTGTTTTTGTGGTTTGGGAGAAAAAAAGAAAATAAGAGGGAGTATGTAATGTTTCCTAATCAACACAGAAGTTAACAATGAAGGAACAATAACTCCTCTAGGCTCTGAGGAAGAAGGGAGTCTAATAGGAGAATGGGTGAGGAGGCAAAGGGAGAAACTGAAAATGGGGAAAGGGGAAAATCTTATTTCAATGGTGGGAAGGAATACCACAGATGAATGCTTCTATGGGAGAAGAAAGATTTTATAAAGGGAGAAGGGAACTTTACAATTTACCTTACAAGGTACTCAGAGAGACTATTCATCCTGTCTAAGGAGAACGGTAATTAGAGTTTCTGGGGGCAAGTGACACCCAGCGCAGGGGGAGAGCATGACTCAAGACAGAGACTGTGTGGCAAATGCAAAAAGGGCCAAGGGGTGAGCAAAAGCTAATAATGAATTGTCCAATCAGGAATATAGGAAAATTCCTCCCATGAGGCAATATCTCCTTTATTGTCCGTCAGAACCGATATTTCTAAGAGTGGGACACAATAAAAGGGGAGCAGCGGAAAAGATCATAAAGGCAGTAACACAGAAAGAGTTTAGAGGAAGGAATCCAAAATAGGTACCTTAAAAATTTTAACTTTCTAGAGACTAAAAAAAGGACTACATTAGTATAAAATCCATGATTCAAAGAATAAAAGTCTAGAATAGAAAGAGAAGATAATGAAGGGAATGAGTAGGGAAAGTCCATTTTAAAAAAAGGTACAAATATAAAAACTACTGACCGATTAAAATAAAGGAAAATAAAGAGGATATTTGATTTCTTAACTGATAAAGGAAAAATAATGGGAAGAATTATATAATCAGATAAAACAAAAAAAAGGAATAAATAAAACTCCAAATCTAAAGGAAGGTATAATAAGTAGGAGGGTGAAGCTGAGGGACGAAAAGCTGGATTACCTTAAAGTAGATTAAACTAAAATAATTGAAGAGACAAAGTGCAGTATTTATAGAGGAAGAAAGGGAAAATCTCAATTTGGAAAAAAAAGTATTAGAGACAAATGGAGTAAAAGATGGACCTAATTCTCATAATTTTAAATATGAATGAATGATACAATCCAATAAGGTGAAAAAGACAGACTGCATAAGAAAACAAACTCTCACAATCTGTTACAGATCTAAAAACATTTACTATACATGAGGTGAATCTAAAGAAGGTGCAAATTCTTCTATCAGACAAACCCAAAACCAAATGATCACAATACCAAAAAAGGGAAAAAGCACCTATATTATGCTCAAAGGAATCACAGACAACCAAACAATATAACTGTTACCTTAGCATGTACGTTTATAAAAGAAAAATTAATAGAATCACAAGAAAACAAACCACAGCAGTGGCAAGAGATTGCAATGTCATTCTCTCAGTTTTGGATAAGTCTAACAGAAAGACAAACAGAAGGGAAAACACAAAATTGAACAAAACGCTGGGAAAACCAGAGCTTAAAGACATATGGTATCTTCTAAATAGGAATACTTAAAAATAAATGTACTTCTCAGTATCACATGAAACTTTTACAAAAAAATGACCATGTATTAGGGCACAGAAATACTATAAACAAATATAAACACTTAAAACTAGTAAATATACACTACAAACAATAATTAATCAAAAATAGTAACCAACTCAAGGAGCACAAATGAAAATTATAGACCCAAATAGAGACTTAACAATGAAATCCTACAAAATCACCAAATCAAAGAACACACAATAGAAAACATCAATAAGTATGTTAAAGAAAATGATAATGAAAAAATATACCAAAATTTCTAGAAAGCAGAACTTAAGAGGAGAATTATATCTCTATAAACATACATTAACATAATATTTAAGGAGAAGATTAAAGAACTGAATATGCATTTTTAAAAATGAGAATGTCAACAAATACAGAAAACTAAAATTAGATAAATCAGGGATTATTAAAAATTAGAGGAAAAATAAATAAACTGGAAACAAAAAACCCAGAGTTAATAATAAAAGAAAACAACCTAAAAACCAGTTTTTTGAAAAGACTAATAAACTGACAACTTTTAGTAAATCCAATTAAAAAGAAGAGCATAGAAAATCAAATTGATAAAATAACACATGAAATGTACAAATATAAAAACAGAAGAAATGGAAAGAATTATTAGAACCTACTCTGCCACCACAGTTGAGGACACAAGAAAATGGATGAATAACTTGAAAAATTCAAAATTTCCAAAGTAACTGAACACTAAACAAAGATTTTTAAATAGACCAATATCATAAGAGGAAAGAGAATTAAAGATAGTTTTTTAATTACCAAAGGAAAAAACCTTCCTAGTCCTGATAAATTCACAGATATAGTCTATAAAATTAAAAAATAATTAGCACCCACACTAGGAAAATTATTCTCAAAAACAGTGAAATTAGGTACTCTGCCAGATTCCTTTTGTAAGACAAATATAGTTCTTATACCTAAAGCAGGGGCAAAAAAGGCACAGGAAAACTTAAGACCAATATCATTAACAAATATTGATTCAAATGTTTTAAATAAAATTGAGTCAAATAGAATATAATGATTCATCCAAGAAATAATTAATCTAATCATGACCAAGTAGAACTAATACCAAGAATTTAAGGATGGCACCACATGAGGAAAACAGTCATCAAAATTAATCATGTTAAAAATAAAAACAGGCCAAATAATCTGATTATTGCAATAGATACAAAAAATCCTCTGATAAAATACAATACTTATTTATAATTTCAAAAATCCCTACAAAACATATGCACAGAGCGATCTTTTAAAAATGTCATCAAAAAGTATCTAAAACCAAAACAAAGAATCATATTCAGAGGGGATATACTAGAACTTTTCTCAAAAAATACAGGTATAAACCAAGGATGCCCACTCTCCCCACCATTATCTGATGTACCAATAAGACAAAAGAAAGAAATTGAAGGCATTCAGAAAGGTAAAGAAGAGATAAAATTATCCCTATTTGCTGATGACAGGATGTAGTGGGGTTTTTTTTTTGACATGATGGCTTACTTAGAAACTCTTAGAGAATCAGGAAATCTATTAATTGAGACAAGAATATCAGCTAAGTTGCAGATTATAAAAGAAAAACCTCCAAATCATTATTATTTCTATATGATAACAAAATCTCAGAAGAAATAACGGAAATCCCATTTCAAATAATGACAAAATGCATAAAATATCTAAAGATAAAATTAACAAAGCACAAAAAATACTAATATAAATTTGATTACAAAATTCTCCTTAAAGAAATAAAGAATGGGGGCAGCTAGGTGGCACAGTGATTTACAACACTGGCCCTGGAATCAGTAGAACCTGAGCTCAAATCCAGCTTCAGACATTTAACACTTACTAGCCATGTGACCTTGGACAAGCCACTTAACCCCGACTGCCCTACCTTCCCCCCTTCCAAAAAAGAAATAAAGAATGACTTAAATATTTGAAGGAATATCCAGTATTTATGATAATACTACCAAAGCTAATTTAAGTTTTAGGTTACCCCAATCAAATTATCGAAGAGAAACTTTACAGAATTTGATTAAATAATAACAAAATTCATTTAGAAAAATAAAAGATCTAGAATAGTGCTTCTCAAACTTTTTGGTCTTAGGGCCCCTTTAAACTCTTAAAAACTACTTAGTTGCTCCCTGTCCCCCTAAGACCTTTGGTTCATGTAAATTAAACTTATCAATACTTACTGTATTAGAAATTTAAAAGTCTTAGTATCATTATGAAAATAGGTTCCCCTGAAAGGACATCAGGAACCTCCAGTGATCCCTGGACCATACTTTAAGAACTGCTGATCTAGTATATTGAAGCAAATGATGAAAAAATGTGGAGACAAGGAGGGACAAACACTTTTAGACCTCCCATTATATTAAAGCAGCAGTCATCAAAACCATCTCATATTGGTTAAAAAAAAAAGAGAGGTACATTAACGGAATGAACTAGACAAAGGAGAATCAGAAACCATGGGATTCAAGAACCCAGTTTATTTAACATAATTCAATAAACTGGAAAATATAAATTACTTAGCAAAGAGTTCTCTATTTAATAAAAACCGCTGGAAAAACTGGAAAGAAGTCTTGTAGAAATTAGGCTTAGATCAACAATTTTTAGATATTCCACAATACACATTATTTTTTTTTCTGAGTCAATGGCACTTTATTAACAGGTCCATGGTCCCTTCTAATGAAGTGGGCCTCAGATCTTCCTCGTGATCTGAGTTGTTCTCTCCTTCCAGGGCCCTATTGTTATAGGGTGAGATATGTAAACATTCAAGAACAGCTATACCACATACGTAATAATTTCATTGGCTGACATATGACACAAAATAAAATGAGCAAAACAATACATCAGCAGAGTCATGAGTTGAACAAAGTGGAATATCTCCACTGATGAACTGATCATAAGATGGACACCTGCTCATACACAATATACTTTAAATGGTTACATGGCTTTCATAGTAAAGATCATACTATAAAAAATTACAAGGGAAGTAGGATAGCAGATGTATTCATAACCAAAGGAGAGAAATTATAGGACAGGAGATATATTCATAACCAAATAAGAGATAGAGGCAATTATAAAAGATAAAATAGATAACTTTTATTACATGAAATTGAAAAAAATCTACATAGAAAAAATTAATGTGGAACAAGAAAGGAATTGACTGAACGGCTAAAAAGATTTCATATCAGATTTTTCTGATACGGGTTTTATATCCAAGATATGTAAACAATTAGCATATATGAACAATTAACACATATACATTTATATGCTTATGTATATGTACATATCTAAGTATATAAACACCAATAGCCATTCTATAATAGATGTGTTCAAAGCAGTTTTTATTAACGTCTTTTACATCACCATAATTTCCCCCCAGTATCCTTACTCTTCCACTTAGATGTGAACAAATAGCTCTCAAATGATGTATTGCACACTATTCACTGCCATAGGAAAGAATGTTCCAAATTATAATATAACAATAAATTTTATTATTGTTAATTATTATTTTAAATAATTTATTTTAATAATTTATTTTTTAAAATTAATAAAATAAAATAACAATAATAAAATAAAACAAAGACAATAATAAAATAAAAATAAAGACACACAAATGAAAATAACCTTGAAGCTCTCCTCATACCTTCCAAAGATGACAAAAGATGAGAGTATTAAATAATGGAGAAGCTGTGGGAAGACAGTACAATGCTGGTGGAGTTGTCAATCAGTACAACTATTTTGGAAAACAATTTGGAATTATGCAAACTAAGTGCCTAAAATTTCCATAACTGTTGACCCTGAGATTCCATTATTAGGTTTATACCAAAAGGAAGTCATTGATAAGAAAAAGTTTCCACATACAACAAAAGTATTTACGGCAAGACTTTTTGTGATAGCAAAGAACTGCAAGCAAAGTAAATGCCCAGTGATTGAGGAATAGTTAAATAAATTGTGATACATACATGTAACAGAATATTACTCTGCAGTAAGAAATGACTAGTGTGCTGAATACAGAGAAACATGGAAAGGTTTCCATGACCTGATGAAGACCTAAGAAAATAATATATACAATGACTAAAACAACAGAAATAAAAGGAGCAGCCAAAAAACCCCTGAAAGTTGCAAATTTATAAAGAATAAGCATAGCTTGAAAGAAAAAAAAACTATTGGAAGCTATTCCCACTTTGAAGAGGTGGGAGGTCCCTAGGTATGGTGCACTGCACATATTTTCAGACTTTTTCAATGCACTAATCAATTATTCTAATTTATTTCCTCTTCCTGGTTTTGTCTGAAAAAAATTTCTATTTCTTAAGTGGGATGGCTCTCTGGTAAGTGGAAGAATAAGGATACTGGGGGGAAATTATGGTGATGTAAAAGACGTTAATAAAAACTGCTTTTAAAAGATTAATCTGTGGAAGTGAAAAATAATAATGAAATTAACCTGGAGGAACAAAAAGCCATGAATCTCAAGGAAAATAATGAAAACAAGTATACAGAAAAGGGGGCTCACAGTATCAGATATCAGACTATACCACAATGCAGTCATTTAAAAAATAATGTGATGGGGTGGATAGGTGGCCCAGTGAATAGAGCACCGGCCCTGGAGTCAGGAGGACCTGAGTTCAAATCCGGCCTCAGACACTTGACACACAAACTAGCTGTGTGACCTTGGGCAAGTCACTTAACCCCAACTGCCCTCCAAAATAAAAAAAGCAAAAAAAAAATAATGTGATATCGGGTAAAAAACAGATTCTTCAGTTTAACAAATTGAGAATAACACAAGAAGAAGCAAACAAAACTTGTGGCCTGGTGTTCCACAAATTCCGTGACCACAGCTGCTGGGATAAGGACTCACTATCAGACTGAAACTGGAAGGAAAACTGGATAGCACTTTGGCAAAAATTAGATTTAAACTCTCACATTTTATGCTAAGATTCCCTCAAAACGGATACATAACCTAGATATGAAAGGCTGTATTATAAACAAATTTAGAGGAACAAGAAAAAAATATCTTTCAGATCAATGAATAGTGAACACTTCATGACCAAGTAAGAGTAATAGACACACAAATATACACATCACAATATACAATTTTGATTCCATAAAATTAAAGAAGTTTTTATATAGACAAATCCAAAATAGGTAGCAATAGAAGAAAGACAATTAATGGTGGGGAGGGGGGGAATTAACCTTTAAATCAAGCTTCTCTGATAAAAGTCTCATTTCCAAGATGTATATGGAAATTATTTAAATGTATAATAAGGGTCATTACCTGGTTAATAAATGGTCTAAGGATATGAACAGATAGTTCTCAAGGGAAGATATAACCAAACTGCACATTAGTTTTGTGAAAAAGTATTCCAAACCATTAATACTTAGAAAAAAATGTAAATTAAAGCAATTGTGAGGTTTCACTTCATACTCATTCAAAATGACAAAGCTGACAAAAAAAGAGAATGGCACATCTTAGAGGGGCTGTGGAAAAACAGGCACACTGATGCAGTGTTGGTGGAGCTGTCAATTGGTCTAACCTTTCTGCAAAACAATTTGTAACTATGCCCCAAAAGCTACTAAAACTGTGGAGGCCATTTGACCCAACAATTTCACCACCAGGCCTATATCCTAAAGAGATCAAAGAAAGACAGTAGGATTGTTTTATTCTTTGAATTTGTAACCCCAGTACCTAATACAGTATCTGGCAAATAGTAAATATTTAATCAATGCTTTTGGTTGACAAAACAGAAGTTAGGACCATGAAATAGAGCTGATATAACTGAGAAATGACTGAATTTTATTCAGAAGGTTCAAAGCATATATTACTCTATTCATTCAGATAAAAGACCTACGTTCCTAAAACAAGATTTAAAAATAGCTTCAAATCAGTGAATTAAAATAGATTTCTAATCCTAATATACAAATTGCTTTGTTGATACTTTTGTACAGAAAAATTAAATACTTTTAAAAAAAGGATAAGAAGTGTTTTTCTAACCAAATATGTAGGGACTGTCAACTTTTCCTCTGTTTTGCAATTCTAAGTCTGTCATTCAAAATATTTTACAACTAGAAAAATAACAACAACAAAAAAGGAAATCCAAATGATGAAAAAAATTCTAAAAAGTAATGTTATATACACCATAGTGATAATGAAAATATACAGTTTAATAAGCACAACAAATATCTGTGAATTAATTTAACGTACACATTTTCATAATTTTTAAACAACTGGCCAACATGTCTTTATTGTTTTGGCTAAAAAAAAATCCAGTGATATTGCTATACTAATTAAGAAACACAGATTGTGTGTGTGTGTGTGTGTGTGTGTGTGTACAAAACTATCTCAGGTTCATTTCAGTAGCTTCCCTACTAAAAAGGCTAAATAGAAAAATATACTTCAACAATATCAAAACTGAAAAGTCAAAACTTGCAAAAATTTCCCAGACAATGGATGTGCTGTTTCACATCTGTTCTGGGAAGGTAACACCACATAGAAACATAAAGAAAAACCTGACAGAGACAAGGCTGGCCTAAAATTATATTTTAAAAACACCATACTTAGTTTTTAAAAATCCCGAAGTAGCATTCTTTTTCTTCTAAAGAAAGATTTGCTAAGTGTTTCAAAAAATGCCATCCATTTAAGAATGGTTTTTACAAGTCTTTCTTGTAAATAATGAGGGTTGCTTTTCTCTCAGGGGAACAATTTCTACTTCAGTGTTTCTAAGAACACACCAAGTTAAAATTGCATAAAATAGATTTTCTCACAGTTGGGGGGAGTACAAAACACCACATCTAGGGAACCAGACAGCTAAGGGGTCAAAACATTACACTTCCAGGTCAAGCTTCTGGTTGCAATTAAGTAAAATTCTTACAAACTTTTCTTAGGAAATCATATTTCTTTTGTGTTCATTTTCAGTCCTCGTATCCTTTAACTTCCTTCATGTTATATACTTAAAAAATAAAGAAATACTTATAAATATATACACACATATAAAAAGACACTCCCAATAGTATGAATAAATTAATCAATAAATCACATGTACCTAGCTTTAGAACTACAAACTGATTTTAAAAATAAATAAATACAAACGTCCAGAGTTCTTTGGAGGTATTTAGACAGTTCTATAAAATTTGCTTAATTTACATTTGGGTGAAAATAGACTCATTTTTCTCAAGAGAATTCACCAAATAAGTGATTACTATTTTTTATGACCAAACAATTAAATCTGAATCTGGTTTGAGTTGGTACTCTTATGCAAAGCACTTCTGATACCACGGCAGAATACTTTCCTAAATCATCAACAAAATGGAATTAACAGTACCTGATGAGTCATTGAAGATGTTGCCATGAGAATTAACTAGGGGCTCTTGATATCTCAAAAGTTTTCACCTCAGAAAAGACTACAGTGAACTTCTGAATGGAGGCAATATGAATATTAACTAAATTAGATGAAGTGGAGATTCTGCTTTTTATAAGCAAATATAGATTTCTAATAACTTGTATAATAGGATTGACAAGGTAATAAGAATATTTTGAACAACTCAAATAATGACAATTGTTTACTTTTAATTTTCATCATGAATGCAAAGCAGCATTCTATTCAGGAATAACTGCAATGGAAGCTTAACCTCAGCCAGTTAAGGTTTATGTCAGAGGAGTTGCCAAGAGAAAGGTTTTCTGTTATTTACTGTAATTTGGTCATAGTCTAAAAAAATTCCTGAAGATAATGTGGTAGCAAACCTTAAGTTTTTTTTCTACAGCAAAATATACCCACAGTAATGCTAATAAGTCTTTACTCACATGAATGATACCTACACATTCATCCTTCTCAATGCTATGTATAGTATAGGATTATTTGCTATAACTTTAATCCCTCAAATTTCCTTACAACTATTAACTAATAATGCTAAACATGATTATTTTATTATAGTGAGTCAAATAATCATCCTTATTTCAATCTGGAGAAAGTATCATTACTGATACTAATTAAATATGTATGAATAATTTTAATTATGGGAAAACATTCGCATATTAGAGATGCCAGGATTAGTAATGACAAATTCAGGAAAAGGAGATTCTGAAAACTGTCTCTGGTGGCAGAATAAGACAGGGAAAACCAAAAAAGAGAATCCCTATAATGTTATTTTTCATCTCTTTTATCTCCTCCCTGCACTGCTGCCTGAAGAAAGGGGCAATGCCAACTACTACTTACAGTGGTTCTGCTATTTGAATACATAAATACCTTAAATAAATCTTAGGCTACAAATGACAACCTTGCAGAGATGTAGTTTAAACATTCTTACCACAACATTACCACTAATAAAAAAAATAAACGAGTGTCCTACATGTACTTAGCACAACCATTACATATATATATATTACAACTTGAAATAGAAACTAACACACATACCTATTGGTGAAAGAAAATGTCGAAAACAAAGAGAAAAAAAGCATGCCAATGACGTCTCTGTTCTCCCAGGTATACAGCATGTCACACTGGGGAAAGAGTCAGATTTGGAACCAGGGGCCTGAGTCTGAATCCCAGGTCTGCCACTTATTAGGCAACTCATCCAACCTTTATGGGCATCAGTTTACTAACCTACAAAATAAGAGGCTTAGACTGGGGGGCCTCTAAGGCTTCTTTGTACTCTAAACTATGATCATAAGACCTCTGGCCCTAGGTCCTCAGATGAGAGGGGGTTCAGAGGTGGTTGCCTCTGCCAGAACTGCCCCTCTTCCCCCTGTTACTAGCTCATCTTCCATTATTGTGTTCAAGAGGAAAGGGATGAAAGACCATTTATGAAAATTCTATTTTGTACATGTGTGTGATGAAGTTACTCTGTGTCCTTTTGTTCATGTGTTAATTTCTGGCTGGAATGGAACTTTCCATCTCCTACTATCCTGACCTACTGAAGTCCCTCCTTTCCCTTAAAGATCTAACTTAGGTATTACCTCTTCCATGTTTTCTGTAACTCAATGACTCCCTTGAATAATAGTTTTTTTATGTGTATGTGTTATTCTCCCACATTTAACTATAAAATACTTGAGCGCAAGCTTTTTGTCACATCTATATTCTTATTCTTAGCACCTATCCTGTTATTTGTACATAGTAAACACTTAAATGATATTTGCTGAATTCTAATAAATTTATGTTTGTTGGTCCTACTGACAAGGAAGAGAATTCAAAGGAACAGAATTACAAGGGAACATTCAGGGAACTGTATGCTATTAATACTACTGGCAAGCACTAGTGGCATTACAGTACCTTCCTCTGTGTAATGGAAGCAAAACTCCTGAGAAAAGAAAAGTATTGGCCAAGAAAAATTGTTCCCATTGCATCTTGGCATTCTATACAAGATAAGAATATATCACCTGTGGGAAAAGGTCACTGATTTACAAGTGGGCAAGACAAACAGTATAAAACAACTTCCCTAATTAGATGTAATCCCTAAACCACAGGAGAGGTCATCACCTTCAGACCTTTGCCAAGTCTCCACCAAGGGAAAATATGTCCCTCTAGGGTCACACACACACACACACACACACACAAACACACATACACACACATACACACACACACACACACACACACACACACACCCAGAGTATGAGAACTAAGCAAATGAACCAAACACAAAGCTAACACCCAAGGGCATCTCATTCCTGGCACCTTTGGAAGAACTGCCACTTTCATTGGTTGCCACAAGCTTTCTTTCTTGTATACCACTTTCTTTCTTGGGTGTAATGGAAGAACTTGGGATACATGTTCAGTTTGTTAGTATTAATAGGGAAAGTAAATAAATTCATTACAAAATAAATAGCTAAGATGCATAATATACTAATATACACACATGCAAACATACATACACAAAATAAGTCTGTTTACTTTAGTAGATAAACTTAAGGGAAGGCCGCCTATCTATGCCTTCCACAGTTGAAGTGGGAATACCAGTTCTACCTGACTCTTCAAATGATTGTTTTTGGAATGCAGACTATAAATAACTTGTAATCTGTAAAAGGGTAAGGCTAACAGCCAACTAGGGCAACTCAAATAAAACAACAACACAAGTTTTCCAAATCAGCACACAATGGCAAAGATCTTCATAAGAGTCCTGGAGGGATACAGTAAAACGTGTTTTGAACTTCCTCTACCAGCAAATACAGAAACTTGAGAAAGGAAAGTTTAGATGTAAATGTGAACAAGCAGACTCAGAAAATAAAACTGATGTTGCATCACTTTAGAAGCTTCAATGGAATTTGCACTGTAAAGCAAAATCAAACAATGGGTAGCCTAGACTTTGTGTAACGAGAGAAATAAAGCCTTCAATGATTTTCTGAAATTCTAAAACAAAGCAAAAACAAAAAACACAACCAGAAAACAAAGCAAACAAAAAAACCTACCTACTGCTCAATAAGATTTAAAAAAGATCATTCCAACAAAATACATAATGACATACAGAGTCCTCCACATGGTTTAAATTGAAGCTGTACAACTGTTTCATTGGTGAATAAGAATTCTAAAACTTTCTCCCAGACTTGAAGTTGTTTGATACTGCATTTTCTATGCATCCTACAAAGTCACAAAATAAGAAAGTCATCCAAGAACAAATACACACAAATTTATACAGATACATACATATATATGTGTATGTACGTACATCTCACTATATGAGTCATATCTCTAACAGACAATAGCCATGATGCATTTTCATAAAGGCTAATTAATAGCCTGGATGACTGGTATGGGACCCCTTGGACTCAGGGTCCTGGGCTTTGTCTAGTGGGCAGTAAAGGGAAGTGGTGGCTGTGATTTGATGAGCCTGACACATGCTACCTTTCCCCTCTTTCCCCTACCTACCTCTCAAAACAGCCATCCCACTGTATAATCCCCTCCTCCAGTCTGCTCTCTTTTATGTCCTCTTCCAATGCCCCTCTAACTTTCTGGTAGAGCAGAGTGGGTCTCCCTACCCCAGTGCCTGTATATCTTAATTCCCAGTTGCATGTAGTTTATTATTATTATTATTATTATTATTATTATTATTATTACACATACATATTTTTTAACATTTGATTGTAGAACTTTAAATTCTAAATTCTTTTGATTCCTCCCTCATCACCCATCCCCACTAGGACAAGCAATTCAATACAGGCTGTACACATGTAATTACGCAGGACATCTCCACAGTGGACATATTGTGAGAGGCTGATTATGTGTCCCTCCTTCCTATCCTGGCCCTCCAGCCCACCCCGTTCTATTCTCTACCCTGTCCCTGTCCCTTTACTGAAGTGTGTGCTTCCAGCAAGCCTCCCCCTGACCCTGCCCTCCACTCTGTTATCTCGCCTCTCATTCCCATGCCCCCTACTCTCCTGTGTGGCATGATACCTATTTTAGAGTATATGTTGTTCCTTCCCTAAGCCAAATTCAATGAGAGTAAATGAGAGTAAAGTTGTAACAGTTATCCCTTGCCTCTTCTATATGGGATGATTAATCCCATTTTGTCTCTCCCTGTCTCTTCTCATTCTAGTCCTCTCCTACCTCAGAATTTCACCTTTTAAAATATCATCCCTTCCTATTCAATTGATCTCGTGCCCTCTATGAACTCATATACGCACATACTCAGATATGTATTCATACACATATATACCCTCCTATATAGATATATGTGTATGTATATACATATATATATATACACACACACACACACACACACACACACACACATTTGTATTGCCTTC
>CM053595.1:188156988-188195496 GCA_028646575.1 Pseudocheirus occidentalis | reverse complement strand
ATATATATATACACACACACACACACACACACACACACACACACACACATTTGTATTGCCTTCACCTATCCTCATGCTAAGAAAAGTTTCAGAAGTTACTATTATCGTTTTTCCATACTGGCATGTAAATAATTCAAATCTGACAAGTTCCTTATGATTTCTTTCCCATGTTTACCTTCTCATGCTTCTTACGTTTGAATGTCAAATTTTCTGTTCAGTTCTGGTTTTTTCAGCAAGAATGCTTGAGAGTCCTCCACCTCACTGAATGATCGTATTTTTCCCTGGAACATTAAACTCAATTTTGCTGGGTAGGTGATTCTTGGTTTTAATCCTAGCTCCCTTGATCTCCAGGATATCATATTCCAGGCTCTTCTATCTCTTAACGTAGAAGCTGCCAGATCCTGGGTTATCCTAATTGTGTTTCCACAGTATTCAAATTGCTTTCTCTTGGCAGCCTGTAATATTTTCTCCTTGATCTGGGGACTCTGGAACCTGGTTGTAACATTCCTGGGAGTGTTCTTTTGGGGGTCTTTTTCAAGGTGAATTCTTTCAAGTTCTATTTTTCCCTTTGGTTCTAAAATATCAGGGCAATTTTTCCTTGAGAATTTCTCAAAGGATGCTTTCCAAGTTCTTTTTTTGATCATGGCTTTCAGGTAGTCCAATAATTTTTAAATTATCTTCCTGGATCTATTTTCCAGGTCAGTGGTTTTTTCAAGGAGATATTTCACATTGCTTTCTATTTTTTTATTTGTTTGGATCTGTTTAATAGCATCTTGATTTCTACTAAAGTTCTTTGCTTCCATTTGCTCCACTCTAATTCTGAAGGAATCATTCTCTTCAGAATGCTTTTGAGATTCTTTTTCCATCTGGTAAATTTGAATTTTTAAGGCATTCTTCTTCTCATTGGCGTTTTGGGCCTCTTTTGCCATTTGAATTAATTTGTTCTTTAAAGTATTATTTTTTCAGTCAGGTTGTTGACTCTCTTTTGATGATTTTCCTGCATCATTTTCATTTCTCTTCCCAATTTTTCCTCCACTTCTCTTATTTGGTTTTCAAAGTCCTTTTAAAGCTAATCTATGCCTTGTAGGCAATCTTCATGTTTCTTGGAAGCATTTGGTGTGGGAGTTCTGACTCTGTTGTTTTCCTCCTGTTCTATGCTTTGATCTTTTTTGTCCCCAAAAAAGGATGCTAGAGTTTTATTGCTGTTCTTACTTTGCTTCTGTTTCCTACTCATACTGGCTAGTCAATTAATTGCTTGATATTTTAGCTCTGTAGAACTCTGCTTCCAAGGGGGAAAGCTCTGTCACAAATCGCTGGGGTTTTCACAGCTGCCAGAGCTATTACGGGGGTGCTACAGCCCCCACCAGCTTTGGCTCACTGAAAACACACCCCAGGACCACCACAATTGGGATCCAGGCCACTCAACAGAAGAGCACTTGGCCTCTGATCAATCGCTTGGCCCCCATGCAGTCCGCAGGCTAGGAGGTCTGAAGCAGCCATGTGGAGGTGGCTGCTGCTTGTAGGCGTTTCTGCGCTACTGCCACTTTGCCTGCTTCCTTGCCCTGGGGACAGTTTGGTCAGACTGCTTTTCTCCCCCAAATTTAGCTTGAATTCCACCAACCTTTTGCTTAGTCATTATTTCTCCTGGCTTGATAAATGTGGAAACTGACACAGGTGCCACTGATCCCCTCTCCTGAACACTCTGGCTGGGGCTCCTCCTGCCCACCCTTGGGCCAGGCCACAGTTTCAGGCCGGGCTGGTTGCGTCTCCCAGCCTGCTGCAATGAGCCCTTTGTGCTGAGCTACCTTCAGAGAGAGATGTGTTTTCTGTGTTTTTGTGAGTTTGGGAGTCCTAAAATTTGTTTAGAGTCATATTTTATGGGTATTTGAGGTGGCTGTGTGGGAGCTGCAAAACCTAGCTGCTTCTACGCCACCATTTTGGCTTTGCCTCTCTACGTCATTCATTTCCAAAAGATTTTGAGTTACAAATTTTCTCCCCATCCTTCTCCAACCCACCACTCCAAAAAAACAATCGCACTATATACCCCCTCTCCCAAATCCTTCCCCATTTCCTCTCTTTCTTGTAGGGCAACATGAATCTCCCTATCCCGGTGCCTGTATATCTTATTTCCTGGTTGCATGTAAATAATAATAATAAAAAAATAATATTTTAAAAATATTTTATTTTAGAACTTTAAATTCCATATTCTTTCCCTTCCTTCCTCGTCTTCCACCCTTACTGGGAAGATAAACAATTCAATATAGGTTGCACATGTGTAGTTACACAAAACATTTCCATAATGGATATACTGTGAAAGACTGACTATGTTTCCCTCCAACCTATCCCCCTCCACTTGTTCTATTCTGTACTTTGTCCCTGTCCTTTTCAAAAGTGTGTGCTTCTAACTACTCTCCCCCTCCAACCTTCTCTCCCCTGCATCATCACCCTTCTCATCCCCTTCCCCCTACTCTCCTGTAGGGCCAGATACCCAATTCGGAGTGTATGTCATTCCATGAGAGCTTATATTACTAAGGGTGGGGGGAAAGAAAAGAAGGCCCAGAAGAAAACTTTTGGGTACATCTAAGGTGTAAGAGGACACAGATGATGATCTGGCAAAGGAGCTTGAGAAGTGACCTAATTAAGAAAGTAGGAAAAAGATAATATTGACAAAAACCCAGAGGGGAGAAATGATTAGTAAGAAGGGGTGCTGAACAGTGTCAAAATTCTTAAGAGGTCCAGAAGAATAAGAAAAGGCCACTGGATGTAGTAGTATAGAGGCCAATGGACCCTTGCACACATGCAGTTTTAGTTGGGAAGTCAGGATATAAGCCTCCATCAAGGGCTGGAGAAGTGAGTACATGGTGAAGAAGTAGTGACAATGCATTTTCCTAGGAGTATGGCTGCTCAGATAGCTTCAAGGGACAGCAGTGTCAACTGAAAGTTTTTTTTTTTTTAATGGGAGAGGGTGGCTAGGTGGCTCATGAATAGAGCACTGGCCTTGGAGTCAGGAGGACCTGAGTTCAAATCTGGCCTCAGACACTTAACACTTACTAGCTATGTTACCTCGGACAAGTTATTCAACTCCAATACCCCTGAAAAAAATAAAAAAACAAAAACAAAACAAGACAAAAAAGGGGGCAGCTAGGTGGTGCAGTGACTAGAGCACCAGCCCTGGAGTCAGGAGGACTTGAGTTCAAATCCAGCCTCAGACACTCAACACTTACTAGCTGTATGACCTTGGGCAAGTCACTTAACCCCAATTGCCCTACTTTCCCCCCTCCAAAAAAAACCCGGGGGAGATCTAATCATAACTCCGGGGAGCAGAGAAGAAGACAATGGGTAAAGAAAGGTGGGACAATATATGATGCTGGACTTGGGAGTCAGGAAGACCTGAGTTCCAATCTTGTCTCTGACATTTACTAGCTATATGACTTTGCACAAGTTACTTAACATCTCTCACTGTTAGTTTCTTCATGTATAAAAATGGGTATAATAGCACCTACCTCTCAGAGTTGTCATGAAGACTAAATGAAATAACATGAACCTTAAAATGCTATATCAATGCTAGCTATCACCACCACCATCATCAAAAAGGCAAGTTCCAGAGGTTTGGGAGGGGATGGGATCAAAGACATAACTGTATGAACTGGCAAAATGAAGGACCACATTTATAGCAGAGACTGGAGCAAAGAATGGGAGGTGATGTTGAAATAGAGGTGAAGAACTGAAGAGAAAAGCAAACTCAATGCATAAGGCATCAGTTTTCTCAGTAATATATGAACTGAGGTCCTCTGCTCAGACAGAGTAGAGAGGGGTGGTAAGGGTGGCCTGAGGTGAGAGTGTATAGCAAAAAAGACAAATCTTTTTTCACTATCTTATTCCTTGGAAAAATAAAAAAAAACTTCACTGAAGTTCTGACTAACTTAAAGAAGTAAGTCTAAATTTAAAATATGAAAAAAATCAAAAAGAGAAAAACAAAGCAATCACTATTTTCTTATCTTTTGGTCTTTACAAAATCTTAAAAGTAATTGCAGTTTATAGACACTGCTTTCCCATAATTAAGATAGACACAAATACACTAACTTTAATACAGTAATCGATCAATCAGCATTTATTAAGAGTCATATTATGTACCAGCCTCAGACACTGGCTGTGTGACCTGGGGTATATTGTTTAACCTCCTATCTGGGGCTCAATTTCTTTGCTGTAAAAGGAAAGCATTGGACAAGATGATTTCTAATGTCTGTTTTAAGTCTGATCATCGCTATGATTGTCCACAGCATTTTCTTCCCCCTCCTGAAGGGTCATAGTTCTTTAATGTTTGACTCATGCTAGTAAAGTTCCTTATGTGTAGTTTGTGCTTATTAGAAGTTCACTGAACTGAAAAAATATTCTATAAGCAAAAAGAAATTACTAAGGAAGTCTGCAAAAGGGGGTAACTTTTTTTCTCTGTCACTTGAGTGTTATTACTCGATCTACAATGTTTTCTTATCTAATTTGTAAGAAAACATAGAATAAGAAAACTTGGACAATAAGGATGAAGTTTTAGAGTAAGTTCTAAGTGCATAGTGTAAAAATTCCTAACAGGTTATATGAAGAAGGGGGAGCTCCAGGAAAAACTGCATTTGTTCTAAAATTTATTTTAAATAGAAAAATAAATCATTTTCAGTAAGTTGGAAAAGCAAACAAAAACCAAAATAAATACTATATATACAAATTTTCACATTAGTCAAGACATCAGGGGAGAAGGGTTTACAATAAAGTCTATGTCTGAAGAACAAATGAAAGCTTACTTTGGCAGGTACTTTATATCAGCTGTTTGGGAAGGGAGAGGAAAATTTCTCAGACAGAAGGAAGAATAGGAAGAACTTGCTTGTTTTGGCTATGCCCTCCCATTTTTTCAACATTCTCTGTCTGCTCTCATCTTGTGCGTAACACCCACAGATTTCCTAACATGGTGGTATTGTGCCCCACCAGAGAATGCTGTGTGGGTGTAAAGAAAGAGAAAGGAAGCCTGGTATTCCGGAACATAAAATTCACATAAGATACTTTTGATGACACGGAACAGAAGACTTAACAAAATACCACCAACTCTAAATAGTGTAATTGAGTTTAAACTTTATTTTAAAGTTGAGCTTAGAGGAAACACCAAAATGAAATCCAGTTTCTACCTCTTTAAAAAAGAACCCTGAAAGATTTCATATCCTTTATACAATTTTTCTTAGTTAGTTTTTTTAGTTCTTAGTTTTAATGAAAAACAAGTGTAAAAAAGAGAATAGGATGTTGTCAGCATCAATTTATTGTTCTCTTTTACCTTCGCCACTATTTAAATGGCCTATTATACACATCAAAACAGCATAGAAATGATATAGGAAAGAATTATAACAAAAAGATAATTTTCTATTTTTCTTCTTTGTACATATGCTTAGAAAAAAATGTTGAGTCTCAGAATATAAAAACAAAAATAAAAGCTCACAAGTCAGCTTAAATTCTTATCACACATTTCAGATTTTTAAACAGGTTTCATAAACTTGGATTAAAAATCAGTCATTGTTGGATATTCTTTTTTCATAGTCAGAATCTTGCTTAGGGGGAAAAACAAGGAAAAAAACCTGTCCTTTATAGCATGATTCATACTCTATTTGAGAGGCAGATAGGTCAGGAGTTCCTAATCTTGGGTGTGTGAACTGAAAAAAACCCAAAAACAACCTGGTATTTTAGTATAATTGGCTTCCTTTACAAGTCTATGTATTTTATTTTATGCATTTAAAATATTATTCTAAGAAGGGATTCATAGGCTTCACCAGATTGCCAAAGAGATCCATGACAAACACAAGGTTTATAACCCTAATGGAGTACAGGATACAGCACTGGCTTTGCTGTCAGGAAGATACAAGATTGAATCCTGTTTCATATACTGAATACCTGCATGATCTAGGGCAAGTCATTTAACTGCTTTCACTTTCTGTTTTCTCATCTGTAAAACGGGACTATGCAAATGTTAGCTATTATATAGATGGAAAGGGAAGCTCAAAATAGAGAGGAAGATTATTTTCAAACATAGTCTGTTTAAAAGTAAAACACAATGATAATTATTATTAAAAAGTCTTTTAGAAAAACAAGGTATAATTTCAACTTTCTAAAAAACCTGTCTGGCAATCTTAACTCATATGAAATATCTTATTTATATCTGCTTTTTTTATAGGCAAACGTAGCAGTGACACAGATCCACAAATGTATTACTGACTAAAGACACACACACAGATTTTTATATATATATAATATACATACATATAATTACATATATAATATTATATATGTGTATATAAAATCTCTGTGTATACACACACAGCAGTTGTGAATAATTCTCAGTTGTTAAATACTTAAAGGGGTCATATCTACTCATTAAGATATTTTAAAGATTTCTTATAGGCATTTACTGCCACTAAATCTACTGAATCATTATAGTAAGAGAGAGGAACATTACATGCCCCATGGTAATTATACTACTTTCCCTGGTCACTGGTAGTTACCTGAAAACTTTAAGCACTTCCTTCCTTCCCCATTATTACCTAGTAAATGAAACTTCCCTGAAATCTTATACATTCAGCTTTTAACAAATGAAAATCATACAAGAAATTTCATGAGCACTTAGAAAAACTACCAATTATGACTTTATATTGTCTAAGAAAAATAAAGAGCATATATGTGTTAATGCAAATTAAACTTGGAAAGAACTAGAAATAAAGCAAAAGCAAGCAGTAAGGTAATGAGTAAACAAGTAAAGTTCCCCAATCTCCCTATTTTCTCATATAAAATCACACAGAGACACTGTCACATTTTTTGGAACTACTCCAATGTTGAAAAAAAAAAAACAACCCAAAACTTTCCCCATTCCACACCAAGGCCAAGAGTGTACAATCGAAAACTAAGGCAAAAATAAGCATAACTCTATGGTAAATGACATTAACTGATACTGTTTTTGAATAAGTTAGCTTACTTGAGATCATAAGAATATCTAAGAAAAAGTAGGGTTTTACAGACTGTGCTAAAGAAATGTCAAGAGATGTTGCTTTGGTACAGACATAACAGTACAAAGGTTCATTTATTTGTACTCTGAAGTTGCTTTTTGGCATGGATGAATACATAATATGAAAATCATGATCACAAATACTAATATGCACATCTATTTTATTCTCTCAGGCATATACTGTCCTTGTATATCATGTGATCTTAGCCATCTGTGGAAACCAATTCCATGGCAAAGGAAGAAATTTAGTACCCTCATTTTCTGGTTATAAGCACTTTAATGCTGTAGCCACTTGACTGTGATTTCTCTAGAGTTATAGAAAAAGCAAACTGGATATAATTATCATCCAATTAATGTCCAGATAATTAGCCTGCTCTGCTTTATCAATAATTACTAACAGGAAAAGTCACAATAAATATACAACTTTCTAGTTATATATGTGTTTATAGTTTACATTTTCTTGTTATGGAATAAAAGTCACAAAAATTATAAAAAGTAAAATATGTCCATTTTAGATAATTTGGGAAAAATAACATCTTTCCCTCTTTTTACCAGAATTTTGCCAGAATGTTTTTGTAAGGCTATTAAGTAAATATTCTCGAGATAATTAATGGAAAATGTGTAATTCTGTAGTGTCTCATGTGACAATAATGAAAATAACTGCTATAAAACCTAAAGGTTTGTAAAGTGTTTTCCTTACAATAATCCTGTGAGGAGGTCAGCACAAATGTTATCTTGTCTTACATATGAGAAAGCTGAAGCTCATAGAGATACACTCAGAGTGACATAACCCGTAAGTGTCAGAGATGGAACCTGAACACTGGTCCTCCTGTATCTAAGCCCAGGGCTCTTTACACCACACCAGACTGCCTCTTCAATAAAAATGTTCCCCCCCACCTCAGTCTATTTGAAACAAGAATTCTTTACGAGTATATTATCCAGGGTTCTAGCCATCAAATAGGAAAACAGAAGGCAATCATGTAAATAGTTATCAAACTTTTTCTCCAATGGGAACATTAAGAGCCAGCAAAAATGTATGAAAATTAAGAAAATAAGGACAACATCGTTTTCATAATAATATATACTATCTATGCATTTTCAATCTAGAATCGGTCATGACGGGCGAAAGAGTGAAAAATGACTCATGGAGAGGGAATACTGCTACAACACACTGTGCTATTTAAAAAAAAATTATTGACTTGTTTGTTTACTTTTAGTTTACAAGATTCAGTTCCAGAATCACTTGAGTTTCAGATTTTTCTCCCCTTCTTCCTCACTCCCCACTCCCACCATGGTGGCATACAATCATGTATAGGATCTGCAAACTCTTTCACATTGTACAATAGTCTGGTTGTATAGGTGTTGTAACCAATGGAGTGAACAATGGGAAAAGAGAAACAAAAGCAAAATAGAAAAGAATGATAGCATGCATTGTTTCAGTCTCCATTTAAACTCTGGCCTTTCTAGATATTTCTCTAAATGTAGATATCTCCTTCCATCCTGAGACTTGTAGAGATATCTTTTACCTGTGCATTGCTGAGAAGAGTCCAGTTTTTCAAGGTTAGTCGTCACACATATGATGTCTCTGTGACCATGTACAAATTTTTCCTGGTTCTGCTCTTCTCATTTAGCATCAATTCATATAAGCCTCTCCAGGTAATTATGAAGTCCATCTCCTTCCCATTTCTTATAGCACAATAGTATTCCATCACATTCATATACCATAACTTGTTTAGCCATTCCTCAATTGATGGGCATCGCTAAGAACTGGGGTTTTTTTTAATTCAGTAAGTATTTCTAAAGATTTACTGTGTGCCAGGTACTGTACTAAGCCATCTAGAAGGACATGGGAGAAAACTTCTGATTCCATAAAAGAAAACTGATATAAAAACAGGACTTTACAGATATTTGACTTTTAGCTAAATTAACTAGACCATGTCTAGCATCAGCAACTACCAGTGAGGAAACAAATGCTTACCAAGGTAACTTAACAACTGCTCTGAAACTAACAGTCTTAGAAAGGTATCTGTGGCACTGAAAAATTAAATGACCACACTCCAATTCATCCTCAATTCAGTTATCAAAGTGAATCCCCCTTTATTATTTATCCCCCTTAGCTTCTTTTTATGTCCTAACTAAAATCCCATCTTCTACAGAAATCCTTTCCCAACTGTTCTTAACCCTAGTACCTTTCCTCATCTAATTACTTCCTATTTATTCTGTATATAGTTTGTTTGTACTCATTTGTTTGCTTATTATCTCCCCCATTAAACTGTAAGCAAAAAACAATCCTTGCTTTCAAGGAGCTCATGGGATAATGGTGAAGACAACATGCAAACAATTATGTATAAATGAGATGTCTACAAGATAAACTGAAGATAATCACATAGGGGAAGTACTAGGCCTCTCATGAAAGCAAATTTTTGAATTGCTATCATTATGCAAACATCAATGTCACAGTTAAATATAACCAACACCCCTAGAAAAAGAATCTTTATTTTATCTGTCCATCTTACAAGTACCTTGTGCTTACCTTTTAAGGACAATGGATTGTATCGTGTGAATTCTGCATTTTTTGACAGGTCATGCTGTTTACGAGCCTCTAAATAATCTTTTACTCTTGAATCAATAGTTTCTTTAAGTAACATACAGATATCCTGAAATAGACAAAAATTTACAAGTAATTTCAATCAATATTTTGATAAGTGAGTAATAAAATTCCATTTTTAGTTTTTGATTTCCTCATATTACAAATGTTAAAGAGAAACCACGTAAGCTAATGGATATGTCACAAGATCTGAACAAATATCAGTTAAACTGTCTACCATCTTGTGGTAATGGCTCACTCTCTTTCTGAGCAAGCTTTTATTTTTTTTGTCATCTAAATTATCCTTGATTTAAAATGAGGTTATTACTGACTAATGTTAATCATACAAGATTAACTATAAGAATAAAATAAGATGGTAAATTAATGACAGTATTCATATTTCTTTGGAAATTGCTGATATATAAATATTCAAATACTTAGAGAAAGGGGTCAGTGATGTAGATGCACACACAAATGATAAAAATGGCAACCCACCTTTAACAGCCCATCATATCTGACTTAGTTAAACCAACATTTATGAAGTATTTACTATATGTAAAATCCTCTTTATTCAAAATGCAGGTCATGGTCTACCTTTTATATGAAGCCTTTCCTAACCCCCCAGCTGTCAGTGCCCCCTTCCCGAACAACCTTGCATTTATTCTGTATATACTTATATATATGTGCCTCTTCTGTCTCAAGCCCTTTGGGAGCAGAGATTATGTAATTTTTTCTATGTGTATCCCTCGTGCCTGATATAGTACCTGACACGTAGTAGTGTGCTTAATAAACATGTTTTGATTGATTGATCACAGGGAACTATAATGGAGCTTGGATTAAAAATATAAACATGAAATAGCTTCTCTCCTCAATAAGCATAAATATGCTCTTCTACAGTAGGAAAAGAAAGAGAAAAGTGTTTAGCACAGTGCTTGCCAAATAGTGAGTGCTTAATAAATATTAGTTGACTGACTGAGAAAATATACATACAGAAGCAAAAAGAATTAGCAGAATGTTGTAGACAGTAACAGCAATACTATTTGAGGAAGAACTATGAATTACTTAGCCATTCTCAGCAATACAGTGATCCAAGACAATCCCAAAAGACCAATGATGAAACGCACTATGCACCTCCAGAGAAAGAACCACAATCCCTCTAATGTCATCTTTTTCTTGTCAGTTTTGATAGTCTCATCAATGTGCAGAAATACTTTAATGGGAACTTGTTGAACTTTAGCGATGTGATGCACTTTTTCATATGGCTATAGAAAAGCTAGATATCTTTATTTGAGAAGTGTCTATTCATATCTTGTGACCACATACTAATTGGGGAATAGTTCCTATTTTTACAAATTTGAATGACATTTGTATATTGTTTTTGTCAACTCTGTCAATCTGATGGGGGTGAAGAGAAAGCCCAGGGTTACTTTTTTTTTTTGAGTGGAGTATTTTTCCTTTTTGCTTTTTGAAGGGCAATTGGGGCTAAGTGATTTGCCCAAAGTCATATGGCTAGTAAGTGTGTCAAGTGTCTGAGGCCACATTTGAACTCGGGTCCTCCTGACTCCAGAGCCAGTGCTCTATTCACTGCACCACCTAGTTGCCCCAAGGAGCATTTTTTTCATGTAGTTATCGATAGCTTGGATTTTCTTCCTTTGAAAATTGCTTCTTTGTATCCTTTAACTATTTATCAATAAGGGATGGTTCTTATTCTTATAAATCTGACTAAGTTCCCTATATATCTTGGGAATGCAACCTTAAAAATTTTGCTGCAAAGATTTCCCCCCTATTACTTGTTTCCCTTTTAATTTTAGTTACACTGGTTATGTCTACGAGGACAAAGTTTTATTCATGACCCTTTTTTTGTGAACTCTTCCCCTACCCATAGATCTTAAATGTAATCTGCTTCTAGTTCCTCTATTTTGTTTATGCAATCACCCTTTACATTTTCAAGTTGTCTTGGGTATACAGAGTGAAATACTGATGTTTGTTTTATCCCTTCTTGACCACTTCCCTCCACTCCCCCCATTATTTCCTGTAAGATTCTTGACCTTTTATTTTTCCGATGAATTTTGTTATGACTTTTTCTAACTCTATAAACCAGAACTAGAATTAGTAAAGAAATTCTTTGGTAGTTTAATCAGCATGGTATTAAATAAGTAAAGTAATTTGGGTAGAATCATCATTTTTATTATGTTGACTAAGCCTACTCATGAGCAATTAATAATTCTCCAATTATTTAGTTCTGTCTTTATTTGTGTAAAGAATGCTTTATAGTTGTATTCATATAGTTCCTATGTGTGTCTTAGCAGGGAAACTTCTAAGTATTTTGTACATTCTCTAGTTACTCTAAATGGAATTTCTCTTTATATCTCTTCCTGCTGGGTTTGCCCCATTCATGCTGGACCCAGGTCCTCTTCTTGCCCTAGTGCACAACCCCAGGTATCTGTTCAGCTCCTTCTCTGGGAAGCTCTACATGGTACTCTCCTGGCTTGACCATATTCTCACTATCTATTGACCATTCTGTCTTCTTATGATGACCTGGGCTAGAAAAGATTCCCTATGATTTTTTTCTTTGGATTTCTTAATAAGAACGTAGTCTGCTACATTTTCTAGGTTTTAAAGAACAGTTATTGTGGAGAGTCTGGCTACATTGCTTCTTCCTACTTTATCATCTTAGCTGGTCTCTCCCATGAGTTCACTTATGGTCCCTGCAAAAGGTTCTAATGTCTGCAGATCTAGTCCTAACCTATCTCCGGAACTCCAGCATTATATCTTTTAGACATTTAGAATAGGATGTCCTATAGGCATCTGAATCTCAATGGGACTAAAACAAAACCCATTATCTCTTATCCCCTCCCCCCCATTCTCCTGTCTTCTTATTGATCTTGTTATTTTGATTATATACAATAGCGTCACTGTAAAAACAAATAAAGAGAAATTAGGAACATAGCCTTAGAGCTGGAAGGCATATCAGAGGTCACATCTCACTCAAACCTCTCATAAATGGGAACTAAAGTCAAGAGATGTTAAATGACTTGCCCAAACTCACACCAGTAATAAATACTATAGTTTGAATTTGAACCCAAGTTCTCTGACTGCAAATCCTGGGCTCTCTTTTCCATACAATGCTGCCTAGATGGCAGACAAGGACACAACCAATTTCAAATTACTAAGGCTTACCATTTAGTGTCATCCTTTACTGCTTTCTCATTCACTTCATGTACCCATTCTGTCATCAAGTCTTGCCACCCTTACAACAGCTCTCGTATATATCCCCTTCTCTCCATTCACAGGCACTACCCTAGTGTTCTCACTGCCTCATGCCTGGATTACTGCATTCTAATTGGTTTCTCTGCCTCAAGTGTCATCCCATTCCATTTTTATCTTCCACTTGGGCTACTAAAGGGACTTTCCTGAAGCAAAGGTCTATTTCACCTGTTGATTAAGTAAATCTCAATGGTTTCCTGTTACCTACAGAATCAAGTACAAAATGCTATGACTGGCATTTAAAGCCCTTCCCAGCCTGGCTCCTTCCTACTTTTCCAGTAGTTTTATTATTTTCCCTCCATATACTCTGAGATCCAGTTACACTGGACTTCTTGCTTATTTTGGGAGCTAGGTGACAGTGGATAAAGTGCTGGGCATGGAGTTAGGAAGGTGGGAGTTAAACTTCCAGACACTTACTAGCCATTGGATCCTGGTCAAGTCACCTAATCTGTCAACCTTGGTTTCCTTAACTCTAAAATAGGGATAATAATAGTACCTATCTCTCAGGGTTGTTGTGAGGACAAAATGAAGTATTATAAAGTGCTTTTCAAACCTTAAAGCACCATACAAATATTACTATTATTACTTGACAATATACTCCATCTCCCAGCAGTACATTCTCCCTGACAATCCCCTCATACTTGGAATGTCCTTCAAGACAGCTCAAATCCTACTTTTTACAAGATTCCTTTCTTTCCACAGGTAGTACCTTTTATCTGAGACTACCTTCCATTTACTCTGTATAAATCTTCTATTTACATTGTTATTTGTATGCAATTTTCACTAATGGAATGAGAGTTCCTTGAAGGCAGAGCTCCTGTTTCAGCCCATCTTTATATTTCTGGAGCTTAGCATTATTCCAGGCTCATATAAAATGTATTCATTCACCCATTAACTGAATACAGACACATATGTGTGTGTGTGTATAGTGTGTGTATATCTATCTACATATATATGTATATGTATATATCCTGAACAGACTGCAAATGATTAGCAAGAATATACACCATAGGATGTGTGTGTGTGTGTTTGTGTGTGTGTGTGAGAAAGAGAGAGAGTTAGTGAACCTTAGATGTCAATCTAGCTACATGTTATAATCTGAAGAATAGGTGTTTTTATTGACTTGTTCTTGCCTATGTAGATTATTAGGCTAAGTTTTTTTGAACATTGTAGACTTTTGACTTTGAATATCTCGTCTTAGAAACTCAGCAATATTCTAGGTCTAGATGACACCAGCACAATCCCATTTACAAATACCAACATTCAGAGGGGCACTTTATTTACAGGAAGTTCATTTTCAACTTGAACTCTGTGCAAGTGGCAAATGCCTTTGGTGAGTATATGTCTCAGTTTTATATCTCATTAAAATTCATCGATCACCACTTAAAAGAGATCCTATGAGGAAAACTCATATAAGAACATCATGGTCAAATTCCAAAATCCCTAGACCAAGGAAATACTATTAAAAGGATCAAGATTAAAACAATTTAAATATGATGGTGCCGCAATCAGAATTACACAAGACCTAGCAGCAGAAACATTAAAGGATCACAGGTCTTGGAACACAACATATTGAAGAGAAAAAGAACTGGGACTCTGGCCAAAAGTATCATATCCTGCAAAGTTAATTATTATCTTGAACAAAAACAAATGGACATTTGATAAACTTTTTTTCTTCATACAAAGTCTTGAAAAACTACCTGAACTTAATAGCCAATTCGACATACAAGAACCAATATAAAATACATAACAAAGATTGATTATAAGGGATCCATAAAGATAGACTTTATATATATATATGTTATATATATGAAATGTAAAATTTATGTCTAAGATTCTTATTAATAATTGGGAAGTTCATAAGAAAGATCAGAGAAAACCTGGGCATATAAATTTTAAAAGCAAAACTATTTAGGAATCGCTAAAAAGAGTAATAATTTTATACAAATGAAGTACAATTGATACATAGTAATTAGATGAGGGAGGAGGGCTGGTAGTTCTGGTAACCTACTATCATCAGAAATGGGTCTAAGAGGGATCAATACATATATATTTAAAAGAGTATACAAGTCTTCTAAATTCAGAAGAAATAAAATGGTAGGAGCATACCTAGGATAGCGTACCATAGGAGCATGGTAGGAGGGAGAGTATAAGGGAGGGATCTTTAGAGGAGAGGGCGAAAGAATAGGTAAATAGGGGTATGTAGAGGTAAATCTAAAGGGGTGTTTAGATTTATGGGAATGGAAGGATAGGAGATGGATCCTTGGAGGGGGGTAGGCAAGTCACAGGAAGGTAAGGTAGTGGGTAAAAATAAAGTAGAGGAATCAGGAGGGATAGGAAACAAGAGATATGCTTATACATAAAGACAAAGATCAGGAGTAGAATAGGTTTGGGAATGTGTATGTCTATATATGTATGAATATAAGTGCATGTGTATATATGTATCTATAGCTATAGAGAAACATATCTAAATTTTATTGTGGTCTTCTGGGGGCTTTGAGGGAAGGGGAAAAAGAACAAAGTAAAAAAGTATACAACAGAGAACAAAAGAAAACTCACAAGGAAGCAAAGATGGACAATTCTTAACACAATGAGTACTATTTATCATATAGGCTTTCTTGAAATGAAAATTTATTGTTACATATTTTGAATCCTTTCTTATGTGCTGCTAAGCATATGACATACTTTTGTTTCTTTCTAACTTTGTATTTAAGTTCCAATATTTAAGTTTATGACATGCCTTTGTTTCTTTTTTCTATTCCTATTTGTATACTGGCATTTGAGTCTAAAATAACATTTTGAGAAAACATAATAAAATCAATTAATTAAATATATAAATATTGGAGATTGATTTATACATGGAAAACATCTGCCTGGTTGGCAGCTGTGGAAGAGGGTCTTTGTTCTATCATCAAATAATCAAAAGAAGGTATACTGAGATGTTTCTTATTTGTTATATTTTTCAAGCATTGTTTGATGGAAAAGCTGTGATCTACTGTGCAATTATTTGTAAAAGCCTATCTGTTCCCCGCTAATACCCTCATCAAAAATGCTACTGATGCATATGTAGATTATCATAAGATATTTGATATAGATGGGATAGTAGGCATTTAGTTCAACAGTTGTCAAACATTTTCAAATATATTCTTAACTATCCCTGCCTATTGCACTGAAATGTCTAAGTATGAATTAATGAATAAATTAGTTGACTAAAATAATTTTTAAGTGCATATTGTGCTAAGTATCAATGTAAATGTTTAAAATTTAACATTAAACATTAAAATTTAACATTTAACATTAAAATTTATTTGGAATTTTGAATACGGAGCTCTTTGTAGCCATCTCAGAGTCCTTTAAATGAACACTTTTCTAATCATTAGTACTTTGGAGCGTTTTTTCACATGTCTATGCACAGTTTAGATGTCTTCCTCTGAAACTTGTCTATTAGACCATTTACCAATTGGGAATTTGCTTTTACTATTATAAATTTCACTCAGAACATTAAAGTATTTTTAAAATGAGATTTTTATCAGAGAAACTTTACATAAAGATTCCTTTACCCCTCACCCCCAAGTTTCTTGTTTTCATCTAGTTTTAGATGTACTGTTTTGTTTTGTTTGTTAAAAAACTTTTTAATATTATGTAATTAAAATTATCCATTTTACCTCCTTTGAGCCTTTCTATGTCTTATTTTGTCATGAAGTCTTCTATTGATATATCCAATGGGCAATTTCTTCTGTGCTCCATTAATTTGTTCCCAATACCATCCTTATATATCTAAATTAGGCACTCATTTTGAGCTTATGCTAGTATACAGTGTGAGATGCTGGTCTATTTTCCATTTTTCCAAGAAAATGGTTTGCCAAGCAAGTTCCCCAAAGTTCCCTAAAGCTGGGATCTTTGTTTGTCAAACACTAGATTGTTGTGCTGATTTGTTTCTCTATATAGTGTACCTAATATGTTCCGCTAATCAAACTCTCTTAATTAGTACTAAATTATTTTTACAATTACAGCTGTATAATATAGTTGGAGATGTGGTACTGCTAGGCCACCTTCCTTCTCACTTTTTTTCCCATTTATTCCATGATATTACTGACCTTTTATCCTTTTGGTTGAATTCTGTTATGATTTTTTTCCTAAAGCTATAAAGTAATTCTTTGGTAGTTTGATATGATCAAATAATTTTTCTCAAATTATAGATCTGTATTTAGGAAAAAAAGGTATTTTGCAATGGTGTGACGTATAGTTCTTGGGGGAATATTGGCAGGTAGACTTCTACATATATTATACTGTCCTTAGTCATTTGAAACAGAATTTCTCTACCTTTTCCTGATGGATTACGTTGGCGATATTCAGAAATGCAGATAATTTACGTGAGCTTGTTTTATATCCTAAAATTTTGTTGAAGTAGTTAATTCTTATTTTTTAACAGTTGACTCTCCAGTGTTCTCTAAGTAAACTATCATATCACCTATAAAAAGTAGTAATAGTTTTGTTTCCCCATTTCTTTATTTTTATTTTTATTCTTTTTGGAGGGCAATTGGGTTAAGTGACTTGCCCAAGGTCACATGGCTAGTTTTGTGTTAAATGTCTGAGGCTGGATTTGAACTCAGGTCCTCCTGACTTCAAGGCCAGTGCTCTACTCACTGCACCACCTAGCTGCCCCACTGTGCCACCTAGTCACCTGTTTCCCCATTTCTTAAATGAGAAAACAAATTCCTTAAAATTCAAATTCCTTCAATTTCTTCATCTTATTGCTAACATTTCTAGTATAACATTCAATGGTAATAGTGATAATGGTTATTCTGGCTACACTCCTGATGACACTGGAGAGATCTGTTTCATTGTTCAGTCATTTCAATCATGTCCCACTATTTGTGACCCCATTTGATTTTTTTGGTAAAGATACTGAAGTGGTTTGGCATTTCTTTCTCTAGCTCATTTTACTGATGAAGAACTAAGGCAAATGGGGCTAAGTGACTTGTCCAGGTTTACACTGCTAGTAAGTCTCTGAGGCCAGATTTGAATTCAGGAAGAAATTTTCCTAACTCAAGGCCTGGCATTCTATCCACTGTGCTACCTAGCTGTTGGAAGGACTTCTGGCTTATTTCCATTACACATTATAACTATTCTTGCTTTTAGATAGACATAACTTACTGTTTTAAGGAAAACTCCATTTATTCTTATGTTTTCTAGGTTTTTTAACAGGAATGTGGGTTATATTTTGTTAACATTTTCATGTACACAGCACAACAGAAAAGGTGGATTCAACATAAAATCATTAATTTCCATTTCAGTTTACTTAAAAAAAACTATGTTATAAATACTATATATTGTTTTCCAAGATACCCTGATTTTCTGTACTTTGTTCTAAGTTTTCTTTTGTGAACTTTTAATTATTTTTCTCCGTCCTTTCCCACCCCACTCTAGAAAAGGCTACCTAGACACTCATAAGCATATATATGCAAAACCATACTATACATACTTCTATTTATCAGTTTTCTCTGGATGTGGATAGCATCTTCCTTCTTATGTCTTTTTTAATGGAGTTAAGTATTGATAAAACTCAAAATGACTTGGAATTACAAAGAAGTTCTTGGTTCAACATTGCTGTTACTGTGTACAATGTTCTCTTGGTTCTGCTCATTTCATTTTTAATTATTTCATGCAAGTCTTCCCATGTTTTTCTAAGATTAATGAGTTCATCATTTCTCACAGCATAGTAGTATTCTATCACAATCATATACTATATCTTGCTTAGCCATTCCCCAACTGATGGGCATCCCTGCAATGTCCAGTTCTTTGCCACCATGAAGGGAGCTGCTGTAATTATCTTTTTCTTTTTCCCTAATCACTCGGGAAGCAGACCTAATAGTGATATTGCTGGATCAAAGGTTATAGACAATTTTATAACTCTGGGGGCATAATTCAAAAATTTGCTCTCCAAAATGGTTGAATCATCCCAGAGTTCCACCAACAGTGAATTAGTGTCCTATTTTTTCCATATCCCTACCAACATTTTTTGCTTTCTCCTATCTTTTTAGCCAATCTGATAGGCATAAGATATCATCTTAGAATTGTTTTAATTTGTGTTTTTTAATCAATAGCGATTTAGAGCATTTTATATGGCTATATATAGTTTTGGGTTTTTTTTCATCTAAAAACTACCTATTTACATCTTTTGACTATTAATCAGGAAATTACTTGTATTCTTTTTTTTTTCTTTTTGGAGGGGGGAAGGCAGGGGAATGAGGGGGAGTTTAAGCAACTTGCTCAAGATCACATGGTTAGTAAGTGTTAAGTGTCTGAAGCTATATTTGAATGCAGGTTCTCCTGACTCCCGGGCCAGTGCTCTATTCACTGCACCACCTAGCCGCCTTCTCTCATTCTTTAAAAAATGTAAAATTTCTCCCAGACTGCTTCTAGCTTTCTCTATAATTTTTGTCAAACACTGAATTCTTTTCCCAAAATCTTAACTTTTTCTGTTGTCAAACACAGGGTTCCTATTATCATTTGGAATTGCGTATTATATGTCTACTTTGTTCTACTTATCTGCCTTTATATTTCTTAGCCAGTACCAGATAGTTTGATAATTACTGCCTGATAGTAGAGTTTAAGATCTGGAACTACTAAACCTCCTTCCTTTATATTTTTTTTTCACTAATTCCTTTGATTTTCTTAATTTTTTTGTTCTTACAAATGAATTTTTCTATTTTTTTCTAGTTTGGTAAAATAAGTTTTTGCAATTTCATGGAGATGGCACTGAATAAATGGATTAATTCAAGAAAACTCATATTTATTATGTTGACTCTGCCTTTCTGTAAACAATGAATATTTCTCCAATTATTTAAATCGAACCTTATTGGTATAAAAATATCCTACAGTTATGTTTGTGTAGTTCCTGGTTTTATTTTGGTAGGCATACTCCCAGGTATTTTATACTGTCTATAGTTACCTTAACTTGGGCATCTCTTGCTATCTCTTTTGAGTTTCATTGGTGATACACAAAAATGCTGATGATTTATGTGGGTTTCTTTTATATCCTATTACTTTGCTAAAATTATTGTTTCTCCTCACATATTAGTTAAATTTTAGGATTTTTAAACTGTATCATATTGTATTCAAAAAGAGATGCTTTTTATTATTTCATTTGCAATCCTTCCATTTCTTTTTTTCCTTATATTGCTATTGATAAGATTTCCAATACCATACTGAATAACGTTGGTGACAATGGCACCCTTGTTTCACTCCTGATCTTACTGGGAAGTTTTCTAATTTATCCTCATTAAAAATAATGCTTGCTGATTGCTTTAAGGTGGATGCTTCTTATCTTTTTAAGGAAAAATCCCCTTTATACCTATGTTTTCAAATGTTTTTAATAGGAATGTGTATTGTATTTTATCAAAAGCTTTTTATGCATCTATTGATATAATTATATGATTTTTATTTTTGTTACAGAAATAATCAAGTAAGTTTTCTTTATGCTAAATTACCCCTGTATTCTTGGTAAAACTCCCATTTTGTCACAATATATGATCTTTGTAATATAATGTTGTAGACTCTCAGTTAGCATTATTTTTAGGATGTCTGCATTCATATTCATTAATGACATTGGACTATCATTTTGTTTCTCTGTTTTTGCTTTTCCTAGTTTAAGTACCAGTACCATATTTGTTTCATAAAAGAAGTTTGGTAGGGCTCCTTCTTTGCCTATTATTCCAAATAATGTATTTAATATTGCAACTACTTGATCTTAAAATATTTAGTAAATCCATCTAGTCCTGATGCTTTTTTCTTAGGAAACTCATTTATGGCCAGTTCAATTCTTTTTCTAAAATAGGTTTATTTAGATATTCTATTTCCTCTTCTGTTGAGCTAGGCAGTTTATATTTTTGTAAATATTTTTCCATTTCACTTAAATTGTTAAATTTATTGGCATATAATTGGGCAAAATAACTCCTTATAATTGCTTTGATTTCATCTTCATTAGCGGTATATTTACCCTTTTCGTTAATAACATTAGTGATTTGGTTTTTTCTTTTTAAAATTATGTTAATCAACGGTTTATCTGTTTCACTGTGGTTTTTTCCATGAAGACCAATTCCTAGAATTAATAATTCAACATGTTTTTACACCCAATTTTATTAATTTCATCTTTAATTTTTAAGATTTCCAATTAGGTGTTTAATTAGAGATTTTTAATTTACTCTTCTTCTAGTTTTTTCAACTGTAAAGCCAATTTATTGTTCTGCTCTTTCTCTATTTATTAATACAAGCATTTAGAACTATAATTTTCTTCTGATTACTACTTTTTCATTGCTAGTGTACTTCTGCACTACTTTTCCCCCATAGCTTTCAATATGTTTCACTATTTGCCATTCTTTTTAATGAAATTATTATTTCTATAATTTGTTCTTTAACCTACTCATTCTTTAAGATTAGGTTGTTTAGTGTCCAATTAAATTTTAATCTGTATTTCCATGGTCCTTTATTGAACATAATTTTTACTGTACTGTGATCTGAAAAGGATACTTCTAATATTTTTAATTTAATATTTTTCCTTTTCTGCACTTAACTACAGTCTTTATGCCCTAATATATGGTTATCTCCACCTGTAATTCATTTAACTTTTCCTATAAAAATTTAGATGCTACAGCATTTGGTGCATATAAATTTCATATTAATAATGCTTCATTTTCTTTGATACCTTTTATCATAATGTAGTTTCCCTGTTTATCTCTTTTAATTATATCTTTTAGTTTTGACTTTGCCTGAGATTATAATTGCCATCCCTCCCTTTTTTTATCCTCAGCAAAAGCATAATGAATTCTTCTCCAGCCATTAAGTTTAACTCTGTGCATAGCTCTTATTTTAAAATGTGTTTCTTGTAAATAACATGTGATCAAATTCTGCTTTTTAAATTCATTCTGCTAGCCATATGGGTGAGTTCATCCCATTCACATTCAAAGTTATAATTACTATTTTTGTTCATCCTATTTTTCCTCTCTATCTTTCTCACCCCATCCTTTTTTTTTCTTGTTTACATCATTCATTTCCATGAGATTTTTGAGTTACAAATTTTCTCCCCATCTTACCCCTACCCCAACCCCAAAACAGTGATCCCACTGTAAAGCCCCTTCCCCGATCTGCTCTCTAGCTTTCTGGTAGGGCAGGGAGGGTCTCTCTACCCCACCCCCTGTATATCTTAATTCCTAGTTGCATGTATTGCAAAGCTTTAAATTCCAGCTTCTTTTGGTTCCTCCCTTGTCACCCACCCCCACTGGAAGGACAAGCATTTCAATACAGGCTATGCATGTGTAATTACACAGGACATCTTCACAGTGGCCATATTGTGACAATCTGATCATATGTCCCTCCTTCCTATCCCTCCCCACCTTGTTCTGTTCTCTACCCTGTCCCTTTACTGAAGTGTGTGCTTCCAGCAACCTTCTCCCAGACCCTGCCCTCCCCTCCGTTATCCTGCCTCTTATCCCTATGCCCCCTACTCTCCTGTGTGGCATGATACCCAGTTTAGAGTATGTCATTCCTTCCCTAAGCCAAATTCAATGAGAGTAAATGAGAGTAAAGTTGTAACAATTATCCCTTGCCTCTTCTATATGGGATGCTTAGCCCCAGTTTGTCTCTCCCTGTCTCCTCTCATTTCAGTACTCTCCCACCTCAGAATTTCAGCTTTCAAAGTATTATCCTTTCGTATTCAATTAATCCCATATCCTCTTCATATTCAATTAATCCCATACCCTCTATGTACACATATACACACATTCTCAGACATATATTCATACACATATATAGCCTCCTATATAGACATATGTGTAAGTATACATATATATACACATTTGTATTCCCCTCCCCTGTCCTCATACTAAGAAAAGTTTCATAAGTTACTACTGTCGTTTTTACATATTGGTATGTAAATAGTTCAGCTTTGATAAGTTCCTTATGATTTCTTTCCCATGTTTACCTTCTCATGCTTCTTGTGTTTGTCAAATTTTCAGTTCAGTTCTGGTTTTTACAGCAAGAATGCTTGAAAGTCCTCCACCTCATTGAATGACCATATTTTCCCCTGGAACATTATACTCCATTTTGCTGGGTAGGTGATTCTTGACTTTAATCCCAGCTCCCTTGATCTTTGAAATATTGTATTCCAGGCCCTTTGATCCCTCAGTGTAGAAGCTGCCAGATCCTGGGTTATCCTAATTGTGTTTCCACAGTATTCAAATTGTTTTCTCTTGACAGCCTGTAATATTTTCTCCTTTAACTGGGGCTTCTGGAACCTGGCAATAACACTTCTAGGAGTTTCTTTTGGTCACCCCATCTTTTTACCATAATATTCCTTCCAAGTCTGATTTACTTCTAACCACTACCTCCCTACCACATCCTTTTTTTTCATAAGTCTCTTTGCTTTATTCTTTCATGGTTTGGGTATCAGGACTATTTTTAAAAATTTATTTTCTTGTTTACATCATTCATTTCCACAAGATTTTTGAGTTACAAATTTTCTTCCCTTCTTTCCCCTACCCCAACCCTAAAACAGTGATTCCACTGTAAAGCCCCTCCCCCGATCTGTTCTCTTTTTGTCCTCCTCCAACCCTACCACATCCTTTTAAAGAATCTCTCCCTTTATCCTTCTATTCCTTAATCTATTTGCCCCTCTAAGAATTCCTTCCTTATCCTCTCATCCCACCCTCCTACTTCTTGCTCTAGAAATCCTTTTAAAAGTCCCTCCCTTATCCTATCCTGTCCCACTCCTATTGTTATTTTTTAAATAAATTTAGAACACTTTTATACCATGTTATATGTATGTTATTCCCTTTTTAGCCAAGTTGTATTGAAAATAAGGTTCCAGTACTACCCGTCCTCTACCCCCCTGCTTCCACTGTTAATAGTTCTTCCAATTATGCCTCATTTGCATGAGATAAACGCTCCATTTTACCTCTCTCTATCCAATTTATTTTTTAGAATCATTCCATCATACTCAACCCTAAGTCTTCTAGCTGTATCTGATCTTTCAAACTCTCCATGTAATGATATCATTATTAAGAGTACAGATAACATTTTCCCATATAAGTAAACAGCTGGACCATACTGAGTCCCTTATAATTGGTCTTTAATATTTACCTTATGGTTCTTCAGATCTTATGTAAAAATTTCCACTGGGTTCTGGTCTCTTTAACACAAATACCTGAAAGCCTTTTAATTCATTAAATATCCCTTTTTTCCATTTTGGATTATACTCAACTTTGCTGGTTAAGTTATACTTGGTTGAAAATGCAGATCCTGGGGGCGGCTAGGTGGCGCAGTGAATAGAGCACTGACCCTGAAGTCAGGAGGACGTGAGTTCAAATTCGGCCTCAGACATTTGACACAAAAACTAGCTGTGTGACTTTGGGCAAGTCACTTAACCCCAATTGCCCTCCAAAAAAAAAAAAAGCAAAAAAAAAAAAAGAAAATGCAGATCCTTTGCTCTTCAAAATACAATGTTCCAAGTCCTTTGTTCTTTTAATGTAGAAGCTGCTAGATCTTGTGTTATTCCAACTGTAGGTCACAGTATTTAAATTTTTTTTCCCTTGTTATTTGTAGTATTTTCTCCTTAACTTGGGAGCTTTGAAACTTTGCTATGATGTTTTTGTGTCTTTTCAGCTTGGGATCTCTTTCAGGTGGTAATGGATAAACTTTTTCTATTTCTATTTTACCTTTTTATTCTAGAACTTCAGGGCAACTGTCCTTAGTGATTTCTTGCAATATCATATCTAGACTCTTTTTAAAAGCATAACTTTCAGGTAACCCAACAATTATTTTTTCTTTTTTTTTTGAGGGTGGAAGGCAAGGCAACTGGGGTTAAATGACTTGCCCAAGGTCACACAGCTAGTACATGTCAAGTATCTGAGGTCAGATTTGAACTCAGGTCCTCCTGACTCCAGGGCCAGTGCACTATTCACTGTGCCACCTAGCTGCCCCCAACAATTCTTTTTGTTTTGTTTTGTTTTTTGCTTTTTGGAGGGGGGGAAGGCAAGGCAACTGGGGTTAAGTGACTTGCCCAAGGTCACATGGCTTGTAAATGTGTCAAGTGTCTGAGGCTGGATTTGAACTCAGGTCCTTCTGACTCCAAGGCCAGTGTTCTATTCACTGCGCCACCTTGCTGCCCCTTTCCCCCAACAGTCCTTATATTGTCTCTCCTTGATCTGTTCTCTAGATCAGTTATTTTTCTAACAAGATGCTACACATCTCTTCTATTTTTTCAATGTTTTCATTTTGTTTTATTATTTCATGTCTTATAAAGTCTTTAGCTAATGCTTTCCCAATTCTAGTTTTTAAAAATTATTTTCTTCCTTAAGTTTTTGGATTTCTTTTTCCAATTTGGTTGACCTTCTTTTCATAATTTCCTTGATTTTCTTGGCTTATTCTTATTTTTTCCTAATTTTTTCTCAAACTCACTTGTTTGATTTTAAAAGTACTTTTTAAGCTCTTTCAAGAACTCTTTTTGTGCCTGTGACCATGTGACATCTTTCTTTGAAGTGGGAGTGGTTTTTTTTAAACTTCACTATCTTCTGAGTATGAATCCAGCTTTTCTCTATCCCCACAGTATCTATAGTAGTTTTTTTCTCCTTTGCTTACTCTTCCTCTTCTTCCTCCTCCTCCTCCTCTCATTATTATTTTTAGTAGTTTATTACTATAATCAGGTTCTAGTCCCAAGGTATAGGGGATGATGCCTCAGGTTTCAGGTTTTTTGTACTATTGTGTTCTGAGCTCTGTCTGGGAGCCTGATGTTAGCTACTTTTCTGGCCATTAGGGCCCCCATCCATGCTGCTGCTGAAAACACTCTTGCTACCTGTAGTCCCTCCTTTGACTGTAAACTTTAGTTCACCCCTCTGCCCTGGAACCAAAGCCAGGGATGCTACTCTCCTGCAAATCCCACAGCCAGTAGGATCCCTGCCCCTGTTTCTACACTCACTGTGTTCTCACTCCTCCTCATCCATAGCTGTAGCCCAGGACCACATCTGGTTAGCATATACTGAATCTACACTCACTGTGTTCTCACTCCTCCTCATTCATAGCCGTAGCCCAGGACCACATCTGGTCAGCATACACTGCAATCATGAAGAGTTCTTCAGTCTTCCCCTACTCATTTGCCCAATCCCCATATTGTAAATGAGTTCCTGATTTTTCTGAAACTGAAGCTGCCAACAATTCACCTACCCCCAGAGCTTATTGTCTGTTGATTCATCTGGGTCAGCCTGCATTTTAATCAGGCCCAAAACTCTACTACCCCTAGAGGTCATATCTTTTTTAAGGTCCTCTCAAGTTGCTTTAAGAGAACAAATGCTTTACCCCAACTTTTAATTTTTTCTGCCATTCAAAGTAAATTATGAAATAATATTTACCTTGTTTGTGGGAGAAGTTTGGAGAGTCTGGTATTTTCTGTCTTATTCCACCATCTTCCCAGAATTCTCTCTTATTTGGTTAAAAAAAATTTTTTGTTCTCTTAAAAAATCTCTAACTCTTCTAGGAATTCTTTGTTGAGCTCCCATGCAACTCATATTTTCCTTTAAGGTTTTTCTTACAGATGTTTTCAAGTTATTTTCTTCTTCTGTGTCCATCAGATTATTAGTTCCTTGAGGAGAGGGACTGTCTTTTGCCTCTTTGTGTATTTGTAGCACTTAGCACAGTGTCTAGTACATAGTACGTGCTTAACAGATGTTTACTGATTGACCAAATGTTTGTGTTTTAAGCTTCCCGGTCAACAAAGTAGCTCCTTATGGTTTCATCCTTTTTGTTTGTTTGCTTCTTCTTCCAGTCTACTTCTTAAATTTGGACTTTATGTTAGCATTGGCCTCTCCTCACTTCTGGTGTGAAGGTGGGGAGATGTCTAGTCTGAGAATCTTTTCTTTTAAGACCTTCTGCAGCTTTCATTATTTAGCCTCTGGGCCTTCAAGCTTTCAGTGCTCTGAAAGTCATCGGGGGAGAGATCTGTTCACTGTCCTCCTCGTCTGAGTTCTGCAAATTCCTAATCCAATTTGGGTCAATTGGCTTGTGTACCATGGAGTTTTGTAAATTCTTCTTGGACTCAATCACTGTTAGCCCACTGAGAGCTTCTACAGGTCTACAGTGGCTGAAATGTTGGTTTCCCTATGGCCTAGGATATTCCTGCCCTGGTTATTCTTGTAAAAGTGTATATGCTACGATAAAGGTAGGAACTGAGTTGACTTTATTCTCCTAGTTTCAGAGCCACATAGCTACATTTTTTGGAACTTATTCTGTGCTCAACACTCAACTAAGGCCCCACTTACTTGTGACCTCTCCTCTCTACCCTGAATTGTATGACCAAAATGAGTAATGAGCAACCGAGCTGTCAGATGGCACTTGTTCCTACTCCCAGCACTAATTCTGAAATCCCATGATATCTTATTCTAAGCCTGTCCTGATGCTCTGTCTCAGTCCCATTTTTATTCCTGGGCATTGGAATGGTCTCCCTTCATGCTCCTGGCCAGCCCATGTATTAATGTTGTCAGACCCCTCTGTTTGCCAGAACTGCCCTGGGCTAAGAAAAAATAACTTATTATAACATCTTGGTTTTCCCAATCAGAATTCTATCTGGTGCATTTTCTAGTTTTGTTGTGGAGGAGGTGTATTGGGTGAGCTAAGGAAAAATTCTTCTTCTCATGCCATCTTGACTCTGGCCCTCTCATTCATGCCTTTTCAACCTGTACAATTCTTATACATGTTCTACCATATATCATCCATAGGAAAAAGAAGTCTAATGATCTCTAGAACTCTCCAATTCTCTCATAATTCTTTAGGTACCTAAAAACATACAACTTTGGTTAAATTCCAAAAGGCAAATTCTGGGAAGGCTCGCTGGGCCCACTCATTCTAGTTTCCTTGGCTTTCTCTAATACCTTGGAAAGTTTATCTGTTGAACAACTACAAGAAATTCAAACAGAAAAAAATTCTCAAAGAAATTAACTATGCTTTTATTCTACCTTCTTCAAAAATCATACAAAAGATGCGTTTGATTCACTAATATTAAGACGATGAGGAAGAATCCATTTTTAAACAATGTCTAGATAAAATGCCAATACTGGTCATTTTTCTCCTGCTTCTCATTTTGCAGCACAAAAATCTGCTACTTTGTGGAATACAGATATATCAGTTTACATTTGATTCCTTTGGCACTATTTAGACGGAAAGCAGAAATGCAGCCATGCCTTATACTGTTGTTTTAACAATTAAAGAATTTTGTTTCACATGCAGTTTAGCTATGACTGAGCTAGAAAATATGTGGAACAGATACATGGAAACACGGATTGTTAAAATTTTGCCATAAATCCCCTATATGGAGAGGTCTAAAAATAACATTAAAAATAAAGCAACATCCCATGCATATAAACTTTCTCCTTTTAGTTAAGGGGCTTGCTTTCAATGATTTGACAGTCAAATAAGTAGTACATCATATAAGAAGTTATGACCTACTAAATAAATGAACTACTTTTATAAGCATCTTTTCATGAGCAGACTCATGGGGGAAAAGATTTTAACAAAAGACTCTCTGGGTCTGGGAACATACAAAGAGGTATCAAAAAAGGCAGAGAAAATAGCTAAAATATCTTTGTGATAAAAGAGGTTTGTGTCTGCTTTCTAAAATTTATAAATGGAAATCTGAATTCAACTGTTTGGGAATGAATACTGCTTATACTAGCTTCATAACATACATAATTTTTAAAATGTACTTAGTTCTCTTTTCTGTAAAGAAATCTGATAGCCTTAATCTTATCTTCTATAATGACTTTAAATGCAACCAGACTCTTTGTTCATGAAATCTCAGCTCTATGAAGACGGCCTAAGTAAAGTCACAGGGGACCAAATATTATTTAAAGTAATTTTAGTAAATTCAACATATTCCTTTCAATGCTGTCCCTCTTGTCTGTGATTCTTTTGTGCCTTCCTTATATTCTCTTCTGTGCATTAAAACAAGTTTCAACGACCCTTTTTTCTTCTTTTCTGTGTTTTTCTGTTTGTTTGTTATACTAGTCCTATTCTTCTCTCTCTCACACATCTCAATCTTAGAGGGAAAAAAGAAGTAAAAATGAATCATTTGTAATACATTTGCACGTTTAAACACAACAAATTCTTATATTAACTTTGCATATCTTATTCTGTCTCTGGGGACCATCATTTATTTATCAGTAGGTGGGTAGCATGCTTCATCACCAATCTTTTAGAATTATGATTCATCACTGCACTGTTCAGAGTTCTTAAATCATCAAAGTTTTTGTATTTTTAAATGATATTTTTATTATACAAACAAGTTTATTCTCTTGGTTCTGATCATTGCATTCCTCATTAGTTCATACAATTTTTTTTCTAGTTTCTCTGACATTTTATCATTTCAAACAGCACAATCATTCCATTAAATCCATCACCTATAATTTTTTTAGTCAAATCTCCTATTGATGGGCAATGCCTTAAGTTTCCTGTTCATTGCCACAACAGAAAGAGCTGCTAGAAATATTTCAATACACATGAGTTCTTTTCCATTTTTTAAATCTGTTTGTATAAACTTAGTTGTGATATTCCTGGTTTAGCAAATTTGAGATCACAGTCCCAGACTGATTTACAGATTAACAGGCCTAATCTATAAATTAGCTTCATTAACATCACTATGAGGGGCGGCTAGGTGGTGCAGTGAATAGAGCACCAGCCCTGGAGTCAGGAGTACCTGAGTTCAAATTCGGCCTCAGACACTTAACACATACACACACACACACACACACACACACACACACACACACACACACACACACACAAACTAGCCGTGTGACCTTGGGCAAGTCACTTAACCCCAACTGCCCTCCAAAAAAAAAGCAAAAAAAAAGCATCACTATGTCTATCTCCCCATTGTCCAAACAATTGTCATCTTCCTTTTTTGTCATCTTTGCAAATATGATATATGTGAGGCAGAACCTCAATATTGTTTTAATTTGCATTTTTCTTATTACTAGTGGCTTAGAGTGTGTTAAAAAATATAGCTTTTGATAGATAGCTTGGACTTTACCCTTAGAAAAATGTCCATTTTTATCTCTGACCATTTATCTACTGGGAAATAGTTCTTGTTCTTATAAACTTGAACCAATTACCTTGTCAGAGGAATTTGCATAGAGATTTTCTTTCATGGCTACCTGTTGCCCTTCTAATTTTAACTACAATGATTTTGCTAAGGCAAAAATTTAAATTTTTTGTAATCAAAACTATCCAGTTTAATGCTCTGTGATAATCTGTATCATATTTGGTCATGACTTTTTTCCCTATTGAAAGACTGGAAAGACAATTTTTTCCTTTCTCCTCTAATATGTTTATGTTATCTTTTTTAATTTATATTCTGAATCTTTTGTTTCTCTTTTTGTTATTTTTCTACTTCTAAATAATAATCCTTAGATAGTTTTATTTGTATGTCACTGCATAAGTAAATTAATTTAGGCTTATCATAATTTTTATTACTTCAGACAACCATGAACAATGAATATTTCTCTATGACTCAGGTCTGTATTTTATTCATTCATTCTGAGTATTGCTTTCCTAGTTCTACTACTTTTGATCAGTTCTTAGAAGTCTTTCTGTGTTTCCTTGAATTCTCATAGTCATCATTTCTTAGGGTAGAGTAATATTATACTACATCATGTGCCAGGATTTCTCTTATCCTTACCAAACAGATGGGCATTTACTTTGTTTCTGGTTCTTTGCTACTACAAGGAGTACTGTATAAATGTTTTGGTGTATATTATACCTTTCATTCTGTCTTCAAACTCCTTAGGGAATATACCTAGAGTCTGTACCTAAGGTATGGACAGTTAAACATTTTCTTGGAAAAATTCCAAATTGCTTTTCAGAATGATTGGACCCAATTCACAAATTCACCAACAGTGTATTAGCAGGTATCATTTTTTTTCTCATGGTCTAAAGCAGTGGTTCTCAACCTTCCTAATGCCACAACCCTTCAATACTCGTCTGTGGGTGTATCTGCATGTGGGCAGACCCGCCTGAAGACAGACTAGAGGAGCCGTGTCTTGATTCCTAAGATCATCGGAAATATGTGTTTTTTGATGGTCTTAGGCGACCCCTGTGACTCCTGTGAAAGGGCTGTTCGACCCCCAAAGGGGTCACATCCCACAGGTTGAGAACTTCTGGCCTAAAGTATCAATAATTAAGAAACATATGATTAAAAGGTAGCATTTTTCTGCCATCATAATTAGTTACTTCTGCCTATTTGTATTCTTCTTCTTAGTGTAACTAATTTGGAATTGTCTTTTTAGCTCTAAAATGCTACTATAATCAACAGATCTGAATGAAAAATCTTATTTTAAAAGGCACTGAAGATGTCATGTCCTCACACCAATATTACAGTAAACAAAAATTTAATTGAGAGAGAGAGATCCACAACAAAATATATTTTACGAAACTATCACTTTCACTGACATGGCTGAGAGATGGAAGAGATAGTCAAATATTTCCTTATTGATTGGTTATCAAAAGATACTGTTAATAAAAATGATAAACAATGGCTTTAAGGAAAAGTGATAAAGATATTATTGATGTTAACTTTTACCACTTATTAAAGATGTGACCTCCACTTACAAGCAGTTATGGACATTTTATTGTATATGTTGCATAAATATAACCAAGGATGGGGTGGGGAGACAGGAATATTTTGGAGGTAAATAATACTAAATGCAAGGTTAGAAATGTTTGTCTACTGTTGCCACAACTTTAGAATCCTAAGGAAAACCAAAATGTATTTGGGGGAAATAAGGGTGCTACAGTAGGATTTTTCAAGCTTACCTATTATCTTTATCATTTTTACCTAATTAGTAAAGTAGAATCTAAATAGATTAGTGCGAGGCAATTCTCCTATAATCTTTTTTTTTTTTGCTTTTTTTTTTTTGGAGGGCAGTTGGGGTTAAATGACTTGCCCAAGGTCACACGACTAGTTTTTTTTTTGTGTTAAGTGTCTGAGGCCGGATTTGAACTCAGGTACTCCTGACTCCAGGGCCGGTGCTCTATTCACTGCGCCACCTAGCCGCCCCTTCCTATAATCTTTTTACCCTTAAAATTGAAAACGTTGCCGTACCTTTTTTTTCTGTTCTGAAAACCAGCTGATGTCTTTTCTTGAGCCTTGAGGAAAAATATGAAGATCTACTAACACAGCAAAGTTCCTACACTGCAAGACATTAAAAGGAGAAAATGTTAAGTATGTTGGGCTCGTATTCAACGGACAATAAAAGGAATAATCATAGATCACTGCGAGCACATGACTCAGGGGCAACACATATCATCACACACCAGAAATACGAGGAGGCAGAGGCAGTTTTCTTTATCTGTTATTCCTTTTCAAAAGTTTAAAATAAATTGCAAGAATACGTAGTAGAATTAAAATTGTAATCTCCACGGTTCATTTACTTCAGTGCTCTCACTAATAACGCTGACTGTAACCCATCCATTTTGTGATTCTTGGCTTCTCACCAACATACCACAGGAGGCTCACCCAACATATCTTTGATGACACCCTTAATACTACTTCTCTAACAAAGCTGCTTGTTTGAAACAGAAAGCCTCTTCAGCCTGCCACTTGCCTTTCCACTGTGCCTTCAGGGACCACAGGATTCTATGACTTGCAATCATATAACATAAATGGAAAAATAAGATAGTGGAGAGGGAAAGGAACTGCGATTCTACTGATTTATTAAAATGAAGAAACTCCCTCTACCAATGTAGATCAGCACATTATCTGCAACTTGAAGTCTTAGAGAGTTGTTTGTATGTTGGATGAATAATGACAGTCAAAAATATGAAAAATATGAGTTTTCTTTCAATGAGGAGTTGGGGGCTTAAAAGAACTATTTAACTTCCTAAAGACAATCCAATCCTCTCTCTCCATCCTGTTAATTCTGGGCTCAGACCATTACCCATTTATGGTATTGGTCCAAGACACACACACACACACATACACGCACAAATATCACTGAGTGTTATATAGGTTGTCTACCCAACAGTGCTTTGTACTCTGGACAATAGGCATTCTTCATCTAATTAGTTTTAAAAGCATGAAAAGCTAGGATGAAGATATTTGACTGATTAGGAAACTTTGCAACAGTCTAGCGTCTGATGTAATAGTCAAACCTAATGTCATCTATAAGCACAAAAACCCAGGGCAGGGGTTGGCGAACCATAGTCCATGGGTCAAATTTAGCCTACTACCTGTTTTTGCATGGCTCACAAGCTAAAAAGCAGTTGTTGATAGATGATATTGTGCTTGATTATTCCATCAAGTCCCAGAACTCCATAGAGCAGCGGTTCTCAACCTGTGGGTTATGTTCAATTTGTAACAATAAAAATACATCCTGCATATCAGATAGATTCATAACAGTAACAAAATTACAGTTATGAAGTAGAAACGAAAATAATTTTATGGTTGGGGGGGGGGTCACCACAACATGAGGAACTGTATTAAAGGGTCATGGCATTAGGAAGGTTGAGAACCACTGCCATAGAGCCTTCCAATCACTCAGTCACTGTTGTCCTAGGAGTGCACACTTTTAAAGCCAACTAAATGAAGAATACCTATTGTATAGAGCAGGGGTGGGGAACCTGCGGCCCCAAGGCCATGTTTGGCCCTATAGATCCTCAAATTTCACAGAATAAATCCCCTTAATAAAAGGATCTGTTCTGTAAAACTTAGACTCAGTCAAAAGGCTGCACTCAAGGACCTAGAAGGCCATATGTGGCCTGAAGGCTGCAGGTTCCCCATCCCTGGTCTAGACTATGGTTAGCACAAAACAATACAATGCAATGTAAATACAACGCAACACAATATCAATTTATTTTAAAATGTAAAAAGCATTCTTAGCTCTTGAGACAAATAAAAATAGGTGGTGAGCTAATTTTTTGCTGACTGTTGAAATGGAGGATCTCATAAATGATAGGAAATCCCTCTCTGACACGGATTCTGGTAGACCTCCACGGCAGTGACGAATACATTGTTGAGCATATGTCTGTTTTGTGGCTCACTTAATATAATAATTAATGGCTTATCAAAGTTATTTAGTATTACACCTTACAAGGAATCTTGATGACACACAATGTCGATATAGGCACGGGAGACACTTTGCTGAATGTCTTTGAGAACGCATTTTATTCTACTGAATCGAATTTTTCTAAGTCAAGAAAAAATAAGCACAATGGGATCTTGTAGTGCTTACACCTTTATGAAAACCACAGTCTCACGTAATCATGGGATGTTAGAAGTATAAAGGACCTCAGATATTATATTATCACTCATTGTAACAGCAGAAATATCCCAAAGCAAAATGGGCTGCCCTTTATTGGACTGTTGTTATTGCTGTTTATCCTTCATTCTCAAAAAGGACTATGACTTCAGGAAGATAGTGCCATGACCGCCAAGTGAACTAGATTTAAGGTGAGGGAGGGCTGTGCAAGGTCACTTGGTCCAGTGGCAAGATGTAGATCAGGATGACTGAAGATGAACTCTACCCATTACTGGAAGTCTTTAAGCAAAGGAAAGATTGGCCATTTGCCGGTATCAAGAGGATTCATGGTCCAGTTTGGGTTGAATTACTACCTCTGAGGTTCTTCTCAGTCAGTCAATCAGGCATTCAATGAACACTAATTAAGTGTCTATGATGTGCCAAGCACTGTACTAAGTGCAGGGGATAGAAATACAAGTTTAAAAAATAAAAAAGATATGCCTTGCCCTCAAGCTTACCATCCAATGCAGGATGACAACACACAAAAGAAAGGTACCAATCAGGCAGGGTTAAGGGGTGGAACTTGCATGACTGAGAAATTTAAAGTCCAAAATTCAGCATATGTAGTAGGAAACGAGAAGTCCACGCTGGGTCTCTTTCTTAAATAAAGGTCCTGGAACTCATGACCCTTCCCTCCAGAAAGAGGTTCCAATCAGGGGATCAGAGAAAGCTGAATGAATACTAATTTGAGAGATCATTTTATTCAGTATTTTATAGTTTCACCCAGATTGAAATTCTTGTTGTCAGTTATAAGTGTAATAAATACCATTATTTGTCCATTACACTCTTGTAGTATGAAAAGAAGTAAGGAACGTATAGTTAAGAAAAACTCAAAAATATATGTTTCTACAATTCTCTGTGCTACTATATCTGACCAAAGATAGAAAAACACCACCTTGTCCTCACCAATTTGGCTTGAAGATCATATCGATTGTCAAAGGGTTGTGCCCTTCAGTACAGAAGACATTCAACATGATCTAGAATTTGAGGTCAACTGATAATATATTTTAAAATTCTATTTTGAACTTTTATTTATAATTCTAGAAAAAAAACAATGCAACAGTAACTGAGATTGTAATCATCTATTTAACTTAAGAAATCAGAAGGATACAGGTCTAAATCTAAACCTGACAGAACCTCTGTATGATCTAATTTAACTCATCAATGATGGATTTCAAGGTTAATCAAGTTACCATATATTTTCACTTTAAGTTAGCAGTAGACACAGTTTGTATGTTTTTTGTAAAAGCTTTTGAAGCCTTTTTGACCTTCTTATTACTCATTTAATATGTCAAACAACAAAACTACTTTGTATTATACTTGTGCTGGTTAAGAAAAATTATTTAGGCATCTTTTAGAGACCAGCTTTAACCTGATTTCCATGGAAGACGTCTACACAGGAGAAAGATATGAGTTCAAAAAGGAATAGTCAAGTGGATTTTAATAGCTGTGTGACTCCAGGCAAGTCATTTAACAGCTCTAGGCTCCAGTTACCACATTTGTAAAACAAGGGTAAAACAAGGGTTCTCGTCTACCCCAAGGAAAATTACTTGTGGTTTTTTGTTTTGTTTTTTCCCTCTCCAAAATCAAGGGTAGCTAGGGTACCAGTTCCTTGGCACCCTTTCCTTAAAACCAGTCGCACAGCTAGGGACTGAAAACTCCACTGTGAAACTCAGCCCCTTTCTTGCATAGGCCACAGAAAGGATACTTACAGGTCCAGAGATTTTTGTGGTGTCTTGATCTTCTGACCTCTTTGGGGCAGATTAGGATATATTCCAAATGACTTTGTCCTTGCCTTTGCAAGCAACTAGTTAGCCGCCCTTTAACAAGTCCATCTCTCTGTATTTTAAAATGACAAAGTCAGGCTAGTGCCTCTCCTACATTAGAGTGCAGGACCCAGAATCTTATCTATAGTGTTTACGGAGCTGGGAACGTAAATTTGACCTCTGCCATGGGTTTGTGGGCTGGGGATGAAGAATCAGCATTATTACTTTTCAGTGGTTTAATTTTTTCTCTTGTGCAAGGCAACTGGGGTTGTGACTTGCCCATGGTCACATAGCTAATAAGTGTCAAGTGTCTGAGGTCAGATTTGAACTCAGATGTTCCTGACTAGGGCCAGTGGTCTATCCACAGAACCAGCTAGCTGATCCATGCCTTTTTTTTTTGTTAAGTCTGATTCAAGGTACTGTCTTTCTCTCCTTCTTTATCTTGGTATGAGAATGTTTCCAGCACTGTCTTCAAAGAAGATAGACAAGAGCTAGACATTCACAGGTCTGCCTTTGAAAGATTATACTCTTCTAGGGGAGATGAGCATCGAGGGGAAAGTAGCTATTATATTTAAAGAGATGCCAGATTGATATTCAATGATGATGCTATGAATTTAACTTAGGGCAAGTAGAAGAATCTAAAACTTTTCTCCATTCATTTATTTAAGGATGTTATGCAAAATAATGATAGGAAACTTGTTCCCCTGGGCAAAGATAGCTTTTCTCTCTGGCTCAAAGGCTAACCAATGGTGTCCATTGGGGTGCTTCCTTACCTGTTAATTGCAATAAGGTGTTGTGAGGGCTCAGCAATATTTGTTTAGCATGGGAACACCTGAGATTCCTAGTACCTTTGTTTCTATGAGTCAGGATATTTTTGAAGCACTAAAGAGGGAGGAAGGGACCAGGTTATTATGGGCTTTGAATGCCAATCAGAGGATTTTATATTTGATTCTGGAGAAAACAGGAAGCCACTGGAACTCACTGACTGGTGGTAGTGGTGGTCATGGTAGTGGTGGTGACATGGTCAGATTTATTAACAGGTACCTATAAAATATGACTATAAACAAACTTTAGAGCTACAGAATCCACAAAATGACAGAGATAAACAAGTCTGCTGAAGGCAGCCTAGCAGGTGGACATGAAAGGCCCATCACAACAAGCTGGGAACCAAGCCCAGCCCCACATGAGCCTGCAGTTTTAGCCCTACAGTGGCCCCAGCCAGCAGCAGCTAGAGTGGACTTCTAGAGAGTGGATCACCAGCCACTGTGGTGGTTTCCAGAAATATCAACCCATAAACGCCAAAGACAAAGTAAAAGGTCAGTGGAACTCTGTTGGAACCAAGGAGGTGTAGGAGTGTGGTCCAGCCTCTGCCCTTGAGCGAGAAGTAGAGAAGGAGCCATGGCCCTGCAACCATGCAGTCACCTCCATGTGGCTACTTCAGAGCTTCTGGCCTGTAGATTGTAGCGGTCCACACGACCATTCAGAGGTTGATTGCTCTTACTTTAACCTGCCTGGATCCAGATTGCAGTGTTCAGTGGTGGTCCTGAGGTGTGTTTGTGGGGGCAGCCAGAGAGAGCACCCAACTAATAGCTCTGGCAGTTGTGAAAACCACAGAAATTTGGGACAAAGCTCTCCTCTCCGGAAGAAGAGTTCTACTGTGGAAAAGAGCTCAAGAGTCAAGCAATTGAGTGGCAATATGAGCAAGCAAAGGAAGCTAAACAAGCACAGCAATCAAATGTTAGATTCCTTTTTTGGGGACAAAAAGGATAAAAGCATGGAATGGGAGGAAGACAACACAGTCAGAACTCCCACACCAAAAGCTTCCAAAAAAAATATGAACTTGTTACAGGCCATAGAGGAGCTCAAGAAGAACTTTGAAAATCAAATAAGAGAAATGGAGGAAAAATTGATAAGGAAAATGATAATGATGCAAGAAAATCATGAAAAGAGAGTCAACAACCTGACTGAAGAAAATAACACCTTAAAAATAGATGAACTCAAATGGCAAAAGAGGCCCAAAAAGCCAATGAGGAAAAGAATGCCTTAAAAAGTCGAATTTTCCAGATGGAAAAAGAATTCCATAAGCTTTCTGAAGAGAATAATTACTTCGGAATTAGACTGGAGCAAATAGAAGCTAGTGACTTTATGAGAAATCAAGATACTATTAAATAGATCTAAACAAATGAAAAAATAGAAGGCAATGTGAAGTATCTCACTGAAACACACCAATGACCTGGAAACTAGATCCAGGAGAGATAATTTAAAAATTACTGGACTACCTGAAAGTCATGATCAAAAAAAGAACTTAGAAATCATCCTTCATGAAATTCTCAAGGAAAATTGCCCTGATATTTTAGAACCAGAGGGCAAAATAGAACTTGAAAGAATTCACCATTCACCTCTTGAAAAAGATCCCAAAAAGAAAACTCCTAGGAATGTTATAGCCAGGTTCCAGAGTTCCCAGATCAAGGAGCAAATATTACAAGCTGCCAAGAAGAAGCAATTTGAATACTGTGGAAA
>CM053595.1:188132865-188151098 GCA_028646575.1 Pseudocheirus occidentalis | reverse complement strand
GGGGGGGGAGGGGAGAAAATCTTAAACTCAAGGGATTGTGGAACTGATTCTTGTAAACTAAACATAAACAAACAAATCGATAATAATAATAATAATAATAATAATAATAATAATAAACTTTCGGATTCCTACATTCCTAGGTAATGAAGAGAGCTAAAATTGTTTTACCTATGTTGCATAAGTATTGTTTTGGAAAGGTCTGAGAGGTTATAAGGATTAAATACTATAATATTATTCTCCTTTCTAATGAAAGTTGGAAAAATTGTGCCCCTTCTCACTGATAGGAAAACCAAAATACTGAACTATTTTTACTGGTAATTAACTGAAAATCACATGGACTTTCAGAGAAAATTAAAGACTCATCATTACGGCAGTAAGTTTGTGATGACTTATATCTCCCATGTTTAAATGTAATTTTGAAAATTCTTATAATGTTCACCGAACTATTACAAATACATAAAACATTATCTAATTGCATAGCTAGCCCTCATATAGCACTTTAAGGCTTGCAAAGCACTTTACATTTGTTATCTCATTTAAGGTTCACAATATTCCTGTGAAGTAGGTGATACTATTATATCCATTTTACAGATGAGAAAACTGATACTGAGAAATGTTAAGTGACTTGCCTAGAGTCACACATTAGTAAAATGTCCGAGGCATGATTTCAATTCAAGTCTTCTGTCTCTAAGTCCAGCACTCTATCTACCATGCCACCTAGCTACTCTTACATACGTAAAAATTGAATTCACTAATATGTTGATTTATATGAAAAGTTCTGAAGTTTCTTTGTAAGAGACACACTCAATATAAATTGGCCATAAATATGGCAACCAAAAAAGCTAATGAAATCTTGAACATCAAAAGAAGCAAAGCTTCTAGGAATAAGGAAGTGATAGGCACACTGTACTTTGTCCTGGACAGATAATGTCTAGAAAACTATTGTCCCATTCTGATCTCACAGTTTAGGAAGGATGGGTCAACTAAAAAGCATCCTAGTGATGATGAGTGGCCTTGAGTCCATGTCATAAGAGGATAGGTTGAAGAAACATGAAGTGTTGAACTTGGAGAATAGAAAACTCAGGGGAAATACTATTCTTCTCTTAAAAATACATAGAATGTGAAATAAAGTCAGACTTGCTCTGTTTGGCCTCAGAGGGAAGAACTAGGAGGAATGGATAGAAGGTGAAGAGAAGTTGAAGCAAGGAAAGTCCTTAGGAAAGGAGGATTCTTTGTCAAGTCTTCCTCACTGGAGATCTTCAAGCTGGACAATCATTTGTCAAGTCTTTCATAGTGGAGATTGTTTTGGAGATATAGTTTGAACTAGAGGGATAATGTGGTCCCTTTCAATTCTAAATTTCTATAATTCTTTAAAATATCAGAAATGAACATAGCCTGATAAGAACCTCATAGAATAATATGTACATAAATGTTTGCTGAACTGAATTGAATATTCTGTGTTTCTTTTTCATTAATAGTGAAAACCTGGCAGGTTTTACTTGGGACAGAATTTTTTATGTCATAGGTTATATTAGTGCTTTTCAAATTTAAATTTATAAATACATGAAATTTAGGGATGGTTATTTCACAGATTAATATTTCACTTTTATAAAAACTATTCTCTAAAAAAGGCTTTTAAATATAAAAACTTCCTCAGTATTTCATTATATACAATACTGATACATGTATAGTAGATTTAAATGTCTCTTTCCATACTATTACGGGGCCTGAAGTTTAGTTGGAGGGAAAAAAAGCTTTTTTCTCCCATTGCGAACACTGTCAATCAAAACAAATTTCCCCACTGATGATGTAAAAATATATTTGTCCCATTTTGTATTTTAAGTCCTTCCTTCACCTCTTTATTAGGAGATGGGTAGCATATTTCATCATTAGGTCTCTGAATCCTATTTGGTCATTACACTGATAAAAGTTAAGCACAACTGTATTCCATCACATTTCTATAGCATAACTTGTTCATCATTCCTCAATTTATGGGCACCCCCTAAGATTCCCATTTTTTGTCATCTCAAAAAGTTGTAAATATTTTTGCACATCCTTAAAGTTTGCTTTGTTCTGAACTAATCCCTCTCTTAATTACCTTTCCTCCCTTTGCCCCTTTCCCTCCTATTTCCCTGTTCACAGAAGTGTATTTATGAATCCAGTTTTGTGTGTATAGTCTTCCTTTTTTTTGATCAGTTCATATAAGAGTGAGGTTCAAGTGTTAGCTATTCTTCCCACAACCCTTTCTCCTTATTTGCACAATGTCTTTTTATGTACCTTAATTATGTGAGATATTGTCCCTAATCTGCCTTTCCCTCTCCCTTCCTAACTCCAGTGTATTTCTCTTCCCCTTTCTTTTCTTAAAATGAAGATATAATAAAACCACTCCCAGGCCTTTTATTATCGAACTCCCTTTATGAACCCTAATGTTCATAGGTGACAAATTTAGCATTTCTCTATATTTGAATGTAAATAGTTTATCCTTGTTTAGTCCTTTATCACACTGTTCATTCATGTTTACCATTTTTATGTTTCTCTTCACTCTTGTGTTTGAACTTCAGAGTCACTCTATAGCATTGATCTTTTCATCAGGAAAGCTTGAAAGTCCTCTTTTTAAATTAAAGGGTCTATTCCCCCCCCCTCTGCAGCATTATATTGTTTTTTCTGGGTAAACTATTTTTATTGTAATCCTAGATATCTTCTGTCTTCTGGAATATCATATTTCAAGGCCTCTATTTCTTTAAAGTGGTGGCTGCTAAATCTTGTGTGATACTGACAATGACTGCTTGGTACTTGTTTTTTTGGGGGGTGAGGGTCAGTGCTTGTAGCATTTTTTTTCTTTGACCTAGAAGCTCCAGATTTTGGCTATGATGTTCCTAGAAATTTGGGATTTTCTTTCAGGAAGTGACTAATGGATTCTATTTCCATTTTGCCCTCTCTGGTTCTAAAAAAGGCTGGGCAGTTTTAAGATTTCTTAAAATATGATGTCTAGATTCTTCTTTTAGTCACATCATTCAAATAGTGCGATGATTATTAAATTTTTTTTCCTAATCTGTTTTCTAGGGAAGTTGCTTTTTCTATGTATCTTACAAATTTTCTTCATTATTTCTAGCTTCTTTACTTTGTTTTAATATTTCCTGTTGCTTTATGGAGTTAATAGCTTCCATTTGGTCCATGCTAGTTTTCAGGGTGTTTGTTGGTTGGGCAAGATTTTATATGTCTTGTGCCAAAGATGTTAATTCCTTTTCCATTTTTTTCTTCTATAATTCTCATTTCTTTTCCATTTTTTCTTCAATTGCTCCATTTAGAAAAAATATCTTTAATTGTTTTTCTCTTAAAATTGCTAACTCTTTCTTCATCTCTTTTAGGAATTCTAGTTAAATTTCTGTCCAAGCTGTATTTTTCTTTGGATTATTGTTTGTAGATGTTTTGGAGTCATTCTCTTCTTTCTGCATTTGTGTCTTGACTGTTTCTACAACCGTAATGATTTCTTGTGGTAGTGTTCTTTATCTCCCCTCCCCATTCATCCAGCCTACTTCCTGATTTTGGATCTGATGTTGGTGTGCTACACTTCTGGAAAGACAGTCTGGTCTGGTCCTGCTGCTGCTTCCTAAGGGGTACTGAGTGTTACATTCTTCCAGGGTCTCAACAACAGGCTAGAGAAAGTCGTTCAATCTTAGGCAAAGTCTGACTGCTGAACTCCTGGTCTACATGTTCCTAAATAGGGATTATGCAACAACAGACTGCAGCTGGACTCCACCCCTATCAATCAGGTGTAAAATTCTATTAGTTCAAAGTGGCAGAAATGTAGATTTCCCCTTGGTCTGGTATTCTTGCCTTGGTTATTTCTGTGTAGGCTGGACTAGATGCTTTAAGTGAGACTCTGATCTGCACTAAGGGTCTGTTGCTGCTGCTGGTCTTTGAACTTCCTCTTTTTTTGGTACATCGTTTAGGGCTTCCCTACCCCAGAATATCACTCCCCTTTTCAGATGACATTCTCAAGCTGCCCTGGACTGATGACCCATAACTTGGTAGTGGGCAACAAAGCTTCCAATTTGCACCTGTCTTTATTCCAATGACCTGGTATGGGTCTGGGGTGACCCAAGATGGTTCTGAGAACTTCTCTTGCCCTGATACATAATCTTATCCACAACATGTGCTCCCCACAGTACCCCTGGTCCAATCCCAACCCCAGTGTCCACAGAACTCCCTGTGCGTCTCCCTACACTGCCCTAAGATAGATAAAGGACCCAATGTGATTTTTTTTTCTGTATTTCCCTATAAGGATCCAATCAGGTGCATTTTCTAGATCTATTTGGAGGAGCTTTGCAGAGGGGAAAGCACACTGTACTACTTCCCATCATTCTGCCATCTTGACTCGGCCTTGGCAAGCAAAAAACCAAAAAACCAAAAGCAATCAGTAATCAATCCAGAATGAAAGTAAAACATCTCTGAAATTATAAGGTATGGTAATAAAATTTGGTTTACACAGAACTTTTCAGAAAATACAAGCTATGGAAAGCAATGTATATTTGTCTCTTCAGTGGCTAAAATGCCATTTGGAAAAACAATGTTAACTTGCTTTTAAAAATTTCTGGGAAAGAACGTCTAAGTTATAATTTGTTTAACTCTTATGAAAAAAAGTACAGGAAAAATCACTCCTGAAAATGAATTGTTTACTAAATATTCTGTCGCACAGTACAAGAAACATTAGAGAGTAAAATTTAAACCATATTCTTTGAGTTCAATTATATCATAATTTATACACATTCACATATTTTTAAATAAATAATTAAGAGTGGGTTTCATAGAAACACACAAGGGACAAAGGAAAGTTTTTGTGAAAAGAAAAGATTTAGGATACTAAAAGTGATTTGGGTATCTCATAAGATTATAAGATCATAGATTTGGAATGGGAACGTATCTTACAAGTCACCTAATTCAATCCTCTCATTTTATAGATGAAGAAACAAGATGAAAAACATCAACTGGCTAGCCTATGGTGGCAAGTAAGGGGTTGCAAAACCAGAATTTAAACCTTGGTCATTGACTCCAAATCCTAAACTCTTTCCAGTGTACCATACTTCCTCCTTCCAACTAATCAGAACCATAAACAAAGTTAAGAAAATCACACGGTTTTATAAGTCTAAGTATATATTTAACTAACAGAGTATTAAAATCTATAACTAAACATTTTTTCATTCTGGTGATATATGCCTATGATAATAAAAATTATGAATTCTCATCACTTACAAAATTCAATTCATTTGTAGATTTATCTTCTTACCAGGAGAGGGCAACAATGACTTCACTGGCATTGTGTTAAAAATACAACTGACAACCTGAAGTAGCATGTGGTAAACTGTCAAATTAAAGAGGCATGGCAAAATCAATCTCCAAAGCTGTTGCATTATAAGTATCACTGAAAGAAAGAATACGGTACTTTGATCTGTTTTTCAAGACAGTTTTTCCTTTCTTTCATTTTTCCAAAATGTCAACAATTAAGAGATGACTAGAGTATCAGGCTTACAGACTCTGGGCACACCAAAACAAAGTCATTAAACCATATGAAGTCTATAAATACAATATGTTTGCAGATACCTGATTCAACAGGAAGAATTAAATCATTATGAGGCTGCATTAAATAAATACTATGTAGTCAATATCCCTGTTATATGTGAGAAAAGTATAATTTTTAATTTAAAACATAGTTTCCCCCAATGGACTATGCCCATAGCTTCTATTTGCCTGCTGAGAGATAAAATTAACTAAGGTCCAAATGCAATTTGTAGAGTCTTTAAATGTTTCCCCTAGCTCCTCCCACAATAACAAAATCATCTCCTAACATACTCATCCTCTCTTCTTGGCGGCCTTGTATCTTCAAGCTTTCTAAATTTCACATCTCTTTAATGTTTCTCTTCCATTCCTCTGACCAAAGACTCCCAGTTGCCAGGAATTCAGAAATCATTATCACTGTGTAAATCTCTCTTTCACTGGGCCTCACTGCTGCTGTTTTAGCTAACAAGAGAGCAGATGCCTACCCTTTAATGGATAGGTGGTGCAGTGAATAGAGAGCAGTAGGCCTGGAGTCAGAAAGAACTGACTTCAAATCTAGCTTCAGACCCTTAAAAGCTGTGTGACCCTGGACAAGTTGCCTTAACCCCATTTGTCTCAGTTTGTTCCTCTGTAAAATGAGCTGGAAAAGGGAATGCCAAACCACTCCAATATCTCTGTCAAGAAAACCCCGAATGTGGTCACAAAGGCAGCCATGACTGAACAACAACAAACCCTTTAACATCTTATCAGGAAATTTACAATCTTATGACACTGAATTTTTGTTGCCTCAAGTCTTTCAGTGCCTAGTGTAGGAACCAGGATTGCAATGTAACTAAGGTAACTGGAGAAGTGGCTGGGAATTTCATGGGACAGACCTGGACAGAATTTCAGATCCCTTGCTTTTAGTCCTTGAAAAAAAAATCTATTTTGTTAAAAACCAGAGACAACTTCTACTAGAAAGACTTCTACTATTCTTACCTTAAGAAACTTCTCATCAGCGCTCTGATATGTCCTTTTTCATCCAACCCAAAACCTTACTGTCTTTATTTTAATAAGGAATTCATACCAAAGTCTATGATCATGCCACTGTTAATAGAGTGTGGTACTAGAAGTCAGAAAGATCTAGATTTGTATCTTACCTCTGTTACTAGCTTTGTGACCTTGGTAAATTCATGTAACTCTTGGTAATCCTCTTTCATAACTTTAAAATTGGCATAATAATATGACAATATTTACTTTAAAAGGGCTGTGAGACTCAAATGATATAATTTAGATTAAGCACTTTGAAAAGTTGAAAGCTCTATTTAAATGTCAATTACTGTTTATCATTATCATCATAATCACCATTATTATTATCATTATCATATGTATTTTAAAGTTATAAATCTACATATCAGTATTAGCTGGAATGTAGGTCTTCTTGCTCCAGAGTTTATCTTACCTTACACTGTAGCATCCATTCCATATTAACTTTAGAACCTTAAGCCACTCATTATACTTTCATTCTGATTCACTTCAACATCAAACCAACGTTAAAGTAGTCTAGGAAAAAAGATTTAAAGGCTTCTTCTCCTGTATATCTATATCCTTGTCACAAAATATTTCACTTTGTAGTGAACTGTTGTTTCTTAGTAGCAGGCTCAAATTCCAGCTTTAATTAAAACCGGTTTTGAAATGTATTTCTCAATTTATATGTGGTCAGAATGGAATCTCACCACATGAGCGCTCAAAGAGCTTTACACAGTGAAAATGGGCACTCATCCCAAGTTCTGAAAATGTGACATTATTAACTGTTAGTGATCATTTTCTTTGCCTGTCTGATGATTTTAATTTGAGCAAAAGACCACGATGACTATTTCAGAGAAATACAATGCTATAAGGCCTAAAACACCAATGATATTGTAGTTATTGGCATTTCAAAATGGAAATGAGGCCACTAAAAGAAAAAAAAAGTAAGGCCCATTTGTGCAAGTTCTACCTCAAACAATAACATAATGACAATAAATTCAAAGTAAGGATAAGGCTCTTTCATTAACACCCCTCTCTTCCCCCACAAAACACTTCTGACATTAGTCTGTCACATTAATATCACTAGCTCCTTTCTAGGAGATCCAAAACAACAACAAAAGTTGAATATTTCTTTCCCTACTATCTATATACCTTAAATATTGTGTACTCCAAGTCTAAGTACTGGCTTGGTCATAGAAAATTGCAACACAGAAAATAAGTATCTTTATGTTGCCAACTTATACTGTGCCTGCTCCTACTTTGCAGCTTACATATGGAAATGAGCCAGAAGGAGGGAACGCATACAATTGCCAATTTGAATTTTTCCTAAGGGCAAAGACTCCAAATAATTGCCCAATTTCATAAAAGTCTCTGGCACAGAGATACCTTGTTTTGGTCCAGGTCATGATGTACTCCAATGGTCAAGAAGGAAGACAACACTCATGCTACTTGAGAGAAAACTCCTTAATTCACACTCAGTTGGGTGTTTCTTCCTTCTTTCTAAAATACTGTTTCAACACTATCATATAAGAAACAGGATACGAGTGTTCCTGTTGGGCAACACAAATTTTCTTTTTATCTTCCAGCATCACCATACAGATTAAGTGCAATGCACAACTGGATAAAACAGATATAGATACTGAATGAAATATGATACAATAGTTTACTTAAGGTTAAACAAAATGAAATTAAAAACCATCAATTGATTCTGCTAAACTGAGCTAAAACTTGGGGTTTTGTTTTATATTTACAGATCAATAAAATGAATCTGAATATATGTTCTTGGTTTTAAATGCCAGGCTAAATTTTAAATGACTGAAAACTGGAAGGAATCTACTCTTTAAGCAGGAGTAAGCTAGAGTATAAAGAGGGTTGGGTGAGGAATCAGGAATCTCAGTTCTGTTACCTATATGACCTTGAATAAATTAACTTAAACTTTTAAGGCCTCAATTATTATCAATAAAATGATGAAACTGAAATAGATGATCTCTGACATCCCTTCCAACTCTAAGTCTATGAACCAATACACAGCTGAGGCATAACCAAATTTCTTGTTAAAAAGTCGTAATTCAAATATCAGTTTTTACATCTTACTAATAGACAATTTTTAGTTACTTTACTTCTCTGGGACTGTTTCCATATCTTTATAACCAGTAGGTGGCACCGCAAGACAAGGTTTGCTATCCTTACAATTGGGTAAGGGGAAAAGGATAGCTGCATACACACCCAGATCCCCCTCACCTCCTCCACACCAGGCTCTTCCTAATGGGTGACCATGGAAATTTGATTTTCCGTTAATCTAAAGCTCTATTCTACCCTTTACTGGAAAATAGGAGGTATATGAATTCTAATCCATACCTGTTTCTGATAGTCACTCCATTAACATAGAGTGAATGTGAATGAATGTGAGTACATGTGAGCTGTCTCTGCTATTTTAGAAAGTTATAAAAATTTCAAATAATCAAAACCATAAGTTTATCTTATTATAGCTTACTGCCCCCATTTAGGATAAAATTTATTAGTAATGGTTAAAAACAGGCTTTTTTTGTTTTGTTTTTTATCCCAGATAGTCAATGGCATCCATCTTTATATTTCTTATATGCAATCAATATACAGACATGCATTGCAAAGTATGACTAGAGACAACTGGGTGGGGATGGGGAAAGTTAAACCATTAGCAGTTTTCTACAACTCTCAAAGGGACAATAACTTTCTAAAGTCTGACTCTATTCTCATCACCACCATCAACATTCTAGGCATATCAAAAGCCCAGTCAAGTCACACACCCAGTCAAGTTGTGCTTGCACCAAACTCCTGGAAAATGAAAAGCAAAAAGTTCCTCTGCTGCAGTTCAGTTCAGAAAATCCTGGCATGTTGGAACTGGGTCCCCAGTTCAATACAACCTCAATATTTTCAAGGACGGGAGGTGTCTTCTGGTTATGACATGAACTCCAAACCCAATCAAGATGCTTTCTCCTCCTGCCTTTCTAGTTTCCTCATCTTCTACAGCCATTTGCCAACTACCTTGTAACCCACACCAGCGACTGGGCACTAAAAGAACTTCTACCAGGGTCCCATGCTCCTGATTGCGGACTACTCTCAACCCACCATTCTTCACTTCATTCCCTCCTCTCTGACTGATAACCTTCTTCCCAGCTACTACGTCAACTGCCTGTCAGTGGGGCCCACATAATCTATTTTTACTGCCAGACTCTCAACCCTTCAGTTCAGGATGTATGAAACATGGAATCAAATTTGTCTTTACTCTCCAGTGTTCCTGTAATACCATTCCTAAAACCTCCCTTGTCCACCATTCCTTTTATATCTAGTTTCCTCCATTTTGGGGAGGAGACTGTCATTGCTTTTGTATTTGTATCTACAATCCTTAGACTAATGCTTGACAAATAGTAATCACTTAACAAATGCTTTTTCAGTCATTCATTCATTTTATACAGAGCAATATTAAATTTCATCTAGGTACATTTCTCCTTGGCAGGAGAGAGGCAACAAAATGTGTTATCATGGCTACTACTGAAAAAATGAATAATGCATTTTTAAACTACCTACTGTGGGTGAGGCACTGTGCTAGGGATAGGAATATAAGAAAGTAAGACAATCTTTACTCTCCAGGAGCTTATATTATAATGAGAATACTTGAACTAAAAATGTCAAAGTAAAAACAGTTTTAAGGAAGACTAATTTAACAGATAAAAATTCTGCTAGAAAAGTATATTGTTAAAAAAAAATGTTTACTGTAGTTCTTTGGCTTCATCTAAAAAACCTAGTCCCATATCTGCTATGTAGATATCTAATCTAGCCAATTTAATTACCTTACTAGAATTGATTTAATATTGCTTAAAGCTTTTAGCTATTACTTAGAAAATATGATTTTGAGCTTTATGTGTCAATTACAGACAAATTATAAAGAAAAATTAAGCTTTAGGTATTTAAGAAATTTTATAATGAGGCCAAAGACAAAATATAAACTTCCACTTACCTATCCCCATGCAAAATTTTCTCTCTGAAACAAGACACAGGAACAAACACACAGAACAAAACAAAAAAAAATTCTATTTGATAAATGGTAACAAAAATCCTCCAACAAAACAGGATAGATTTGAACGTTCAAGTTAAAACTAGACTCAGCTATATTATCAGTATCTACCCTGTTTCTAGTCTAATAAATTAGCAGTTTTATGCCTCATGGAAAAGATGACATTTTTGGCAACAGAGATATATCTTAGCGACAAACTGATTAGTGATTAGCATGGAATAAAGAGAACTAAACCTTTACTTTAATTAGAATTACAAACTATTTCCATATTGCTTCTACTTTGGAGGTAAACTTTAAAAAGTTAAAAAGCTCCAAACTACAACATCCATCTCAAGTTACTTTTGAAGTCAGTACCTTCAGAGATGAAGATGAGATTGTGGAATGAAAGGTCACAATTGCTAAACCTCCCATAAAAATCTCTCCTGTTCAATAACTACAGAAAACATCAAACAGAATTCTGAACAAGAAAGCCCAGAAAAAGACACCATGAGTTACTCTTCCAGCCTAGGGAAATTTAGGAAGACATAAAGAGACACTGAAGTAGGGGCTGGCCAAGAGGTTAGCATGGTGGCAATCAACAGCAGTGAAGAACTATCAATAAAAAAGAAGAGAACAGCTAAAAAAAATTGGTGTGCAACTAAAAAATTCACAAAAACATCAAATTAAAAAATCCCAATTAAAAGTCAAAAGAGAAATCCTAAAAATAAAAGAAGAACCTGATAAAATCAAAAGTAAAAACCAAAATACAACAAAGTAATAAATAAAAGTAGGAGCTGGTTTCTTGAAAAAAAAAACAACTAATAAAATAAATAAACCACTGGCTAATTTGATTTTTAAAAAGAAAGCTAAATTATCAGTATCAAAAAGAAAAGGGGGAATTCACAATCAAGGAAGATGAAACTCAAGTAATTATTGGTAACCATGAAATGGATGAATATTTACAAAACTATAAACTGCTCAAATTAATAGAAGAGGAAACAGAAAACTTAAATGATAAATCTTAGAAAAAAATTAAAGAAGACATAAATTATCTCCCTAAGGAAAAAACTCAAAGACCAGGTGAATTTTTCAGCAAATTCTGCCAAACACTGAAATATTAATTAATTTCTATGCTATATAAACTCCCTGAAAAAGGAAGCAAAGAAACAATTCTACTAAACTCCTTCTATAAGTATGGTTTTAATGCTGAAATCAGGGACACTAAAAACAGAGAAAGAAAACTACAGAACAATTTTCCTAATGAATATTGATGCAACTAATTAATTTTATTAGCAATAATTCCCATTATTAATTAATTAAATGCTAACAAGGAGATTGTAACAATGTATTGCAAAGAACATACAGTATGGTCAGGTTGGATTTAAACTAGAAAAGCAGGGCTAGCTCAATATTAGGAAAACTATAAGCATAATTGATCATGCCAATAACAAAAACAACAAAAATCATTTGATCATATCAACAGATGCAGAAAAAGCTTCTGATAAAATTAAAAAATAGAAAATTTTTTTTCTTAAAAATGTAGTCTTGAACTCAGGTACTCCTGACTCCAGGGCCAGTGCTCTATTCACTGCGCCACCTAGCCGCCCTAGTGAATAGAGCACCGGCCCTGGAGTCAGGAGTACCTGAGTTCAAATCCGGCCTCAGACACAACACACACACACACACACACACAAAAAGTAGCTGTGTGACCTTGGGCAAGTCACTTAACCCCAACTGCCCTCCAAAAAGCAAAATAAAAAAAAATGTAGTCTTGAACTAAAATCAAGAATAAGCATTGAGAGTTAAACTAGAAACCTTTCCAATAAGATCAGGGATGAAACAAATATGTCCATTATCACCATTATTATTCCACATGGTATTAGTAATGCTAGCTATAGAACTAAGACAAGAAAAAGAAATTGAAGGAATAAGCCTAGGCAAGAAGAAAACAAACTATTACTTTTTGCAGGTGACAGGATGGTATACTTTTAGAACACTGAAGAGATACCTACAAAATTAATTAAAACAACAACTTTTAGTAAAGTTGCAAGATATTAAAAAATACATCAATACCCCACATAAATCATCAGCATTTCTACAGCCTGCCAACAAAATCCAACAGGAAGAACTAGAAAGAGAAATTCCATTTAAAGTAACTACAGGTAGCATAATATACTTAAGGAGTCCATCTGCCAACATGTACACAGGAACTATACGAATACAAGTATAAAACACACCTCACACAAATAAAGACAGATCTAAACAACTGAAGAAATAGTAAATGCTTATGAGAAGGTTGAGCTAATATAAATGTGATAACACCTGAATTAATTTATTCAGTGCCATATCAATCAATGTACCAAAGTATTATGTGCTCCTGTCCCTACACAAATTTTCACATCTCCACAGAGTTCTCCAAACAACAGAGTAAAACCCACACACTGTCACTTTAAAATCTAATCACCGAAAATTAGACTTAAATAGACAGGCATGGGGAGTTTATATCTTTCTACAAAAACTACTCATCAATGACCCACTATACTATAATAAGATACGCAGAATGAGAATATACTGTTTTTAAATGACTTTACAAATTCTTGACACACTGTACAACTATCTGAAATTCTTCACATTTCTTACACTTATTCCCATTTTCAACTGCACAAGAAATAAATATAAGAAATGTAAATAACCGGAAACTATGGCTAATGAACGAGAGTAGGGGGAAGAGAATGAAGATTAAAATTCTCTTCCCCGTAACTCTCATCACCCTCAACAAGAGAAGAATTCTGAATTGTTCTTCAACTGTTGGCCCTTCCTCAACTGATTCAAACTGACTGAACCATATCTTTTAAGAAACATCAAAGGGTGTGTACAACTGTTAATTTCCAATGATATTTGGGGTATATGGGATATTCAGAGAGGACTAGCATCTCTAGTGTGAGGGCTTAAAGAGCCCTTTTCATGGCTGCTTATCCATCTCTGGTACTCAACTCCCAATTTAACTTTGGTACCTGGCACTCAACTCTTACCTGTGGTTCTAAAACAGTGGCCACATCCCAGTGAACCATGTTGGCAGATGAGCTAAACTAGGTTGAAGGTAACCAGGAGGCTTCAAAGTGAAGACTTTCCCTGGTGAAATGCATGGAGGAAAACAATTTGTTTGAATGTGTATGAAGGCGGCTAAAGCAGGCTCTGTGGAGTGTTTAGCACTTGGTCAGATATTGAAGACATCAAGGTCATCCACTGCATCCTGGGCCATCTCCAGTAATCTTGATTTTTGTCTTGTCACTAGACTTCAATGACTCTGAAAGAGAGAGTGAGGCTGACAATTTTGTGCAACTCTCCCTCACTTTAATACACACAGGAGTCAAGACATCACCCTGTGATGTCACTGATCCTTTCTGAAAATATCACTTATGAGTGAGAGATAGGTAGGTATATTTTTCAAAGGGATAATTCTCATTAACACTTCACTACCATATTAATACCTTGCCATTTATGACTACATCAACTGAGCTGGAGGGAGACTGGAAGAAACAAATCTCCTTTTCTTGCACTGTTTGTTTGAAATAGAAATAAAATCTTGTTACTTTATGACTATATGATTAAGCTCCCCTACATGTAGCATTAGGCATCATTCATGTGGCTCAAAGGGAGGCAAAATAGACATTTCTAGCCTCTTTTATCCCCACTTTCCAAGGAAGACTTTAATTCATATCAGGAAGGAAATTAGGAAGTTGGGGCTGCCAGAAGTTGGTCATTCTGCTCTTCTCAGAGACAGGTGCTAGGCTAGAATTATATCTGTCTATTTCCTTTAATATTATTAGTCTAAGTGATGTAGTTTTCTGGTTCTAGCTAAACTCCTGATCACTTTCTAAAGGGGAAGAGGAAGACCCCAAACTTTATATCCAAGATTTGATCCCTTTGCCACCAAATACCAATTTCACCATGAATACACATAGCCGATAGCTAAGAAACCTATTTATCCAAATCAATAGCAAAACAGAAATCAGATAAAGTATATATAAGAATATATACTAGACATTACAGAATGAAGATTCCCTCCCATTATTTGTGAAATAAATCACCTCAACCAGGAGAAAGAATTCTAGATTTCACACAATGAGGTAATTCCCTAAAGCAGCAGTTCTCAACCCGTAGGTCGCAACCCCTTTGGGGGTCGAATGACCCTTTCACAGGGGTCACAGGGGTTGCTTAAGACCATTGGAAAACACATATTTCCGATGGTCTTAGGAACCGAGACACCTCTCCTCTCTGTCTCCAGACGGGTCCACCCACTTGCAGATAAACCCATATACAAATATTAGAGTTGCAGCAGTAGGAAGGTTGAGAGCCACTGCCCTAAAGTCTCTAGTATAACAAGATGAGGATAAAGACATGATAGCAATTGCCAATTCCTCTCATGTCAGCTTCTCCCCAGTCTTCTCCCTTTAGGAATTTGAATTGGGGTTGATAATTGTCCGTCTCAAAGCTAGAAGTCAGAAAGTTGTTGTTTTTATCCTTCATTTTTGAAGAGGGCCATGGCTTCAGAGAAATGATGGCATGACTTGCAGTTGACTTTGATTTGAGAGTCGGAGGGTTGTGCAAGGTCACCAGCCTCACTTTCTCTCCCACAGCCATCTGGATCCAGTGACCAAAAAATAATCAAGATGCCAGGAGATGACTCAGGATGACTCCTGGCCCTTTTAGGCTAAGACTTTTTCAAGTACTCACTTGGAGTAAGATAATACCCATTCAGTGAATAGGCCTCTTTAAATTAAGTGGTCAGCTTCTGGCCATCAAAACTTACCTTCCTTTGGGGAGGAGAAGGAGGAGAGGGAGAGGATAAGCTGAGTTACCCAACTAGCTCCCTATTGAGGCAGCTCAGTAGAAAGAGACTGAAAAGAGCAGTTTATCTTCTCTCTCACTTTTCATTAACTCAGCCTTGTCCCTCAAGCAGGCATCACATTGATCTTCACTGATAAGAAGGAAGGATAAAACCAAAAGACTCTGGGGTAAAAGTTACATCCAGCATATAATTAAGTACTCTGAATTGGATTTTTTATGTTTCAGACAGTAGCAGAGATAAATCAACAACAGAAGTCCACAGTTTAACATAGGTAGGCATATGAAACAGTATCCTTAAGAAAAACTACATTCTAGTTTATAAAGTTTCATTTCTCTGACGCAGAATTAATCTGAATATGTGAGTGAGAAAAGAATATCATAGTAAGATACTCCTGAACTAAAAACAGCCTGAATTAAAGTGGTACCTACAGGAATGGAAGGTAATGAATACATAACATTTTCTATAGGTAGCAATAAAAAATTCTACAAGTAGGACGAAGAAAGTGAAGAGCTAAGGATGACTTTGTGTTTGCAAATCTAGGTGACTGAGAGCATAGTAGTGCCCTCAATAGAAATATAAGGGTTTGGAAGAAGAATGGGTTTAGGGGAAAATATAATGTTCTGTTTTAGAGATTAAAAGATCTTTGAGTTTAAGATACTTACAGGACATCCAGTTTGAAATGTCTAAAAGACATTTCAGAGTTGATAATTAAATCAAGGAAGCTGAGGGCATGAAGAAAGAATGTAAAGAGAAAAGAGAAGGCCAAGATAGATTTGGGATGCACCAACTCTGAAAGGGATGATGCAAAGCAGATTGACAAGTAGTAGTCATATAGATAGGAGAAGCAAAAGAGCAGTGGCACAATGACCCAGAGAAGATAAAACATACAATAACAGTGAAATGTGACAAAGAGGTCAAGAAGGATAAATACTGAGAAAGGGCAATACAACTGGCAATTAAGATTGCTGGTAACTTAAAGACAATTCCTATAGATTGAAAATACCAGAATCCAGATGATTTGAGAGAAGTGATTGAAAGGAGTGGAAGTGACAGTTTTTTTCTAGCTTGGTTGAGAAAAAGGAGAAAAGACAAAGAATGATGGTAGGGTCTATAGTATGATTTGTTTAAGACTGGGGAGATTTGGTCTTATTCATAGGCAGTAGGAAAGGATACAGTAGATAGGAGGAGACTGAAGATCAAAGAAAGGAGATGACTGAAGGGCAACTGCTAGATAATATGAGAAGAGATGGAACCAAGAAAACATTTAGCAGAGTTGCCTTGGTAACAAGAGCCACTTCTTCCCTGAGGACTATAACAAAAGAGGAGAAACAAGATGATTCCTATGGGTTGTGACTTGGAGATAAGGGATTACATACTGAACGTCTGGCAAGAATACACTCAAGTCCTTCATTTTCTCAGTTAAACACGAGGCAAGGTCTTTAATTGTGAGAAGAAGGAGGGTGTAGTTGGAGAGGCTTGGAATATTCCCTCTGGGGACTGGGATAGAGATTCAATAAAGAAAGAGTAAAGGGACTGTGTTACTAGAGAAGGTCCTGGTGAAATTAGATTAAAAACAAACAACTTATAATAGACTCAGTCAACAAGGTTGTATAAAATTCTGACATTTTCTTGATGTTAGCTGATGCAGAGGAAGCATATGATGAGAGCAATGCAGGGATGTAATTTTGGAAGTCATGAATGCAGATAAGACAGAGGTTTAGGTCTCTTGAGAATAAAAAGCAGAATAGAACTGAAATTCTTAAATAAAGGGAGTATTTCAATGGATTCAAAAGAAAGAAAGAGAAAAGTCAGACTAGAAATAATGGCCTAGAAAGGTACTAAGAGGTGTAGCGATTACAAATTACAATAAAAACAATAGGTTTAGAAGGAATAAGACAAAGTGAGAGATGGATGATAGGAGGTTATGATAAGGTAAAGGAATTTTGGAGTTACTGATCTTGGAAGTGTAACAACTGAGGGTGATAGAGCAAGGGTATAGTCATCATTGTACTGAGGTATAATGGAGTAGTAGTTTGGCAATGTATAACAGATTGGAGAAGAGGGAGGGTATTTGAAGGAATATCAACATGTAATGTTGAAGTCTCCTCATCATAGGGAAGAAAGAGGTTAGGTGGTGAGACTCAATTGAATATTGAGAACCAGACACTGAACTCTTAGAATAGAGGAAGAATGTTTTGAGAGGTACTAGAAAATAGCTGCCAAGATTTAGATTTTACTGGTTTTTTTCTGTCATAAAGATCCTTAAAAATTTTTTAGCAACAAATGTTAACTTCATACTAAATACACCCACAAATCCTGCTCTTCTCAAGGGCATTTTCTATAAACAAACTTTTCATTAAGAATAAGCAAATTTGGGGGGCGGAGCCAAGATGGCAGCATAGAAGCAGCAAAGCACCACAGCTCCCACACAAACACGCCAAAAAACTCATAAAATGGGACTCTAAACAGATTTTCAAGCTCCAAAAATCTCCAAATGACAGAAAGCACATCTGTTGCTACAGGCAGTGCAGCAGGTGGGGCTCTTCACAGCAGTCTGGGACCTGCAGCCAAAACCGGCAGGGTCAGGCCCTGGGGCATCGGGCGGGGAGCCGTGTCTATAGGAGAGCAGATCAGCTGCACTGGAGGCACATTTATCAGTCCAGAAGACAAAAAGGCTAAGAGAAAGGTCAGTGGATTTTGCTAACTGGGGAGGAGAAGAGCGGGTCTGGCCAAAATGCTCCCAGGGCAAGGAGGCAGCAGGAGGCGGCTGTAGCAGCACGAACG
>CM053595.1:188095141-188132365 GCA_028646575.1 Pseudocheirus occidentalis | reverse complement strand
TATGAGAAACCAAGATACTATTAAACTGTTACAAAAAAAAGAAAAAATAGAAAGCAATGTGAAATATCTCCTTGAAAAAACCACTGACCTGGAAAATAGATCCAGGAGAGACAAATTTGAAAATTATTGGTCTACCTGAAACCTATGTCCAGAAAAAGAACTTGGAAAGAATAAGTAAATTTCATGTTTTTCTTCTCTTACCCACCACACTGACAAAGTATAAATACATGAATAAAAATTCTGATCCTTTCTCAATTTCAAAAAAATATATAAGAATAGAACAAATATTTAAAGTATGCTGCTTCTAGAATTATTATTATCAATTGTATGGGACTTCAGAAAGCATCTAGTTAAAACACTTCAATTTATAGTTGAGGAAACTGAAAAGATTTTTGAATTCTTAACTCCTCTTAAGAATTTTTCTAATTATGAAAAAACACCTAAATATTATGAAACTGAAGAAATAAAAATTTTAAAAGAGCAACACTCTTAGGAGGCATATTATTTTTGTTTTAGATTAAGTTACTAAATATTTAACGTACTAAACAGGAAAATTTAGCATTTTTATGAAGATGTAAAACTCCACATATACTGACCTGAACAATCAAACATTTTGCTTACTGTGTAGGCAGGTTTTTGTATTTGGTTGAAAAACATCACGTAAAAAGAAAGATACTTGTCTAAGGTCTTAACAGCTGTAAAGAAGTTGGGAAGAAAAGTCAAATGAACAAAATGCTTTTATTCATCCTAGAGCCAAAATAAATTCAAATGACTATGTACCAAAATGAATTTGGAAAAGGACTAAACATAAACTATATATATATGCCAACATTGGGCATTCTTGAAGTTGGGACTTAAAGGAAGCCAGGGAGGTCTTCACTTGAAGCAGAGAAGGGAGAATGTTCCAAGAATGGGGCACAGTCAGTGAAACTGCCCTGAGATGAGAGATTCAAAAGACTAATAGGCAGAGGGGTGGGGAAGCTGTGGTCTCAAAGCCACATGTGGCCCTCTAGGTTCTCAAGTGCGGCCCCTTGACTGAATCCAAACTTCACAGAACAAGTCCTCTGAACTCAGGTATTCTGACTCCAAAGAACCATTGCTTTTTTTTTTTAATATCATGTCTCTTGTAAGGCTATTACGGCTGCTAACTTTCCAAATGTTGGGAGAAGAGTGATTTACTGTTACTATGGAAACTTGAAAGGTGGCAGAGAAGCCTACTCTCTCACATAAATCCCAGAAAATATCTAAAAAATCTCCAGAAAGACCAGTAAAAAAGCTTTCCTTAAAAAAAAGGCAAAAAAAAAGCAAACTTCATCCAGCTCAGAAGTGTACCAGAAGCCCACAGAGGCTAAAAGAGTGGTTATATCAGAGAAGCTAGTAAATGGGAACGTACCAGGGAAGTTTAGTTAAACGTAGAAGTAGTGACATATGAGATCCAGCAAGCACAACTGAAGTATGTGAGTGAAAACACCAATAGACATGAGGGACCTAGGTCCTGGCCCTGGTCCTGCAGAACAAAAGCACGTGATAGAACCTGCCCTATAGGTCACTGTAGGGGAAGAGAGAGTTAGATGTGCACTCTCTGGGGCACTAGGATACAACAGGAGACAGGGGCATCTCTGAACCTGGGTACCAGTTCAAAAGGTGGTAGGGGAGATAGAGATGTGAAATGAGCAACATCTATTTCACATAGACTAGGTTAATCATTTTCTAAAAGGCAATGTAATTTTCCTCAAGACTTGAAAGGTCCCAAGGGGAGCCAAGATGGCAGAGAAGAAGCAGGAACTCATTTCAACTCTCCAAAATTCCCTTCCAAACAACTTTAAAATGATACCTCAAATAAAATTCTGTGTAACAGAGTCAACAAAGGTCAGGTTGAAACAATTATACAGCCCAAGTCAACATAGGAGGTTGGCAGGAAAGGTCTGTCTCACCAGGGTAACCAATAGCAATTCCTGGACGGGGCTGCAAGAATGGCAGCAGCAGCTTTAGTAGCCCTTGGGACAGAGCTGGTAAGAGAGTCAGACAACTGATCAGAAGGAGATTATAGGGGATCCTCTGCTGGTGCTGGTTTCAAGACCATGTTGTATTGTCTAGGTTGCAGTCCCAGGCTAAAGAGGAACAGCAGCAAGAGAAGAGGGGCCTGGTTACCATTCCTGGGTAGAGAAGAGTGCTTGTAGCCACTCACAAGGGCGCAGGGGACCTGGTCACAGTTCCAGGGCCAAAGGAAGCATGCTTGGGGAAGCATGCTTCCCAGGTAAAAACCAGAGCACGGGACAAAAGACCAATGACTACATCTCTCCTTACATCAAAGCACCTTGGAAGCATGAAAAAATTACAAATCCCCAGAACTTGCTCTGAAAACAGGAGCAAGAAAAACATGAAGCATAGGGGAATGCCCTCCCCCCTGGGAGCAAAGCCCAACTTTAACATAAGGTAAAAGTCAATAAATAGGCTGGGAAAATGAGTAAAGAACAAAAAAGAACCTCACCATTAAAAGTTACTGTGGTGATAGGGAAAATCAAGAAACAATTATGAGAAAAAGACAATGTCAAAACACCTGCAAGCAGAGCCTCGTAGATAAATGTGAACTGGACCCAAGGCCAGCAAGAATTAATATAAGAACTTGAAAAAGAAATTTCAAAATAAGTTAAAAGGGGTAGAGGAAAAACTGGGAAAATAAATGAGACACAAAAAATTATGAAAAGAGAGTCAATAACTTGGTAAAAGAGGCACAAAAATTCTGAAGAAAATAACACCTTAAAAATTAAATTGGCCAAATGATAAAAAAGGCACAAAAATAAAAAGCAAAATTGGCCAAATGGAAAAAGAGGTTAAAAACTCACTGAAGAAAATGATTCTTTAAAAATTAGAATCGGGCAACTGGAAGCTAATGACTCAATGAGACTTCACAAAATAATCAAACAAAATTTTAAAAAATGAAAAAAAAAGAAAATGTGAAACATTTCACTGGAAACATAACTGACCTCAAAAAGAGATCCAGGGGAGGTAATTTAAGAATTACTAAATTACTTAATAGCCATGATCAAAAAAGGAGCCTAGACATCATCTTTTAATAAATTATCAAGGAAACTGCCCTGATAGTCTAGGACCAGAGGGTAGAATAGAAATAGAAAGAATCCATAGATTACCTCATGAAAGAAATCCTCAAACAAAAACTCCCAAGAATATTATGACCAAATTCCAGAGCTCCAAGGTCAAGGAGAAAGTATTGCAAGCAGCCAGAAAGAAACAATTCTGATATCTTGGAGCCACAGTTAGAATCACACAAGATTTAGCGACTTCCACTTTAAAGGATCAGAGGAGTTAGAATATGATGTTCCACAACACAAAGAAGTTAGGACTATCAATAAAAATAACCTACCCAGAAAAACTGAGCATAATCCTCCAGGAGAAAAAAATAAATATTTAATAATATAGCACTTTCAAGCATTCCTAATGAAAAGACCAGAGATAAATAGACAGACTTTCAAATATGAGACACAGAGAAGTAGAAAAAAGTAAATATAAAAGAGAAATAATAAGAGATTCAAAAAAGTTAAATTATTTATATTTCTATACGGCAAGATGATATATACAACTCCAAAGAACTTTTTCATTATGAGAGCAGTTAGAAGGAGTAAGCATAGAGAACATGGGTGTTAGCTGATTATGATGAGATGATTAAAAAAAATTAAATTAAAGGGTGTGAAAGAGGGATACACTAGGAGAAGTAGGAAGGAAGAAGAAAAGAGAAAATTATCTCACATAAAGGAGATGCGAAAGGATAAATTTCATCTGCTTTCTTACTGAGCCAAGAATTCTGCACCTCTTTAAGTTTCACCTGAACTTTACTTTTGATGGAGTTAAATGTTCCCACTTTAGAAACAGGCAAACTTGGGGCAGCTAGGTGGTACAGTGAATAGAGCACCAACCCTGGAGTCAGGAGGATGTGAGTTCAAATCCGGCCTCAAACACTTGACACAAAAACTAGTTGTGTGACTTTGGGCAAGTCACTTAACCCCAATTGCCCTCCAAAAGGCAAAACAAACAAAAAAAAACAGGCAACTACCCTGCTGGTATGTGCTGTGCAATTCTCATTTTTAATTAGCAGCTTCTGAATTTCCCCCATCATTTTTGTAAAGCCAGTATTGATGTTTGCAAGTGTTTTGGACCAGATGAGTAAATATGGTCTTGTATACCAAATATCTGAAAGCTGCCCACTCTCTTTGTGATTCGCTGTTGCCAACTGTGTTGGCTCAGCCTTCCCTCCAAGTTAGCAACAAACTGTTCAGGCATGAAAACTGCTCTAATCTTCTGACATTAAATCTTCTGGTAGTCCTCTGGCCTTGGGGGAACTTTTGTGGAATGTGAATATTTACCTTGGAGAGGACAAATCTATGATTGGTCCAGCACTTGGTACCACATATAGCCTCGGACACTGTCACATCCTGTCTGTCTCTTTTCCTTACAATGGCATAGTCTATTAAATGTCAATATTTACTGTGAGGATGCATCCACAAAGTATTGTGTTTAGGTAAACAGAAGACAGTGTTGGTGATGAGAAGGCATGAAGATGCTCAAGTCTTCAGTAATAAGTAACTGCTGCTGTTGCTATTTCCAACTCTATTCTTCCCAAGGACTCCCTGCCATGTCTGATAATCCGTGCCTACTCTGGTGTTAAAGTCATCCAGAATTACAAGTCTGTCCTCTTTCAGCACTCTGATGATGGAGGTCTCCAGGTTTTCATAAAAACATTCTTTACCCTCATCAGGGTTTATTATAGTGGGAGCATATGCACTGATGGTGATGGTATGGTGCTTTCCTTGAAGTAGAAATTAAATTTGTCATGTGCCTCACTCCTTCTGGGAGGCACACAAGTTTACTGACTAGATTAGTTTTGACTATGAAACTTATGCCAGCTTCATGGCACTTTCCATCACTATGGCCATTGGGGAAAAATGTGTTATACAGCTCCAACTTCAGTAAGTCGGCCTTCACTTGCTAGGCTTGTTTCACCGAGGGTTACTATTTGGATGCAATGGTTGTTGAGTTCTCTCGTAACAAGAGCTATTCATCTTTCAAGTCTACTGGATTTTGTGTAGGCCACAGCCAAGCTGGTATAATAAAATATATAAATATATAAAAATATATATAAAATATATAACAATTCTACCTAAATTAATTTGCTTACTGAGTGCCTTACCAATCACATTACCAAAAATTATTTTATTGAGCTAGAAGAAATAACAAAAGTTACCTGGAAGAACAAAAGGTCCAGAATATCAAGGGAGTCAATGAAAAAGAAGAGTGAAGGAAGATAGCCTAGCAGTACCAGATCTTGAACTGTATTACAAAAGGGTAACACCAAAATAACCTGCTACTGTAAACAGTAAGGGTAAGAAACAGAGTGAGAGATCAGTGGAATAGATTAGGTAAACAATAAAGAGAAATAAATTACAATAATCACTTAATATTTGATAAACTCAAAGATCCAAATTTTGGGGACAATAACTCACCATTTGATAAAATTTGATGGGGAAACCAGAAAGTAGTTTGGGAGAAACTAGGCATAGAACAATATCAAATACCACATACCAAGATAAGGTCAAAATGAGTACACGATTTAGACATAAAAGCTATATCATAAGCAAATTAGAGGAGCATAGAAATTTTTACCTGTGAGATCTATAGCTAAGGGAAGAATTTATTACTGAATGGGAGACAGAGAACATCACAGGATATAAGAAGGATAAAATTTTTTGCACAAACAAAACCAGTTCAGTTAAGATTAAAAAGAAAGCATAAATTGGGGAAAATTTTTTACACCAACTTTCTCTAATAAAGGCTTTATTTCTCAAATATAGAGAACTGAATCAAGTTTATAAGAATATGAGTCATTCTCCACTTCAAAAATGGTCAAAATATATGAATAGACTGTTTTCAGAAGAAAAAAAAGCTATGTAGAGTTGTATGAAAAACAATATTCTAAATCACTACCGATTAGAGAAATGAAAATTAAAACAACTTTGAGGTACCATCTCATTCCTATCAGACTGGCTAACATGACAGAAAATGTTGCAAGGGATGTGGAAAAACTGGGATCCTACTGCACTGTGGATGGGATTGAGAACTAATCCAACTATTCTAGACACTAATTTGGAAGTACTGCCCAAAGTAACCACAGGTCTTTTGCCCAGCAATATCATTACTATTTAAGTATCTCAAAAAGACCAAAGAAAAAAGGGAAAGGAAAATTTGTACAAAAATATTTATGATAGCTCTTTTTGTGGTGGGAGAGAATTGGAAATTGAGGGGATTATCCATCAACTGTAAAATGGCTGAACAAGTTATGGTATACGATTGTGGTAGAATACCACTGTGTTATAATAAATGACAAGCAGGATGATTTAAAAAAAACTTGGGAAGAATTACATGTACTCATACAAAATGAAGTAAGCAGAATCAGAACACATTGTACATAGCAATAGCAATATTATATGATGATCAGCTATGCTCAGCAATACAATGATCCAAGACAATTCTGAAGTACTTATGATGAAAAAGGCTATTCAACTCCAGAGAAAGAACTGATGGTGTCTGAATATAGATCAAAGCATACTTCTTGAACTTTATTTTTTTATTCTTTATCTGTTTTCTTTTGCAGCATGGCTAATATGGAAATATATTTTGCATCCCTTCACATGTATAATCTACATTGAATTGCTTGTCTTTTTGAAGAAGGGAGAGAGGAAGATTTTGGAACTCAATTTTTTTGAAAGTGAATGTTAAAAGATTTTTCCACCTGTAACTGAGAAAACAAAATTAAAGGAAAAAAAGAATTATATGGTGCAGGGTACTAAGAATTAAATCATTCATGTAGGACCTTGGTGGACTAACTATAAAAGCCCAGAGAACATAAAACGAAGAATGAACTTATCAGCAATACAGATTTCTGACTAGTAGTGATATCAAAAACTGCAACATGGCATCATGGGGGAACTACACCTACCTGCATCAAATCCATGCTGAATATCCTTTCTATACTAATTTTAAGTAAAAATCTCCTTTTGTTAAATGTTAGATGGTCAATAAATGTTTCAGTTCATCCCACACTCAAACCTAAACTACCAGACAGATCTGAATCAGACCTGGCCCAGAGTATAAAGCTTCCTTTTAATAAAGAATCAGTGCATGCCAGATGTGTATACATATATACACACAAACATACATACATATATCCCTTGGAATATATGCATTCTTTAAAAAATAATATCTATCTGACACCTTGTAGTATGCTAAATTGCTCAACTGCTATTTATGAATTATGTAACATTATTTATGTCTAATCTCACAAAATATGGCCATCACCTAAAAATCTAGCTTTAGTTTTCCTCCTGGTGTCAACTCTGATAAACTTGATTGATATTAAAGTCCAATAGGCTTTCATTTTGATAAATATATCCATAAACGTCATCCTATCACAAAACAACAGAATGTTCCCTTGCATAGCTTAGTATATTTACACTATGTCCAAATTCATAATAAAGTTCATAATTAGTCAGAAACCTAAACTATAACCAATTTCCCTAAAGGAAGCAGTTTACTTACAGATACCTGCAGAAAATAGAGCTTGCAACACAATGTTCCATGTTGATAATATCAAGGACATAAAGGTTTGCATAACTATACCAGATGGTTGTATTAATGTATTAAAGATAAGAGGGACTATAAATAATTATTTGGCTCATGGGCTATATTTTAAATATTTTCTTATATATGCTCTATATGCAGGAGTCAAAAGAATTACCTTACTTGTAATTTTTTTTGCAAGGGCATTTTATCTGAAAACATTCTTGGGGTCTAAGCTGTAAGACTGATACTTGATGACATAGCATATTATTGCCTGACAGTTACGCCAGTGATCAAACTAGAATTTTTAAAAAGTGTTTTCTTTTGAATCATTCATATATATCTTTGTTATAGTTTTATGGAACACTGGAAAGCTAAAGGATTTGGAGTTTGATAAATCTAAGTTTCTTTATTAGTTTTGCTACTTAATTAACTGTGTGACCATTAAAAACTCACTTAACCTCTTTGCATGCCCAATTCCTCACATGTAAAGTAAGGTAGCTGAACTAGATAACTGATGGGGAAGGTACTTTACAGTCCTAAATCTGTGCTCCTATGACATCTGAAAGCATAAGTCACTGAACTTATAACCTGAAAGGAATTTAGAGGTTATCTATTCCAATCACATAAAGAAACTGAGGCTTAGAAAGGCAAAATGACTTACATATCTTGCTGGACACACAGCTAGAATTATGTTCATTCATGTGCCCTTGATGAAATTCATGCTATGTTTAGGTTGTATGTATATATAAAATATATACACACATATATATTTCTCTTTAATGTTATACACAATACAGCATCATATGTACATATATTTCATGTCTGTTTTTTTACCATGAGATTTTTATCACCCTTTGGGTTACCCAAGATAACTGATTCACACAAGTATAAAAGTATTGCATTTAAAGTATTTAGAGTAGGTTCTCATCTCATGTCTTTGTCCTTTGTGACTCAATTTCCTCATGTGTAAAATTACAAGAGTTGAACTAAATAATATGTGAAATCCCTTCAGAGGGATCTTACGTGCCATTACAAATGAAAAAAAGTGAGAAATGCAGAGAAAATTGGAAGGACTGATTGTGAGTTGATGTAGAAAAAGTAATCAAGAGCAGGAGAATATACTACTATAGGTACAGAATGACACATCCACATTCTAGCAATCAATAAATATTAAATAAGCACTTACTATGAGCTGGGCACTAGTGATACAAAGACAAAAATGAAAAATGTCATGCCCTCAAGGAGCTTATATTCTATCAGGTTAGACAACACACATATAAGCAAAATACATGTATATATACATATACACATATGTATATACATAAAATACCAGGAAAAATTTTTAGAAAGAGGGTACTGTCAGCTGGAGTTAACACAAAGGACTGAATGTAGAAAGTAGCACTAAAATTTTTAAGGAAAAATTTAATTCTAAGAGGCTGAGGTGAAAAGGGAATACATTCCAGGTCATGGGTGCAGTCAGTGCAAATATCTGGACGTAGAATGCTGCTTATGAGGAACAGCAAGAAGGACAGTTTGGCTAGACTGAAGAGTTAGTGTAGAGACTTCTTTTAACTATTTTTCTTTGTTACAAAGGAAGGATCAATGGAAGCAGGAGTAGAAGGGGAAGTTGAGGGGGTGAAGTTAATATCTGGAAATAACTATCACTTAAAAACAACTTACAGTAAAAAAAAAAAAGAAAAAACTAGACAAACCATAAAAACTATGTAAATTCTGCATAATTCTTCACTTTCTACATGACTGACCTAAAGAGAGAAAATATCTAAATCCCTGTTTTTTATCTTCCCCCACTCCACAGCCAGGATACAGTTTGACTGGAGGGTCCCCCTACTCTTTACAGTATTTTGCCAAGATTGAAAAGTGAAGCCAGAAGGGCCTGGAATATGAAATTGTCATGTACTTGGTAAGCATTCTTATCATCCATCCCCATGACCACTAAAGATGTCACTCCTTGAAAAATATAAAATCTATAAAGGAAAAAAATGCTATGTGTCCAATTTTTTTCTCTAGGAAATCAGGTAAGTGAACTTCCTAAAACTGTGAATAGAAAAAGAGCAAATTGATATTAAATAAGGTCTTAAGAGATTTCTTAATGAGTAAAGTACATGAGGTTCCATAGCTGAATCTTGTGACATCTAGTTTGATTGCTCAGAGACCATTTCTACTCATTTTGGGTACTCCCACAAAACCCCAGCTCTCACTATATCTGAGTATTCTAATTCTCACTGCATTCCATCATCTAGGACTTTAATATCAGAAGTCAGATTTCAGTTAAGGTAATTTTATTTTCCATTTCTCAAGTTGTTAATGGTCATTATGAATTCTCCTAATAGAGACACTGTTGCTGTACCCCAGGTAGAGACACGTTAGGAAAATGTAAGAATAATCCTGGTGTTCAAGACTTTAGAATTCCTTGAGAAAAAACAAAGTGGAACACTATACATCTAATTATAAGTTCAGGTGGCAGCTTACTGGTGTAGTGGATGGAGAGCTGAAACTGGAATAAGGAGAAGCATTTAAATCTAGTCTGTTGTACTGTCTGGCCCTATCACTTAATCTCTTCAGGACCAGTGTCTCAGCTGGCCTTAGTCCTCCTAGGGTGTTACAGCTTGTGTGAATTGGGTCAATTTGAAGTTGTATGTACTGGCTCATCACCAGACTGATGTTGCTGGTCTTGACTTGAAGATTACGCGAGTGGACTGATTAATGCAGCAGGCTCTGCCGTGGCTGAGCTAGGCAGACTTCTAGACTGTTGGGGATGGACAATCTACTCTGCTTCTGGGAAGGTTGCTGGTCTGCTGGGCTCTTCTTAGTGTACAATGTCTCTGTTAGACTGGTCAATCTACTTATCAGTGGGCTTGCTCTTCAATGGGCAGCTGTAGTATTTTTTGACTGTTAGCCACTGGCTGATATTGTGCCTTCACCTTCAGGCAGGAGAAAGGAGAAGGTTTGGCTCTTCTGTTGATAAATTCTTAACTAAAAAGGCCCTTCCCTTATTATACAATTCCATGTTACATGAGAATGACTACTTTACATTCATTGTTTTATTTTTGGTAGGCAGAGGAAGTTAAAAACTTGCATGCCTGTGCACACACAAACACACAGAGACACACACAGAAGGGGACATTTCTGTAAGCAGAGAAGATTACAAAGAGAATTCTACATGAAACTATGAATCTCCATTTCATGCTACCTGATTTTTTTAAAGCATATGATAAATTCTGTACATTACTTTCAAAACTGTCCTGATCATCTGTTCTTTTTTTTTCTTAGCAACACTACTGCTCTCCCCCTCCCCCACCACTGACATACCATTCAATTAAAAACAGAAAGAAAGAAAAAAAACTTTGCAACAAATAAGTATGGTCAAACAAAACGAATACACACAAGTCCCATGGCCAAAAATGTCTACTTCTATACCTTTCTGTCCATCAGCTCTCTGTCAGAAGATATAAAATGAATTTTATCATAGGTGCTCTGGAGACACAGTCATTGCACTGATCAGAATTTTTAAATCTTTCTCAGATGTTTTTCTTTAACAATGTTGTTGTCCCTGTATAAAACGTTCTTCTCACACTGTGCATTTCACTTTGCATCATCATCATTTGCATTTCATTACATTCACATAGCACAATTTATCTGGCAATTTTCTGGTTGTCTGAGAGACAATCTAAAGAACCCCCTCGTTTCTAGTTCTTTATCTTTCTTACCCCCCTTTTTAATGTCCACTGAGGATAAAGAATTTTGTTTTACTTGTACATATTTCCTTCCCAGTTTATCTTCCTTTCTTTCATTTGATGTATTTTTATGTGTGTGCATGCATGTGTGTGTGCGCACGTGTATGCGCATGTGTTCAAGTCTCTTTTGCTTAAGATGAGTAAGGTTCACTTGATACAACTATTCCAACTTGCTCTTCCATGTTTGTATTCGTCTCTTCAAAAATTATAATTTTAAAAAATAACAGGTTTGACAGTGGACATCCTTGTTTCACTCCTGATCTTACTGGAAATGCCTCTTGGGCAGCTAGGTGGCTCAGTGGATAAGCACCGGCCCTGGAGTCAGGAGCACCTGAGTTCAAATCCAGCCTCAGACACTTCACTCACACACACACACACACACACACACACACACACACACACAAAACTAGATGTGTGACCTTGGGCAAGTCACTTAACCCCAACTGCCCTCCAAAAAAAAAAAAAGAAATGCCTCTAGTTTATCCCCATTACATATAATACTTACTGATGGCTTTAAGTAGATGCTACCTACTATTCTAATGAAAAATCCATTTATTCCTATACTTTCTAGTGTTTCTAATAGGAATGGATGTTATATTTTGTCAAAAGCTCTTTCTGCATCTACTGAGATACTCATATGGTTTCTGCTAGTTTTATTGTTGATATGATCAATGATACTGATGGTTTTCCTAATATTGAACCATCCTTGCATTCCTGGAATAAATCCAAGCTGATCAAAATGTATTATTCTTGTGATAATTTGCTGAAGTCTTTTTGCTAATATTTTATTTAAAATTTTTGCATCCATATTCATGAGGGAGATTGTTCTATAATTTTCTTTCTCCCTTTTTTCTCTTCCTACTTTAGGTATCGATACCATATTTGTGTCATAAAAAGAATTTGGTAGGAATCCTTCTTCGCCAATTTTCCCTAATAGTTTGTAAAATATTGGGATCAACTGATCTTTAAATGTTTGATAGAATTCACTAGTAAATCCATCTGGCCCTGGGGATTTTTTCCTATGGAGTTCTCTGATAGCTTGTTCAATTTCTTTTTCTGAAATGGGGTTATTTAAGTAATTTACTTCCTCTTCAGTTAGTCTGGGCAACTTATGTTTGTAAATATTTGTCCATTGTTACTAAGATTGTCAAATTTATGTGCATACAACTGGACAAAATAATTCCTAATTATTGTTTTAATTTCCTCAATGGAGGTACCTTCACCCTTTTCATTTTTGATACTCAAAATTTGGCTTTCTTCTTTCTTTTTTGTCATATTGACTAAGGGTCTACCAATTTGTTTGGTTTTTTCATAAAAACCAACTCTTAGTTTTATTTATACGTTCAATAGTTTTCTTACTTTCATTATATTAATCTATCCTTTGATTTTCATTATTTCTAATTTAATGTTTAATTGGGGATTTTCAATTTGTTCTTTTTCTAGTTTTTTCAACTGCATGCCCAATTCATTGACCTCCATTTTCTCTATTTTTTTCTTATTTTTTCTTTTTTCTTTTGCTTTTTGGAGGGGGGAGGGCAGGGCAATTGGGGTTAAGTGACTTGCCCAAGGTCCCACGGCTAGTAAGTGTTAAGTGTCTGAAGTCATATTTGAACTCAGGTCCTCCTGACTCCAGGGCCAGTGCTCTACTCACCGTACCACCTAGCTGCCCCTTCTCTATTTTTTTCATGTATGCATTCAGGGATACAAAATTTCCCCTAAGAATTGCCTTTGCTGCATCCCAAAAGTTTTGGTATGATGTCTCATTATTGTTATTCTCTTGAATGAAGTTACTGACTATTTCTATAATTTCTTGTTTGACCCACCACTTATTCTTTAGAATTAAATTATTTAGTTTCCAATTAGTTTTTTGCCTATCTTTCCATGGCCCTTTATTGCATATAATTTTTATTGCATCATGATCTGAGAATGATGCATTTAATATTTCTGCCTTTCTGCACTGAACTGTGAGATTTTTATGCCCTAGTACATGGTTGATTTTTGTGTATGTGTCATGTACTGCTGAGAAGAAGGTATATTCCTTTTTATCCCCATTCAGTTTTCTCCAGAGATCTATCATGTCTGGACTCTCTAAAATTTTATTTGCCTCCTTAACTTCTTTCTTGTTTATTTTGAGGTTAGATTTATCAAGTTCAGAGAGGGGGAGACTAAGATCCCCCACTAATATCTATGTTTTGCTGTCTATTTCTTCCTCCTTTTCCTCTAGGAATTTGGATGCCATATCTTTTGGAGCATATATGTTAAGTAATGATATTGCTTCTTCTCAATGGTGCCTTTTAGCAGGATATACTTTCCTTCCTTATCTCTTTTCTAAATCATTACTGATTCGAGAAATGCAAATCAAAACAACTTTGAGGTACCACATCTCTCCAGCCAGATTGGCTAGGAGGACAAAATAGGAAAATGACAAATGCTGGAGAGGATGTGGAAAAACTGGAATACTAATGCAGTGCTGGTGGAGCTGTGAACTGATACAATCATTCTGGAAAGCAATCTGGAACTATGCCCAAAGTGCTATAAATAATTGCATACCCTCTGACCCAGTAATATCATTTCTGGGTTTTATCCCAAAGAGATCATAGAAGTGGGAGGAAGACTCATATGTACAAAAATATTTATTGCAGCTCTCTTTGTGGTGGCAAAAAACTGGAAATTAAGGGGATGCCCATCAAATGGGGAATGACTAAACAAGTTGTGGCATATGAATGTAATGGAATACTATTATATTCTATAATATATATAATATAGATATGCTATAAGAAATGGGGAGGAGACGGTCTTAAATTCACTTGGAGAGGCTTATATAAACTTATGCTAAGTGAGAAGAGCAGAAAAATTTGTACACAATCACAGATACATTGTATGTGTGACAACCAACTTTGAAAAACTGGACTCTTCAGTAACACACTGTTATAAGACAACTCTACAAGTCTCAGAATGGAAGGAGATACCTACATTCAGAGAAAGTTCTAGAAAGAACAGAGTTTAAATGGAGACTGAAGCAATCTACATGCTAGCCTTCTCTTCCATGTTTGGTTTTCTTTTTTTTCCCATTGTTCACTCCATTGGTTACAACCCTTCTATATAACCAGACTAATGTCCAATGTGAAAGTATTTGCAGATCCTATACTTGATTGTATGCTGCCATGGGGGCAGGGGGGGAAGGAGGAGGGGAGAAAATTTGAAACTCAGGGGACTGTGGAACTGAATCTTGTAAACTGAAAGTAAATAAAGAAATCAATTTTAAAAATAACAGATTTGATCCCATTATATCTCTTTTCTATACTAGAATATTCATTTTACCCTTTTTTCTCTTTCTACTCTTGAAGCTCCTGGCATAGAATCAGTCCACCCTTAAGACCTCTAATTTTCTTATTTAAATCCCTCAATACTCTTTTGAAGACTCTGAGGTTCAAAAGGACATGTCAGTATCATCCTAGTATTAGCATGTTAGCATTTCATAACCTTATAGCTCTTTCCAATTGCTCAAATAAAACTTTCTAGGTTTCTTTGGACTCATGTTCCAAAGGTCCTATTAAGTTCTGGTCTTTTCATCAGAAATATTTGAAAGCCTCTCGATTTTATTTAGTTTTGCATAAGTTATTTGTAGCTGTAAAACCAATGTTTTTGCCTTTTGGAATATTGCATTCCAAGATTTTCTTTCATTTATAGTAGGAACTGAAAGTTCTTTATCCTTGGTACTTGAACAGCTTTTCTTTTTTTTTTTCCTGGATGCTTATGGTATTTATTATTTGATGCAGCTCAGAATTTCGGCTATGACATTCTCTTTTGGGGGTTCCATTCAAGTAATGGGTGGATTCCTTTTATCTTTTGTCTTGTGTTTCTAATAGATATGGACAATTTTCATATATGATTTATTTACATATAGTGTTCAGGGTGGTTTTTTTAAACTATGTTTTTCAGGGAATCCAGTCATTTAAAAATTGTCTCCCTTTGACCTACTTAATTGTTGAGTTGGGTTTTTTATATCATATATTCTTCTGGCCTTTTGGTTTTATTCTAATTTTGCTTGGTTAAATAGTTATTAATTTCTATTTGGTCTCTTCTATTTTTAAAGGAGTCTATTTCTTGAATAAGGATTACCACTTTCTCTCTTACACTATTTATTCTCCTAATGCTTTCTTCAAGAACCTTTATTTCACTTTTCAAAATTTCTTGTATCATTTCTACTAGATATACATGTAGTACAGTAAGGAAACCCATTTTTTCCTTGTAGTCTCTTCTTAAAAGTGTTATGAAGTTTCTCTTTCCTTCTTTTGGAGGATCTTTATATTTGCATTAATTTTTGATGCCATTCAGTGTTTCTTTAATTTACTTATCTTTGGGCTTTGTGGTAGGCCAGATTTTGTCTGTTCCTACTCTCTGGAGTTGGGCACTAAGCCCTGCTTGGTTTCAACCAGGGTCTCCTGGGTTCTTGCACTAAACTCCACCTCCTGGGTTTACTTGTCCCTAAATCTTTGATGTTCAGAATGTTGGCTCTTCAAGGCTTCTCTGGCATTTCAAGACAGTTAGCCACCTTGGATTCCCTGTGCTTAGGGTTTCCTGTTCTGTATGCAGCATGCACAAAACAGAATGCTGGGTACAGGGAAAAGCAGAGGAAGAGGAAGAATATAGAAAAAGACTAAAAAGATAGCTAGATGCCAGATTTTTAATGGTTTTAAATCAGGCTAAATATTTTGTAGTTTATCATATAATCAACAGAGAGCCACTGGAGATTTCTGAATAGGGAAGTAACATAGATCTTTATTTTGAGAATATTAATTTGACTGCTCAAAAGAGTATGGATCAGAGAGGTGAGACACTTAAAGTAAGGAGATCAATTAGAAGGCTTTTACAATAGTTCAGGCAAGAGACAGTAAGAGTCTGATCTCTGTTGGTGGCCCTGAGAGTAAGACAAAGGGACTGATGCAAGAGATATTTGGAAGACAGAACTGGGAAAACCCACTAACTGATAGGATGTGGGGGTTAAGAGAGAAGGAAGAATCAAGATCGGGAACCTGGGTGACCAAAAGGACAGTGGTAACTTTAGCAGAAATGTTAAGTCTGCAGGAAAGGATAGGTTTTTGGGAAAAGACAGTGAGTTCTATTTTGGATATACTGAGTTTGAGACGGTACAGACATCTACAGCAGACAGTTAAAGCGGGACTAGAGTTCAGGAGAGAGATAAAAACAGATATAAAAAAACTGGGAGTTAATTATAAAGATCTACATACTCATCTGTTGGTTTTCTTGTGAAAAAGGCATCTATCTTCCTTCAAGCCTGTCAATTTGCTTTAAAAAGATGTGTTTTAAAGCAGATTCCCCACTAATTTAGATACCCACTAATTCTCTAATAGAGAACAATAAATGATATGAAAAATAAAGCAGTTTAACTTGCAAACCAAATTATGCTGCCAATTTTCTATCTCATTAATACAATTACTGACCAAATCAAGTAGTAAACAAACTATTTTCACATTTTATGTATAATTAAAGGGTTCTCCATGTTCACTGGTTAGTCCCAAAATATGTTGACACAGTTGTGCACCAAGTTTTAACATGCTGATCATGTTAAAATAGTGCACAAGGAATACTTTCCACTTTATAAAAAGCCAGACTGTTTACATGCCTAAGTGGCCAGAGACTTTGCTGTCTGTGTGTGGTCCTACAGTTTCAATATCATAACCATGAATATAAAGTGGAGCAATATTTAGCAAGTTAGAATGTGCAGTACCAATTCCAAAATCTGGGACATTAAGAGTCAAATTGTTTTAAATGAGCAGGTAAAGTAAAAAGACGGCTTCTCAAAGTTCAATTTTAACATAAACAAAGAAAAGCTCTAATAGTATCTGTGGAATGTGTGTGTCTATATATATATATAGACACACACACATATATGTAGGTATATGTGTGTGTGTATACATACACACACACACACAATATATGTACACCTACATATTCACAATATTGAATATCACATGCATGTTTATGTAAGTGTATGTATATATGTATGTACATAAATGAAGTTTGATGATGTCATTTGTCACGTGGCTTCACAGGGTTTTTTATATATATGTGTACATAAACACACACGTATAAAATATGTCACATATAAAAATTATATACAATATATAAACATTGTATATAGTATAAATAAAAATATAAAGTATATAATATATAAATATATGTAATATATAACTATTTCTAAAACCCTTTGAAGAAAAGCTACAGACAACATGATCAGACTTCACAATTAATACCCAAACCTTCCCAACAAAAAGGTAAAGGTCTCTGGTCTGCAGAGGTTGACTAACATTAGTAAATACTAACAAACCATTGATGTAACTAGGCTGAATATAGCCTTAAGTACATTCTCAGTCGCAATTTGCATAAAGGCCATGAAATGATTACCATTGGTAAAGAAATGGAAGAGGCATTATTTTAATTTAGCTTGGAAGCTTGATGTAAGCATTGAACAAGACCACTAGGGACCTAGCTTGAGGACTGTGGCCTTGAAGTTCATTCCTAGGCCAAATGAGTTAATATGCTTTAGTCTCCAGAGTCCTTTGATTTTCAGAGCAGCACTGGCTTTAGTCTTCAATCACTTAGTTTTCCTTGTAACTAGAAATAGAGCTTAATCTGAAGCCCCACCCTGTCCAGACAACATATAAGTGAAGAAAGACCTCACAGAAAGAAAGAAAAATGTTCTATATAGAACTAAATTAAGAAACACATATTTCTGGTGTCTAGGGTTTTAAATGCTCTAGACAATCTCTGAATTCTAGGCTGCCTGCATTTATCATTCCATTAAATCTTAAATGGTCCAAGTTAGGGTGGATGGTTCTCATATTTTTTAAACAGGTTCTAGTCCAAAGTTCTCTGCACAATTATATCAATCATATACACACACTTACACACATATATGCATATATAATACACACATATATGTAGGTATATATAGGCTTGTTACAAAATGAAATGACATTTCCCATTTGATTGCCAAATACACAAAATATAATTCTCAGATGACTGAATAAGTGGATGAAGGTGTTAAGGATATTTTCACTAGTTTCTCATTTATGTTCTCCATGTTTATAGCTCATGATTATTTTCTGTTGCCATGACAATAGGGTAAATAAGTAAACTTTAAAGCAGTTTAGCTTAGAGATATGCAGTTTTCCTGCTTTTTAAATTCCTCTGGGATGTCAGACCTCTGACATTTTATGGTAGTCTCTTTACCATGGCTTCTGTCCTTCTGGCTAAGATAATCCCTCACAATTCTCAAAGGATCTCTGAGTGGTACTATTCCTACATACAGCTTTACAAAACCTATCCCTTACCTGCCACAATAAGAGGGATATAAACTCAATATTATAACTTTTGAGATATAATAAAATTTGCTAAAAATGCGTGCACTGGAGTAATACTATGGTAATTGCTTCTATCCAACATATGTATACCATTTTGTTACTTTTGCATGTCACTGTTGCACAGTGACGATTCTGAAAAGCCAGACTGAAATAAAATTTGTAGGAGTATTCTAAGAGTATGGAATGAAAAGATCCTTTAAAGAGCAGCTTCCTGTGTCTTGATAGCAGAGGCAAATTCATTTCTTCCATTTTTCTTACGCTATCTTTCTATATATACCTGGTTCTGAAGTAAAGTCAGAGACTTAAAATGAGCAATTTCTAACATATTAGAAGCATTGGATTTTCAGTGAAAGGGGGTGGTGGTTCCTTCTATATTTACAAAGAATTCTTCCAGCTTTTTAAAACTTTCTTTTTTTTCATAATCTAATGCAACATAAGCTATTCTCCTTGTGTTCCTGATTTTCAAAGACAGAAGTAACATTGGGGAGAAAGATTATAAGCCTGTCCCATGCAAACTGAAGCAAATCATATCTAATAAAGATTGGGGGTACAAAAGAACTCTTTCTTCAATCCTCGGGTATCTTCTTCCCAGTTCCAACTGCCCAACAACCTTTAATTACCCTTTAGTTACAACATGAGTACTTCTAAAAACTACAGCTCACAGACCATCTATGCCTTCTCACTTGGGTACTTTCCTCTGCTTGTTCCATTACATCCTCCCCCTGGAGTTCACCCAACATGCAGCAATATCTGGATGTCTTGACATTTATGGATACAAATTTAACACTTGGATGATCCACTAGATAGCCCTCTCTGTGGTTACATGACCACCTCACCTCCATTTCTAGCTATACAGCTCTCTGATGATAACCTTTTATGCTGATTTTCCAGAATAATTCTTGGTAGACAGTAACCTGCAGCTCATTCCCACCTACATGCACCTTTCTCTTGCCTGCTGGGTGTCTTGCACATTAATTCTTTGGGGATTATGGTACTCCATGACTTACAGACACAGAGGATCTACTGGAGAAAACTGATGCTAAAATGACAGATCTTTCTTCCAGGGAGAAGCTGAACATGGTCAAAAACTGTATACAATCCTAAAGACAATCTAGCTCACACTCCTCCTCTTACTCTATTCTAGGCCAAACTCATTATTGATTCACTGGGTCTGTTTTAGATAGATACACTGATACATTACTTTCATGGGCTATCCACGGAACTGTATATCATAGCCTAGACAATAGGAATTCTCATTAATTTGGTTTTTCCTATGTGTTTAGTTATACCATACTATGTGTGCGTGTGTGTGTGTGTATATACACACACATATATGTATATATATTATGTAATATATATCATGTATATGTATATATATATCATACTATATAACTATACTTATAGTTATACTATACTATGTATATAGCTATACTAAACCCTTCTGAGGGCTTATGTATCCCATTTAGGAGGATCTTCACTGTTTTAGATGAGACAATCAGAAGGATATCATTTGCAAACAATAGTATCTTGAAAACTTCATTGGTACAAAACCTTTTACCATTTGGGCTGTAAAGTGAATATTCTCCATGATGCTGTCAATATGTATCTCACTGATTTATATTCTGAATAATATTAATAATGAAAATATCATTTAACAAAGTTCTTTCTGTTGTTATGTTTTTCAGGGATTCTATGTGATTTCAGTAAATTCATGGGAAACATTGTTGGAGGAAAACCTTTAAGGCAAGAATTCTGCTCTACTGAATCAGATTTTTTTTTAATTTAATAAAAGTAAGCACCATGTAAATCTTGTATTCTTGGCACTTTTAGTGAACTATGCAACTATAAAGATGTGGTCTCTGAAGAATATTGTTTGTAGAAGCCTGCCTATTTGAATGATCATATTTTAGGATCTCACTCTACAGATTTAGAGCTGGAAGGGACCACAGAGGTCATCTGTAGATGAGGAAATTGGAGCTGAGGGAAATAAAGAGACATGGAATGGTACCATCAGTAGGAAGAAATGGCAAGAGCCAGATCTTCCACCTAATTCTCAGAAAACTCTCACTGGTTCCTTCTCCATGTCATGCCCACTACTCCTAGGTATGACCCAAATCTGTCCTGGGCTTTTCTGTATTTTCTCTCATTTAATGTTCATCAGCTTGGATGGATTCCATAATAACACTGATGATTCCCAGATCATAAATATCTATTTACGGCCTCTCCCCAGAGTGTAATTCCTACAATAAAAACTATTTTTTGGACATCTTGAACTAGATGTACCATAGGCATCTCAAATTCAACATGTCTAAAATGAAACTCATAATCCCAGAAAGTAACACAGATTAACAGAGTGCCAAAAACACAAGCATTTTCCCTCTTAGTTCTGCCTGGTCCCGGCTCTGTTTGAGTTATTCTCTGCTCTGCTTCTTCCTGTTCCACCCTTCATGTTCTGTTCTTTGAGCAAGCTTCTCTCACTGTGTGCTTCATTTGACTACCTTAGGCCTATTAAGGGCAAGGGATGTCTTCAAATTCCCTTAGGCCTACTAAGGGCAGTGAAGGTCTTCAAATTCCCTTAGGCCTATTAAAGGCAACACAATGTATACTGTTTCTAACAAAGACTCTTGATATAATCAAAGGAGAGACTCAAAGGCACTTTAATAACTATTGGTATTTCTCTGTAGTGATGTGTCCCTCAGATTCTGACAAGCTGTATGGGGCAAGTAGTTGGTAATGAAGTACAAAAGTGTGTTCCATTCAACAATATGTAAACAGAGCAAAAGGTTAGTACTTTCTGGATAAGAGTGGATCATCTTGCATGAAGTAATGCTTATAAAATTTGAGCAGGCTCAGTTCTCATTTACTTGGACCAACAGGAAGGACTTTTGTTTTTCTTAAAGTCTAACGAGCCCCCAAACCTCAAAGCTCACTGGTGATTATTGCATAAAGGACTATTATCTGATTATGGTCTAGCCCAGTGGTTCTCAACCTGTGGGTTATGATCCCTTTGGGGGTCGAAGGACCCTTTCACAGGGGTAGCCTAAGACCACTGGAAAACACTTATTTCTAATGGTCTTAGGAACCGAGACACCGCTCCTCTATCCATCTCCAGGTGGGTCTGCCCACATGCAGATATGTCCACATACATCGTAAAGGGTTGGGGCATAAGGAAGGCTGAGAACCACTGGTCTAGCCTGAAAAGAAAAAAAAAAAAGGAAATGTACTGGATAGTGCAAAGGAAATCTTAAGATCTTCCTGGCCCCTTAATAGGCACATGTGACCTGTTTTGAGCTTTGGCCCAGCCCACAGCTTGAGTCACATTAAACTCATGGTAGGAGGGGCTTGTCAAATGGGTGGAACAGGAAAAGAGAGTGAGGAAGAGCTGAGAGAGAGCAGTTGGCATGAGTGAGAGAGGGAGGAATTTTGCCTAGGGGAGCTTGCTTGTGGGGAAGCCTAATGGAAGAAAGGCTTAGGAATATCAGCACTCTGGATTGGTGATGTGTACAAAGGTCTTTGTTACCTTGGTGGAATTGGCTTTCTGGTACCTGAAAAAATATCTTGGTTTCATCTTTGAGGAAAAGAGTTTGTTATATTTTTCAATTCAATGCTAGAAATACATCTGCATGTTCATAGCAGCTGCTATGGGTACCACATTAGTGAAACAGATAGTCACCATAAGTTTGGGTAGGGTCTCTCAGTGAGGGAACAAAGTTCTCTACCAGCAAGAGTTATCAAAAGGATTAGCTTGTAGGGACTATTCTGCTCTCCCACCTCTAGCAATAGAGGAGGCTTTTATCCTTCCTTTTCAAAAAGGCCCAATGAGATGTCTTGCCTCCTGTGTGAAATGTGATTTAAAAGAGGCAAAGTTGTACAAAATCATCAGTCTGACTCACTTCCAGAGTCATTCAAGTCTAATAGCAAGACAAAAGTCAAGATGATTGGTGATAGCCTGAGATGCAGTGGATGACCTTGGCATCTCTGATGTCTAATCAAGCTCTAAACACTTCCTAGCATCTACTTTAGCATCCTTCATGGCTATTAGAACAAACTGTTCTCATCCACCCATTCTGCCAGGAGAAGTCTTCATATGCTTGGGGTAGATATCCCCCTAACTTATCGATGGGTTTAAGGACTATCAGTTACACTCAACCTGGTTTATATTGTGTGCTGAGACACCACATCTTCTTCAAGCTATAGGTGAGACTTGGGTAAAAGGTGGGACAAGTGTGACAATAATGGTGGATAAAGAGCCCAGAAAAGGACTTGGCAAGCCCTCACATCAGAGATGTTAGTCCTCTATGAACACTCCATAGACTCCTCTGGAGGACATATACCTCAGAGCAAAGATGGGGTACCCAGTAAGGTCAGTTTAACTAAATTCAGGCAGAATCAAGGGGGTATCCAGATCATGACAAGAAGTGTAGAAGACAGACAGAACTGGAGAAGGAAAAGTCGTGAAAAAGACATGTGGATCTTGTAGGGCAGGTAAATGCAGCCTCTATTAGGACAGGAGCCAAGTGGACCAACTAGGCACAAGGATGATCAGGACAGAAACTGCCCTGCTCTTTTATTTCTTTGGGCTCCTTCTTCAGAGCCAAGTGCCTTTTCTTCTGGGCATTTGGAAAGTTAGTTTACCTTCCATTGGTTTCAATGGTTTACTTTGTCTTTATAAACAGTATTAACCACAGGTATTTGCCAGTATAGGTATACTTAGTTGTAATGCAATTAAGAGGAATCAAGTGAATCACAGGAGAGAGGAAGAGAAGAGGATTAATTACTGATTTGTTAGAGCACTGGCAGAGGGATAAAAGCTTTGAAAAAAAGGAGAATAATATATTATTTTGTTACATTACAGAAAAGGGAGAGAATATTTATGCTGAGCAACCCAATAAGAGGGTGTGGCGAAGTGTAATGAATAAGAGTTTGAACTCCCCACCTATCTATCTCACCATCAAAATATCTCACCTGTTTTTTTCCCAATAATAATTAAGGTCCTGGATTGGTCGAGTGGTAGACTAGCTACTTGCAGCAAACCTCAGTAACCCCAAATCCTCAGAAAAAGGAATTATATGAAAGATAAAAGTAATTTAACAGAATTTATAAGATAAGAAGACAAAAACACTGCCCAAAAGTCATAATCTTATGAGATAACAAATAACAAAACCTTAAGAGCTTTGTGGACACTCAGTTTTCCTATCCCCAAACCAATCTGGACCCATGAGCACAAGCATATTCCCAGGCTTCTGATTCAGAATCTGGCTGTAGGCCTTCCTGCCTATGCCACTCATGACAATGACTTGATCTGAGACTCTCTCCATGCTACAAAAGATTGTAGACACTGATTCTGCCCAGCCAGAAAATGAAAAAGAAAACAGCACCTTTCAGAGGATAAGACAGGAGAATGCACCAGCAGGACTAAGAACTCAAGAAGTACAGATCATAAAGCAAAGCTATCATCTTGGGGAAAGAGGATCAACAGCAAGGGAAAGGGACCTAGAAAACCAGCAGTGGCCATAGCTTTCCCCCAAAATTTACTCTGGGTAGAGACTAGACGAGATCTACTTCTCCACTTCTCCCAATATGATGAAGTTTATGCTAGTCAGAAACCAAAAAGCCAATGAGTTGAAGAGGTAAAATAGAGAAAACTGAAAAATCAAAACACTGTTAAAAGATTAAGAGGCTAAGGGAGTAAGTCAGTCAGTCGATAAACATTTATTAAGATGCGACTAGCACCGGGTTAAACCTTGGGCATAAACAAGAGGGAAATGACAGTTCCTGTCCTCAAGGAGCTTACAATATAATGGGGGGTGATTGACAATATGTAAACAAATATATACAAAGCAAGCTACATACAAGATAAATAGAAAATAATTAAAAGAGGGCAAACACTGGAATTAAGAAGGGTTGTGAAAGACTTAAGAGTAGTAGGTGAAATTTGAGCTGTGACTTAAAAGAACCCAAGGAGGTCAGTAGTTGGAACAGAGGAGGGAGAATGTTCCAGAGATGGGGAATAGCCAGAGAAAATACCTGGACTTGAGAGATGGAGCATCTTGTTTGTGGAACAGTTAGGAAGTCATTGTCATTGAACTGAAAAGTATGTGTTGGAGAGTAAGGTGTAAGAACACTGGAAAGGCAGGAAGGGGCTAGGCTACGAAGGTCAAAACAGCATTTTGTTTCTGATCCTGGAGGCAACACAGAGCCGACAGAGTTTACTGAGCAGGGGAGTGACATGGTTAGACCCACAATTTAGGAAAATCCTTTTGGTGGCTGAATACAGATTAGAATAGGGAAAGACTTGAGGCAGGCTGACCCACCAGCAGGCTCTTGTCACAGTTCATGTGTGAGGTGATAAGGACCTGCACTATCAGAGGGAGGAGGAGGTGTATATGAAAAATGTTGCTTTCATTGCTGCTTTTAGACAATCCTTCTCACAGCATCTGCAGCATTTCCTTTGAAGTTCATTCTATCTAAATTTATGACCCAATTAAGTTTGTTAGCTATTATCTACTTATCCCAAGGATATTATCCTTTCTTTCAGTTCAGTGCCAAGCTCACTCTCTTTCTACCCACCTCATCTCCTGCCTTCATACTAGTGAAAATCAAAATATATATATTGATAGTTCTTCCAATACCCCAACTTTCCAGTTCTACAATCTACTCAATTCCTGTGACTCCATTTTTGCACTAAACATCAGCTATATATAGATGAGCATACCCATGATTTTGCTATCATCTCCAATATTACACTTTCATGTTTCTTAATTTTTAATTCTTGTATCAGACAGTAATACTTTATCATTTTTACTTTGCCCCGTGTGACAACTGACCTCTAACCATATTCTTCATTCCCACCATGACCTCCACATCTCCCATATTTATGCTGTACTTTCTTCCCTTCCCAGTCTCTGACGCTTGGTAAATCAATTCAACTTTACATTATACTCTATACTCAAGGTCTTTGCTCCATTATTGATTTGCCAGTCATGTCTTGCCAAGCCCCATGTCTGGATTACTCTCACTATCTGCTGGATTCATTCTTATTTATGTACTACTGAACAGAGCAGAAGAAATTTATGAAACTGTGCTGATAGGATTCATTATAATTTTATGTTACAGAATCTTAAATGGGTCCTCAGTGAAGCAAGAGAATCCTTTTTTTTTTACTTCCAGAATCAAATCACTATTCCACTTAACACAGCAGCTTACCCAAAGCTACCTCCCCAATTCCTCCTCAAAGCTCCCATGGCACTTTTTGCCCTGAACATTCTTAGCTTAGAGGCTTGTCTCATATTCTACTAAAAAAAATTAAGGCAAATAATCAAGAGCTCCCTCTTCTTTCTTCCTTATCTCATAACTCAGATGCTTTCCCTGACTCTCTCCTACTTCACTTGTCTCATATAGAGGTGACTCTTCTCTTTGCCATGACAGTCTATGAATCACTGCATGGTTCTCAGTACGCTACTTCATCAAACACTTCTGATCCCGTCTTATCATTCTCTTCCAAGCATAGCCCCTCCATTGTTCCCACTTGTTCACTCATCTTTAATGTCTCTCTCTCTCTCAATTGGCTGCTTCTTTGCTGCCTAAAAGCTTCCCAGAGGCTTCCTTATTCTAAAACAACAACAAAACAAAAACATTCATTTGACTTTACCATCCCTGATGACTGTCATCATCTATCTATTCTTCCTTTCATAGAAAAACACCTTTTAAAAGTCATCTGTAACCAGTGGCTCCACTTCCTTTCCTCTCACTCTCTCTAAATCTTTTGTAGTCTAGTCTCTCACTCCATCATTCAACTGAAACATCTCCCCCAAAGTAACTATGAATACTCTCTGTCCTAAGTTTTCTTGACCTTGCTCTTTCCAACAGTGTCTTTCTTTTAATTTCTAACATCCTCCCCTGCGTCAAACTCACTAAGTGTGTGTGGAGGGGAGTGGTAGGGGGAAAGTAGGTGAGTGTCTTCCAATGGTCTGTCCTAACCCCTATCTCTTCTCCCTCTATACAAGGGGTTGGCAAAACTAGTTGTCAGTCCAAACCTAGCCTTTCACCTCTCTTTGTTCTTTTAAAAACAATTATGGGGTAGTTAGGTGGTACAGCGAATAGAGCATCCTCCCTGGAGTCAGGAAGACCTGAGTTCAAATCTGGTCTTGGACACTTGACACTTACTAGCTGTAAGTGTCTTTCCAGAGGACTGTTGCTGTGTCTGATCACATAGTCTAGTGAACTCTATTTATTCAGCAGCAAACCAAAGCAAAACATTCACAGAAACCAACGTACAACTATACCCTAACAAATCATTACTAAAGTGGCCACATAGTTTTAAACAAAAGATATCATTCAGTTAAGTCCTTAACTCAATCATCCTTAAGAAGCAAATCATCCTCAAGGGATACAAAATACAAAGGTCTCCTACCCCTAGGTCACATTGTCTTAATCTCATCAGACAAAAAGTCTTTTTTTCTTCTTGATTGGAGAACAGCCTCAAATCATCCTTAACTCAATGATCTTTAATGAGTACAAAGTACAAAGTTCTCCCACCCCTAGGTCACAGTAAATCATGATCTTGTCAGTCAGCACTAAGTACTCAAGGAAAGGTCCTCTCATCTTGGATCAAGGCTGGCTCCCAAATTCCATGGTTCCTCTTCCATGCTCCTAATTCTTGCCTGAATTCATCCAATTGCCACCTGGATTCAGAGGTAGGCAGCTCTCAGATCCTCATCCAGCTTCTCATACAGTTCCCGTTCCACACTGAAGCTCACGGTGAGCAGTTCACCTCAAGCCCTTCGCAGTTTCTCTTTCTGGAAAGACAAAGCTTAACAGAGCCACAACAATATCTACGTACATCAAGCTTAGCAGAATTACAAAAACATTTACTCACCTTTACTCACATTTTTCACTGCCTGTGAAATCAACACAAGTCAACAGACAGGGTGCTTCTGTCTGACAAAGTAACACAATTCAACAGACAGAATGCTTCTATTTGACAAAGTGACACAATCAACAGATAGAGCCCTTCTATATGACAAAGTAACACAAACAACAGACAGGAGGCTTCTGTCTGACAAAGTAACGCAAACACAAATCAACACAGAGTGCTAGACACCACAAGTGTTCTCCTCAGTTCTGCTCAGTCCCAGCTATGCTAAAGCTTTTTGTATGTCAGTAGCTCTACCCTGTTCCACCCATTTCTTATGTCCTTCCTGTTCTGGTCTTTGGGAAGTCCCTCCCACCGTGGGCATCACAGGTTCTGTTTGTAAAAAAGACTTGATATAATCAAGGGCAAGACTCAAAAGACACTTGAAGTGAAACAAGATGCTAAATACTTGGGTAACTGAAACAAGATGCTAAGTACTCCTTTGCTTGCCACTATACTAGCTGTGTGACCTTGAGCAAGTTACTTAACCCCAATTGCCTTTGCCTTACCCCCTCCAAAAAAAAATAACAACAAAAATAATTCCAAGTTATGGGGTCATATAAAAAGTAGGCATCAGGTCAGCGATCTTATCAGTTCTCATGAGTTTGACTGCCATTTTTACGCACATGATTCTTAGATCTAATGGTCTAACCCCAATACTCTTCAGACCACCACTCTCTCAACTGCCTATTAGACATCTTGAACTCAAGGTCTCACAGATATTTCAAATGCAACATGTCCATAACAGAACTCATTATCTTTCTTCTTCCTGAAGCCCTCCCCTCTTACCAATTACTTTTCAGGATACCTTTTTCTGATCCTGATCTATTTTTCCAGCTTTTTATACATTATTTCCATTTCTTCAGATGGCAATCCTAGCAAACTGGTCTCTGTTACTCATGGATAGCACTCTATCTCCCATTTCTATGTCCCCTCTTCCTAGAAGCTACTTCTAGTTAGTATCTTCTAAAATTCTCTTTAAGACACCATTCGACCATCTTCTAAATAAAGCCTTTCCTGATCTACTCAATTAATAGTGTTCATACTCTTTAACTGTCTTCTATTTAAATGCTTTGCGTTTATTTTGTATTTATTCTGAATACACACACATATACATGCCACCAATGTTTATGAAATATAAGCTCTTTCATAGGGCCAGTTTCTTCTTTTTTTTTTATCTGTATCGTTAGGGCCTAATATCTTAAAATACTGTAATGCCATTGATTATGGGTCTCACTGTGGAAGATGGTTATTTTGCTGGTAAGTGAACTTTTCTGCTCCCTCCTTTTGCTAGACAGGGGGAGGACTCGTATTCTTCCCAGGTCTTTCCTATCCCTTCCCCAGAAGCAGTTTAAGGTGTGATTTTCCCTTTGGTGGCCAGTTTCTTCCCTACTCTCTTTTCCTCAGGAGATTTAGTTACACACTATCACAATAAGCTTAGATAATATTTTTAGCCCAGGGCAATATAATAGCTCTTCAGGTCCAAGTTGTCTTCTCTTCTGTTTTGTAATATTTATACTAGATGAAAAGTTAGTAATACAATCACAATAGCTTAGAACCTCCAGTTATGAAAATTCCTAACATTCAGATAAAGGTTTGTCTTTTAATCTTAATTTAAAATTATGTTTAGATTTAGCTATCCCTGACTGCTTTACGTGTGAGCCAGAAATTAAGATACTGGAAACATTTGAGTTGGAAAAGGTGAACACAGGACATTATAGTTTCTATTACTGGAAAGGTACTGGAGGATAGTTAAGGAAAAGATAGACCTTTTCCCCCTATGCTTTCCTTAATCCCTAAAGAAACAGGTACAACCAGTAGGTTAAATCTTCTCTTCTGAGATGATTACAGGGGACTTAAATCTCATGATCTTATTACTCTTTGGTGTCACAGCTTAGTTCTACTTTCAGGAAGTCAGTCAATAAACAGTTATTGAACCTGCTGGGGATACAAAAAAAAAAAGGCAAAGGATAGTCCTTGCCCTTAAGGAGCTCCTAATTTCACTTTCTTTTTTTTTTTTCTTAAAATGCCGGCATCACCTTTTTTAATCCATCTCAGCCCACTAAATCATTGGTAGGGTTAGGGATACAGTCATCTTTCTTCACCAACGTTGCTCAGTTCATGCTATCCTAATTTCTTCTTCTTGGTCCATGTATCATAGACTGAATGTGTCTCTGTACAAACTCCCAAGCATGGTCTGGCATGGTGATGCTTGCCTGCAATCTTTGCTACTAAGGGAGGCTGAGGCTGCTAGATCTCTTGACCTTGGTAGTTATGTACTGCAGTAGGCTAAGGCAACTGAGTGTCCATACTAAGTCTGGTGCCAATATGGTATGCCTATGGTGGGAGTGGGGAATGGTGTGGGAACAGAGAGGAGAGTTGGATTGCCTAGAAAGGAGTGTGCCAATCTAGATCAAAAGTAAAAGCTCTCATGCCAATCGGTGATAGGATCAGCCCCATCAGTAACCCTTGCACTTACAGTCTGGGTGAGTTAGGGTAACAAAGTCTTAAAACTAAAACCAAAACCAAACCAAGAAAACCTCCTAGGTATGACTCAAGGCATATATCATAGTCCTAAATTATTTTCAGAGCTAAGAAGAAAATGTTTGTTCCTCTGAACTACAAATTCCAGAATGCTAAGCAATTTTAAAATCTCTATTATAACAGTAGTACAAATCTATATAAGTTCATCTACAGTTTAAATGAAAAATTTTAGTAAAGTCTTAAGCTATGACAACACTAAAATAATCATTTGATTAAAAAAAGAAAAATTCAGTGGAAGAGAAAATATATTGCCATATTAGTTGAAAGATTAGGGGAAAATATTTTATTATTCCAATACATACACAGCCTTATTCTATGTCCAATTTACACATTCCATAGATCATAACTGGTTTGGGGCTTAATCACTGCCAACAATTTCCCCAACTATCATGAATAATCTAAAATTGGCGAGAGAATGTAGTCTCTTAAGGAGGAACTGGAGGAGAGAGAGAAATACATAAAAAGGGAAAAGAGAGGTAGGCAGGAAAGGAGGGAAAGGGGAAATGGTGGAAACCTGGGAAAGTAAATCTTTTTGCACACATGTACAATCCCAACTATAGATTCTTGGCAAACAGCAAAGCAAACCAAAGGCACATTTTAAATCCTAGAGCATGCCTAAACCTATCCTTATGTTCCCAGAACTTAGACAACAGCTGTCCAATAATTAAATGTGCAGTGTTTCTCTGTGTTCTCCACTAATGCCTTAAGAAAATATTTTTCCTAGCATCTGCAAATTATATCATAGCTCATTTATAGCTCCAGCTTTTCTGATTTTATCCATGCTGTATATAAGTTCCTTGATTTAAGTTACCTAATTTGCTTTTTCTTTTGGTAGAAATAATTATCTTAAAAACAGATTTATATTTTGCATAAGAGCCTATGTTTGTGATAGCAAAATGTATTTCCCAATTACAAATTATTGTGAGCATATACATTTTAAAAGATGCTAGTTAGTTTTGTTAATATGAGTATATGAAATAAGGGTGAAGGAAGACGGTGCCAAAGGATTCTAAGTAATATAAGATAAGGAAGAAATAAGAGGGAGTTATTAGCACATGGCTCAACTTTTTCAATAAAATATGAGTCAAGGTTCTCAGCTGAGAAGGAGGGAGAACCACGGGAGTTATTTAAGGTTTGGAAGATGCACTTGGGAGAACAGGATAAGTTGATATGAGAAGCATGGTAGGACTGCCTAGGAGCAGTGAAAGCCCACTTGAGGTTATATAACATAAATCTGTAGCGGACCCAATCAGAACAGCTGTGCAATTTTCTTCACCTTCATTCACCTGCATGTGTATAAGAGGGAACAGATGTTGGAACTGATTCAAGACTGAGTAACATAAAGGGGCAGGCAAGAGACTGAAGAAAATAGAATGGTGTGGAACTGAACTGGTTTGCCAAGGGTCAAGATGGAGAAAGGAAGAAAGTGCTGGGGTGATGGCCTAAACTGAAAGCACTGAGGGACTGGAGGTCATGGTGTAGATGAAGAGTAGGTTTTAGTGCAGTATTCACAATTCATATTTCTTGAATAGGGAGACAGTATATCTGTGGGTAATGGCAAGAGTAAGGGTATGATCATCTTTGTGTGGGACTAAGGTTGGGTGAAAGAGGAGGTTGTATGAAATGAGCAGGTTGAGGAACTAGGACATTAGGGTGCTTGTATTAATATTTATGTTAAAGTCTCCTGGTATAAGGAGGGGAATTAGAGAGGAAAGAAAGATTGTGAGCTCATTGAGGAAGGAAAGAGACTGTCTTGGACATTTGTAGACAATAGCTATCAGGATTCTGACTGTGTGGAAGATATGGATTTTATAGATTTCAAAGGAGGAGAGGTTACTGAATGATGGTGGTAGAGGGAATACCTGTGTAACAGCAAGCACCCTAGCATACCCAGGATGGCTGCTAACACAGGTTCTTTGATCTGCTTTACTAAAGGAAAGCAATTTTAAAGGGGTCAACAATCTTTAATTAAACATATACATACATGCACACATATACATACATAGATATATACATAGATACACATATACACACATACATATACACATATAACATTCACTTAGTTGAAGGGAAAAATTCAGCACCCTGAACTTCAGAAAACACAAACAGAAATTACAAACAGACAAAGAATACAGACAGAGAAAATAACACAATTCAACAGACAAACAGGGCTTCTAGCTGTCTGGCCATTACATATATACATAGTTACCAGAGGGAGAAGCACCAACATCTGGGTCTTCAAAGCTTGGGGGGCTCAACAGCTACTCCAGAGTCTCATCTGGCCAAATTACACAATTTTTCCCCATAAGTAAGCCCCAAAGCAAAACCTCACCTCAGAGTATATCTACCCTTTTTCAGGGTCAGAAGACATCACAACCCATGACGTACTACCTAATTACAAAGTAACAAAAGGTATGGGCCTCGCTGAAAAATAAGCCTCCCCCCAATCAAACCCCTCTTGTTGGGTTCTACTTGAGGCATATTAAGGGGCAGGGAAGATCTTCAAATTCCCTTACCATTACAACCTGGAAATGGCTACTGGGTGACAAGGAGTATTCCAACTCCATCACCTTTACCAACAAATCTGGGGGAATGAGTAAATGTGCAGCTAGTACTAGAAAGAGTGGCTAGGGAGGTGATGTCATTAGGGGGACCCATGTCTCAAAGAGACACAGAAGATGGAAGCAATGGGGAAGGAAAATATTTAAGATGAAAGCAAATCTGTTGCCTATCCCTGTCGGGGTCCTCTCCCTGACAACAACTCTGACAGCAGGGGCAGCCAGTTACTTACCTCAAACAAGAAGGTGCCAGCACCTTCTCAAGAACAGAAGAGTCACAAGGCTTGGAGATGCATATAGAAGAGTCCTCTCCATGGGAAGGCCTCACAGCAAGATCTCAAGACAGACTTTTATCCTGCCCCCAGAATTTGAGTCTTATATCTCCCAGACTCACATACCAAACATGATAAACAACAGAGCCAGGCTGCAAGGAGCAGGATGTAGCAAAAATGTAGGGGTGGGAAGTTGCAGTTACAAGGGCATTCTCCTGGCTCCAGGGTAAGGAGATGCTTATCTGGACAGTCTGGTTTCCACAAACATGAGAACCTTGAGCACCGCGGCACTACGGCCCCTGAGAGACCCGTGGAGTACAGCACACCCTGAACTCCACATGACCCAGGCTTTTCCAGGGCCTCAACTCTCCCCATGCCTCAACATAACCACCTAGAGCCTGCACGTATTTCCCAAACCCTCATATATCCCAAAGGACACAGTGAAAGGTATAGGTGGCATTTTGGTTGGGATTTTGGAGTAGGTGGGTTGAGAGAGATTAAAAAAAAAAGAAATTGAGTAGTGGGGGAATTGGGTCTGAATGATGACTTAAATGGTAAAATAATACCATAATAAAACATAATTTAATGTAATGTTCACACATAATATTATCTTAGATATCTAACTAGTAGTCTCTTCCTACATAAAAAATTTCTCCATGAGTTCCTTTAATCTAGGTGATCCCATTGGAAAGTGAGGCATATTTCTTCCTGGTTTCTATAGTGAGAATAAGTTTATTAGCTTGACATAAATGATTCAGTTTTGCATTAAGCCATTAATTTCTGGTGAAGTGTTTTGATACTTGGTCAATGGCTTGTTGACCAAATATGCATGCATGTATATGTGTACATATACATACACACATACATACATACATGAAAGAGAGAGTGAGTTTAGTAAATAACATGTGTATGTTCACAAACCACTGATAAACATATGGGATCCTCAGACATAACAGACTATCAGTAAGAAAATTTATTTTCTCCATTACATTATGCCATCAGGCATTAATCAAATTAATTGATAAATTAGGTCACCAAAAGAACAGGCCACCAATTAGAACTTGGACGGAACCAGCTAATGCCCATATCTCACTCCTCTATTCCTCTCCTCCTACCTGCCCCACTATAGCTCAAGTATCACACTGAGCTGAGGGCAGGGCTGATTGAGTTACAGGGGCCTGATTTGCTACTCAGTCACCTTAGTGGAAGTTGTACAGCCCCTAGTTGAGCAAAGAGTAACATTCTTGTTCAATACCAGGATAAAACATGCATACAAGGAAGCCCGAGGAAATGAGGTTGGTGATTTGTTCCTAGTGGGGTTGATGTTTGTATTATCTAATTGATAATATAAACTGACATTTGCACACTCTGATTAATAAAGTTTGAAGGGAGAATTGAGGTATTTCAATCTAGTTAATGTTACCATAGGGAATGACAAATCAGTTTAGCACTTGCACCATGTGTTACAGTCTGCACCAAAAGTCAGAAATTTCTTCCAAAGAATCCTTTCTAGTGTAAGGACAATCCAAAGGGAGTTTTTCTCAGTAGGACAAATACGTTAATTTAAAGAAAACATGCCTTCAAAGAGGCATGGAGCTCCAAAAAAGATTACATGGATTTAGAAATGATTGCATGGGTCTTCTAGGCTAGTAGGGAAAAATCTTAACATATGGACCTGTAGTCCATAAGAATTTCAAATAATCTGTCTTCAATCATGTTAAAACTGAAGTGTGGGAGGGCGGGGCCAAGATGGCGGCATAGAAACAGCAAGGTTTTGCAGCTTGCACATAGCTACCTCAAATACTCATAAAATATGACTCTAAACAAATTTTAGGCTCCAAAACTCACACAGAAATACAGAAAAACATATCTCCCACTGAAGGCAGCTGGGCAGGAAGCATTGTAGGCAGGCTGGGAGCAGAAACCAGCCCAGCCCAAAAAACCACCACTTGGCCCTGGGGCAGCCAGAAGGAGCGGTGACTGGAGCCTTCAGGAGAGTGGATCAGCAGCAGCTGTGGCAGTTTCCAGAATTATCAAGCCATAAGAAACAAGGACTAAGTGAAAGGTCAGTGGAGCTCAGCTAAATTTGGGGGAGAAAAACAGTCTGGCAAAACTGCCTCCAGGGCAAGAAAGCAGAAGAAGGGGCAGCCCTGCAGCCTCCTCCATGCAGCTGCTTCAGAGCTCCCGGCCTGCAGATTGCAGGGGGGCCAAGCAATCATTCAGAAGCTGTGCTCTTGCACTGAGCAGCCTGGATCCAGTTCATGGTCTTGGGTGGTGGTCCTGGGGTGTTTTCAGTGAGTCAAAGCTGGTAGGGGCAGCAAAAAAGTGGTGCCCTCCAAATAGCTCTGGCAGCTGCAAAAATCCCAGCAATTTGGGACAAAGCTTTCCCTGTGGAAGCAGAGTTCCACAGAGCTAAAAAGTCAAGTAATTCACTGGTAACATGAGCAGGCAAAGGAAGCAAAGTAAGAACAGCAATAAAACTCTAGAATCCTGTTTTGGGGACAAAAAGGATCAAAGCATGGAACGGGAGGAAGACAACACAGTCAGAATTCCCACACCAAAAGCTTCACTAAAACATGAAGACTGCCTACAAGCCATAAACAAACTTAAGAAGGATTTTGAAAACCAAATAAGAGAAGTGAAGGAAAAATTGGGAAAAGAAATAAGAATGATGCAAGAAAATCATGAAAAGAGAGTCAACGACCTGAATGAAGAAAATAACACCTTAAAAACAGATTAACTCAAATGGCAAAAGAGGCCCAAAAAGCCAATGAGGAGAAGAATGCCTTAAAAAGTCAAATTTGCCAAATGGAAAAAGAAATCTAAAAAGCTCACTGAGGAGAATAACTCCTTCAGACTTAGAGTGGAGCAAATGGAAGCAAATGACGCTATGAGAAATCAAGATACTATTAAACAGATACAAACAAATGAAAAAATAGAAGGCAATGTGAAATATCTCCCTGAAAAAAACCACTGACCTGGAAAATAGATCCAGGAAAGACAATTTAAAAATTATTGGACTACTGCTATGATCAAAAAAGAACTTAGAAAGCATCCTTCAAGAAATTATCAAGGAAAATTGCCATGATATTTTAGAACCAGAGGACAAAATAGAACTTGAAAGAATTCACCTATCACCTCTTGAAAAAGATCCCCAAAAAAACACTCCCAGGAATGTTACAACCAGGTTCCAGAGTCTCCAGATCAAGTAGAAAATGTTACAGGCTGCCAAGAGGAAGCAATTTCAATACTGTGGAAACACTATTAGGATAACCCAGGATCTGGCAGCTTCTACATTGAGGAATCCAAGGGTCTGGAACATGATATTCTGGAGATCAAGGGAGCTAGGATTAAAACCAAGAATCACCTACCCAGCAAAACTGAGTATAATGTTCCAGAGGAAAATATGGTCATTCAGTGAGGTGGAAGACTTTCAAACATTCTTGCTGAAAAAAACCAGAACTGAAAAGAAAATTTGACACTCAAATACAAGAAGCATGAGAAGGTAAACATGGAAAAGAAATCATAAGGAACTTATCAAAGTTGAACTATTTACATGCCAACATGGAAAAATGATAATTGCAACTTACGAAACTTTTCTCAGAATGAGGATAGGTGAAGGAAATACAAATATGTATGTACGTATACATACACATATGTCTATACATGAATATATATGTATGTTCATATACATGTATATGTATATGTTCATATATATGTATGAACACAGATCTGAGTATGTGTATACATAGAGGGCACAGGATCAATTGAATAGGAAGGGAAGACACTTTAAAAGGTAAAATTCTGAGGTGGGAGAGGATTAGAATGAGAGGAGACAGGGAGAGACAGAATGGGGTTAATCATCTCATAAAAAAGAGGCTAGGGATAATTGTTACAATGGAGGGGAAGAAGAGGAAGGCAAAAGGAAAAGGGTCAACCTTACTCTCATTGAATTTTGCTTAGGGAAGGAATGACATAAACTCTTAACTGGGCATAATGCCACACAGGAGAGTAGGAGAGATGGGGATGAGAGGCTGGATGATGGAGGGGAGGGCAAAGTGGGGAGGAGGGTTGCTGGAAGTACACACTTCAGTAAAGAGATAGGGACAGGGTAGATAATAGAACAAGGGTGGTGGGGCAGAATAGGAAGGAGGGACA
>CM053595.1:188064050-188094641 GCA_028646575.1 Pseudocheirus occidentalis | reverse complement strand
CTGATTCTTCTTTTGTTCCTTGTTCTGAATGTTGTGTCTTTCTGAAATAAGATATGATGCGGAGACTTTCCTTGTTCTGAAGATTATGTATAATATTGTGAATTGTGGAAACTGTGAACATTGTACTGAATAAAGATTTGTAATGGAATAAACAGAGTGTTCACTAATACTGTGTAATCCAAATCTTAAAAGCTCCTCACAGTAGCATTCTCTCAGTAGCATTCAATGAAATAGAATGGTCATTCAAGCTTTCAAAGGAGATCAGAATTTAACAAAAAAATTGATCTCCAATATCAAGACACAAGAGAAACCTAAAAAGCTAAAAATGAAAAACAAAACATAAGAATTCAGTGGCATTGAACTGTTTACATTCCTACACGGGAAGATGATACTTGTAACTTTTGGAAAATTGTACCAATAGTACAGCTAGAAAGAATATACATAGAGGGTATATGTATGAAGTAAATTTGAGTGAATGACAAAAAAAAATAATTAATAGATGAGAAAGAGTAACACTGGGCGCAGGAGGAAGTAAAATGGAGTAATTTTACAAGAAGAGGTGCAAAAAACCCATTACAGGAGAGGGAAAGATGGGAGGGTGGGTGATGGGCATCACTTGAACCTTACTCTCATCAGTATTGACTCAAAAGGAATAATAAATAACAATCAGTTAAATATAGAAATCTATCTTACAATACAGGAGAGTAGGAAGGGAGGAAATTAACTAAAAATGTTGGGGGTGAACTGATAGAGATGGAAGACGGGGTGAGGTGGTAGACAGAAGCAAAACACTGTCAAGTAGGGAAAGTGTGAATGGAGAGAGACAACAAACAGGACAAAAAATAGGATAGAGGGAAATGCACAGTAATTATAACTGCGAATGCAGATGAGATGAACTCTCCCATAAAATGGAAGCAAACTGTAGAATGGATCTAAAGCCAGAATCCTACAATATGTTGTTTACAAGAGACACACTTGAAGCAGACAGACACACACAGAGTAAAGGCAAGGGGCTAGAGCAGAATCTATTATGCTCCAGCTGAAATAAAAAAACAAAGAGGGGAAACAATCCTGATCTCAGACAAAGCAAAAGCAAAAACAGATCTAATTAAAAGAGATAAGGAAGGAAATTACATCTTGCTAAAAGGTACCATAGACAATGAAGTAATATCAATACTAAACATCTATGCACCAAGTGGCATAGTATCCAAATCTTAAAATAGAAGTTAAGTGAGTCATAGGAAGAAACTGACAGCAAAACTAAACTAATGAGAGCCCTCAACTGTCACCTCTCAGAACTTGATAAATTAAACCAAAAAGTAAACAAGAAAGAAAATATGGAGGTGAATAGAACATTTAAAAAAGTTAGATATGACAGAACTTTGGAGAAAACAATGGGAACAGAATTTTTTCTTAGCAGCACAAGCCACCTACACAAAAACTGACCATGTCTTAGGGCATAAAAAAGCTCAAAATCAAGTACAGAAAGGCAGAAATAATAAATGTATTCTTTTTGTATCATAACACAATAAAAAATTACATTCAAAAAAGGGCAGTGTAAAGATAGCATAAAAATTAACTGGAATCTAAATTATCTAATCCTAAAGAATAAGTGGGTCAAAGAACAAATCACAGAAACATTCAATAATTTCATTAAAGAGAATGATAACAATGAGACAATATCCCAAAATTTATGAGCTACAGTCAAAGCAGCACTTAGGGGTAAATTTATTTCTCTAAATTCTTACATCAACATAATTACGAGCAAATCAATGAATTGGGCAGGCAACTTAAAAAAGAAAAAGAACAAATTAAAACTCTCCAATTGAGAACCAAATTGGAAATCCAAAAATCAAAGGTGAGATTAAGAAAACTGAAAGTAAAAAAAAAAATTGACCTAATAAATAAAACTCGGAGTTGGTTTTATGAAAAAAAAAAATAGATAAGCCAATGGTTAATTTGACTAAAAAACAAAAGAAGAAAACCAAATATTCAGTGTCAAAAATGAAAAGTGTAAAATCACCACCAAAGAGGAAGAAATTAAAACAATCATTATAAAATATTTTGCCCAATTAAATGCCAATAAATCTGAATAAAGTCAATGAATACTTAAGACAATATAAATACTTAGAATAAGATTTTCTAATCAGGAAACGGAATGCCTAAATAATCCCATCCTAGAAAAAGAAATTGAACAAGCCATTAATGAGCTCCCTAAGAAAAACCCAGGGCCAGATGGGTTCATAAGTGAATTCTACTCAACACTTTAAGAACAATTAATTCTAATACTATATAAATTATTTGGAAAAATAGGCAGAATCCTACCAAACTCCTTTTATGACAGAAATATGGTACTGATACCTAAACCAGAAAGAGTTAAAACAGGGAAAAAAAATCTATATATAATTATAGACCAATTTCCCTAATGAATATCGATGCAAACATTTTAAACAAAATATTAGCAAGGCAATTACAGCAATATATCACAAAGATTATACACTATGACCAGGAATATACTAGAAATGCAAGATTGGTCCAATATTAGGATAACTATCAATATCACTGACCACATTAAGAACAAAATCAACAGAAATCATATGATTATCTCAATAGATGCTGAAAAAGTTTCCGACAGGGGCGGCTAGGTGGCACAGTGAATAGAGCACCAGCCCTGGAGTCAGGAGAACCTGAGTTCAACTCCGGCCTCAGACATTTAACACAAAAAAAACTAGCCGTGTGACCTTGGGCAAGTCACTTAACCCTCCAAAAAAAAAAAAGGCGGCAGCTTCTCACGGGGCGGCTAAGTGGCACAGTGAATAGAGCACTGGCCCTGGAGTCAGGAGTACCTGAGTTCAAAATCCGGCCTCAAGACACTTAACACAAAAAACTAGCCGTGTTACCTTGGGCAAGTCACTTAACCCCAACTGCCCTCCAAAAAAAGCAAAAAAAAAAAATAAATACAGCACCCATTCTTATTAAAAACACCAAAGCCCATAGGAATAAAGGGAGCGTTCCTTAAAGTAAGCAATATCTATCTAAAACCGTCAGCACGCATTATCTGTAATGGGGAAGCTAAAAGTCTTCCCAATAACACTAGGGTGAAGCAAAGTATCCCCACTATTATGTAATATAGTACTGGAAATGTTAACTATAGCAATAAGAGAAGAAAAAGAAATTGAAGGAATTAGAACAGGCAATGAAGAAGCACAACTATCACTCTTTGCAGATAAAACTATGGTATACTTAGAGAAACCTGGAAAATCAACTAAAAAAAACCTATTTGAAATAATTAACAACTTTAGCAAAGTTGCAGAATATAAGACAGAGCCACATACATCATAAGCATTTCTTTATATGACCAACAAAGAGACAGAAAGAGAAATTTTATTTAAAATAATTATAAACAATATACAATACTTGGGAATCTCTCTGCCAAGACAAACACCAGAATTATATGAATACAATTACAAAATACTTAACACAAATAAAGTTCAATCTAAACAACTGGAAAAAATATCAATTGTTCATGACAGGTCAAACCAAGATAATAAAAAATGACAATTCTATATAAGCTAATTTACTTATTCAATTCTATACCAATCAAACTACCAAAAATTATGCTGTAGAGGCAGAAAAAAATAACAACAAAATTAAACTAGAAGAACAAAAGGTAAAGAATATTAAGGGAATTAATGAAAAAAAAATACAAACAAAGGTGGCCAAATCTCAAATTATACAATAAAGCAGTAATCATCAAAACTGTCTAGGACTGGCCAAGGAACAGAGCGGCAGATCAGTGGCATAGATTAGGTACACAAGACAGAGTAGTCAATGACCACAGGAATCTACTTTTTGATAAACCCAAAGACACTGCCCTTTGGGATAAGAACTCATTATTTGACAAAGACTGCTGGGAAAACTGGAATACAATAAGGTACAAACTAGATAAAGACCAACATCTCACACCATATAGCAATATAAAGGTCAAAATGGGTACACAATTTAAGATATAAAAGGTGATACCACGAGCAAATTAGAAGAGAAAGGAATAACTGACCTTCCAGATCTATGGAGAAGGGAAGAATTCATGACCAAACAAGAGACAGAGAACATTATGAAATGTAAAATAGATGATTTTAATGATCGACTAAGAATGACTCAGCTCTTCTCAGCAACCCAATGATCCAGGACAAGTACAAAGGACTCCGGAAGGAAAATACTATTCACATGCAGATAAAGAACTGATGGACTACAAATGCAGATTGATGTACATTTTTTTCACTTTATTCTTTTTGTTTTTGTCTTTCATAACTGTGACTAATATGAAAATGTTCTACAAGATAGCACATATATAACCTCTATCAAATTACCTGCCCTACCAGGAAGAGGGGAAAGGAAGGAGGAAGAAAAATTTGGAACTCATTATCTTTTTAAAAATTAATGCTAAAAATTGTCTTGACATATAATTGAGGAAAAACATAAAGTACTGTTTTAAAAAACCAAAACAAAAAATTTTACTGGACTGAAAATGACTGAACAACAAGTCAAGGGCTGCCTAGAAGCAATCAAGTAAATAAATTAATAAATATTTGTGAGCTATTCACAATGGACTCTAGACAGACTTCACAGACATACATACATATGAATACACATATTTTGCTCCTAGCCTCACAAAGTATACTAAATATAGTAATACAACAGATTTTGTTACTTAAGCATTAAAAAAACAAAAGTTATGACAAAGAAACTGTTTTGACTTTTTTTTAGAGGGGGGAAGGTAAGGCAATTGGGGTTAAGTGACTTGACCAAGGTCACAAAAATAAGTACGTCAAATGTCTGAGATCACACTTGAACTCAAGTCCTTCTAATTCCCTCTATTCACCATGACACCTAACTGCCCCAACTGTTTTGACTTTTAAGGAAATATATCAGAAAGTATATTCCTGTAAAACTGCAGTCTAAAACAAAAGAGAGAAAAAACTGAAAAGTAGGATATCCATTAGAGTCCAGAATGGAGAATCTCTTAATATGAAATGCACACAGACTCTGCAGCAACCTTTCCAACCCCAACTCACACTGGCAGACCGAGTCCATGCATAGCTATGTCATCTCCCCTCCATTTTCTAGGAGTAGCCCTGAGAGGCAGGGAGATGTTTTGCTAAATATAATGCCTGGCATACAGTTGTTGTCATGTTTGTCCTTCGTTTTTCAAAGAGGACCACTGCATCAGGGAAATGATGACATGACTTGCAGCTGACTTTGATCTGAGTGAAGGAGAGCTGTGCAAGGTCACCAGCCTCACTTTCTCTTCTCCTGGCATATAGTAGGTGCCTGATAAATGGAAGTTGACTGACTGCTCAGGTGAGAGCTCCCAGCAGTGCACTTTTTGCCACAAGTATCAGTTGACATCAGTTAGTCAACTAGACAATTATCTTTAAAAATTTTCTTTAAAAAAAAAAAGGAGTATTTACTCAAGTGGTATAGTTGGAAGAGGACAGCTAGGTGGTACAGAGGATAGATATTAATTCCTTAAATATTTTGGACATCCAAATTTTTATCCCAGGTGTCTGAGGAAAAGATCAACACCCCCCCCACTTCATTGACAAGTTTATCTTACCATTCCAAATACAACAATTGTGTTTGTACAAAATTTATGAATTCAATTTTATGAAGTTCAATTTTTTTGTGGTCTCCTCTATCACTTGTTTGGCTGAACAGTATGATAATATTAAATATAATTAGAATTAAATAGTCTAATAATAATATTCATCATAGTGAAGGGACTTGATCTTGATCTCTTCTAATTCTTTTTTAATATCCATTTTGAGCTTATTGTGGTATAATGTGAATGATGTTTAAAGTTAATTTCTAACAAACTAGAGTCCAGTTTTTTCAGTCATTTTTATAAAAGAAGATTTCTTCTTCAAGAAGTTTATGTTTTTAGGATTATCAAAAACTGGATTACTGTCTTCAACTATTCCTGATTCTTTCTCACCTAATTCATCCTACTGATAAACTTTTACATCTTCAGGGGAGAACTATTTTAACAGTAACCCATGTGAAAGACTTGGATTTCAGCTAACCACTAGCTCAATATAGTTAAACATTATGGCAAGGTTGCAAAAAAAAAAAAGTTAATGTTATCTTGAATTACATTAGTGAATGTATTCTATTCTGAATAAGGCCGTAATTAGAATACCGTATTCAATTCTAGCTGCCAACATTTTAAGAGAAATATACAAACACTTTAACATGTATAGAGAAGGGTCACCAGAAAGTTAAAGAAATTAGATGCTACATTATATATGGGTTAAAGGAAATGTAGATATTTAAATGAAAATTTTTTCATTAACAACCTGGTAACCTTCAGCAAGTAATCTAACTTCTCAGGTCTTCAATTTCCTCTGTACAACTGATGGAACTGGAGTGGGAGTTTGGAGATCTTCCCTGTCCCTTAATAGACCTAGGGGGGAGTTTGAAGACCTTCCCTGCTTTGAAAGTAAACTCTGCCCCCTGATAGGCTGAATGTAATCACATCGAGCCTGTGGTGGGAGGAGTTCTGATGAAGAGAAGCAGAGCCCACAGGAAGCTGGTCAGAGTTAGCCAGACATTGGGGAAAAGAAAGGACACTCATTAAGGAGGTGGAGAGGTTTGTGAGTAAATATTGATCTTGTATTGGTTTGTGGGAAGACTGAAGGATACTGTGGCTCTCAGCATTATTATGGCTTCTGAATATCTTTGGTACTATGATGGAATCGGCTTACTGGTTTGGGGATTTGGTTTTCTGGTGTCTAAATAAATGTTTCAGTTCTGTCCTCTATCTGGAGAATCTGGTATATTTTGCAATCAAACGTCATTCAATACTTAAAGTCAGGGTCTTTATTGTGATTGTGGGCGCTGTAAATACTCTATCTCTACTACAGCGGGTTAAAGGACCTTTGAACAATCTTGTGATGCTATCAAAAGGCAAGTATTATGAGAGATAGGAGAGCTGTTTTTATATATCTGAAGAGTTGTAATGTGAAGAGGAATGTGAATTATTCTTTGAAAAAAATGGGGAAAACCTTCACCAATGAACCCAATAATAATAATGATAATGACAATAATAGCTCACGTTTATATAGAACCTTCTATGTGCCTGGAACTCTGCTAAGACATTTACAATACTATCTCCTTTGATCATCACAATTCTGGGAGGTAGATGCTCTCATTATCCATATTTACTGGTGAGAAAACTGGTACAAATAATAGTTGACTTGGACAGGACACACGGCTGGTGTGCCACATCTGAACTCGGGTTTCTCTGACTCCAGGTCAGTACTTCGTCCACTATATTACCTAGCTTCCCTGGTAGTGATAACTAGTATTTATATAGAACTTTAAGGTTTGCAAAGTGCTTTAATAATATGATCTCATTTTATCCTCACAATAAGCTTGGGAAGTAGATGCTATTATTATCCTCATTTCACAGATGTAGAGATTGACACAGACTGACAAGTAACTTGCCTAGGTTCGTTCAGCTAGTAAGTGTATGAGGCCAAATTTGAACTCGGGTCTTCCTGGATCCAGACCCAGCACTCTATTTGCCACACCAACTAGCTGCCTTAAGTGACAAGGTGTCAAAGCTCAGTACAATAAAAAAAAAACAAAACACTTTTACAGGCACCTAGGTAACGCAGTGCATTGAGTACCAGCCCTGGAGTCAGGAGGACTTGAGTTCAAATCTGACCTAAGACACTTAGCACAGATGTGTGACCTTGGGCAAGTCACTTAACCCAAATTGCCCTGCGTTCCTCCCTCCAAAAAGCACACCAAAAAAATCACTTTTATAATATAGCTTTTTCAACATTGAGTAAGTTGTCATGTAAGGTAATGAGCTTTCCATTATTGTAAGTATTTAAGAAAAACCTTGACGATCACATGTTAGGAATAATTTAGAGATTTTTCTGACTGAAGTAGGAAGTTAGCTTAGATCATATCAAAGATCCCTCCCAACTCTAACAAAAACAAAACAAAACAACAAAATCAACTTTCTCTAAACTCTGTCCCTCTCAAGTCTTCTCTTTTCCTCCATGTCTTTACTGCTAAACTTGTTGAAAGTGCACCTAGACTTGGAGTCAGGATGACCTGAACTCAAACGTTGCCTCAGACACTTGGTTGTTGTGTTTGTCTTTCATTTCTGAATAGGATTATGACATCAGGGGGATGATATAACTTGCAGTTGACTTTGATTTGACTGAGGGAGCACTGTTCAAGGTCACCAGTCTCACTTTCTCCTCCAGAGTCATCTGGATCCAGTAGCCAAATATGTATCAGGATGAATGGAGATGACCCAGGAGGCAAAGGGAGACCCTGGCGCTTTTAGGCTAAGGTCTTTTCAGGTTCTCTGAGTGACGTAAGGCCCATTCAGTGAGTAAAACTCTTAAAGAAGAGAGTCAAGGGATGATTTATTTAAATAAAAATAATAATAATAAAAGTGGGAGTGGAAGACCCTCAGGGTTGCTGGTCAAAAGAGAAACAGTCATAACTCAATTTCACTCAGAGCCAGGAGGGAGTAAAACACAGTCATTAAGTGGTACTTGGGCAGGGACCTATTGTGGTTCAATCTATGAGTTTTAGAGTGAGATGGGTTCAAGGTTTGGGAGGGGAGGAGAAAAGAGGGGAGGGAGAAAGAAAGAGGGACAGAGAGAAAGAAGAAGGAAGGAAGGAATCTAGCCAGTAAAACCCAAGTTAATTGGGTAGTTTCCAGTCATCAAAATTTACCTTCATTTGGAGAGGAAAAGGGGAAAGGGAGGGGATGAGCTAAGTTTCCCAAATGGCTGGGTCCCCATACAGGCAGCTCATATTACTCACAGATACTAGCTAAATAAAAGTCATTTAACCTCTGTCTTCTTTAGTTTCCTCATCTGTAAAAGGCAACAATAATAGCACGCACCTCACAGGGTTGTAAGCATCAAAAGAGCCATCATACATAAAAGGCTTTGCAACTTTACTATATGTGTGACCTTGGGCAAGTCACAACCTCTCTATGTCTGCTGTATTTCATATACAAAATGAAGGAGTAAAAACTATCCTTCTAGCTCTAAATCTACCATTCTATCTAGTATCTGATAATTTGTCACAGGAATGTGCTATACTACAATTACAGCATATCCATATCATTTAGTACTCTCCATCTGATTCATTTGTCTTATAATGCCTTAGGAGTAGAAAGAAAGTTTAGAAGAGTGAATGAGTGGTACACAAGTAAAAGAAGTGACTTGAGATGGTAAATGTAAAGCCAGGCAAGGCTGGCTCTTATTAGCTGTGTGACCCTGGTCAAATCACTGAATTATTTACCTCAATTCTGCATCTGTAAAATGTGGAGAAAGAAATGGAAAACCACTTCAGTATCTTTGTTGTCAAGAAAATTCCATGCACAAAAAAATCCATGTAGTCACATAAGAGTTGGACACAACTGAACGACTGAACAACCACCATAACACAGCATATATGTGAGCACAGAGAGTAACAAAAGATGCTGTTAGACTAGGCCTCGTCTCACTCTCTCAATCAAGTCATGCTGATTCACAAATTTCAAAGCACCCATCACTAATAATATCTCAGTCATGCATGGTCACTATAATCTCCATACATACTCCTAACACATTTAGACAAGCTCTGAATTATCACAGACCAACTTGAGCCTGTGGCTAGGTCATGATGCCCCTAAGAAAGGTCAAAAAAATAAAAGGCAGCTGGCAATTCATGATCTCAAGATCCTCAATTTAAGGCACGTGAATAATAAAAGGCCAATCTGACCTCAGAGGCATCAAACTCAATGGGATGTTCTTATAATGAGTGTAACAATGGAAGGGTACAGCATCACATGAAATAGGTAGTGGGTTAGCATTAGATAACAATAAATCATATTCCTACACTCATCCACTCAATCAAAACTGGTTAGAATAGGTCACAAAGAACATACTGTTCAACTGCACTCTACAAATGAGAAATCTTAGGACCAGAGAGGTTAGTGATTTTCTTGGGTTTGCCCAGGCTATAACTTCTGCACAGCTAGAATTTGAACATATTCTGATTCTGAATGCAGCACTCATTTCATTGTACTACCTGTAATATTCCATGGCTTGATTTAATTAACTCAACAATATCCAATATTAGGAAAATGAGAAGTTTCTCTACAACTCAAGGAAATTCTCTTCCATTTAGACTTGATGTTTTAGGGACATCCTCCATGACTGGGACTTAAACCTTTGACTGACTACTAGATAGCTCCAGGATTTGATTTTCCTTGATATTGAATGTTAGAAGTTCCTTAAACACAATTCACTGCTTTTCTGAAGGAACTTTATGTTACTAACACATGCACACAGCATGCCTTGTTGGCAGGGTGAGCCTGGTCAAACTGAATTTTGCCCTATAGCAGCAGTTCTCAATCTGTGGGTTGCAACCCCTTTGGGGGTCGAATGGGGTCACCTATCAGAAAAAATATATTTCCGATGGTCTTAGGAACCAAGACACCCCTCCTCTATCCATCTTCAGGTGGGTCTGTCCACATGCAGATATACCCACATACGAGTATTAAAGGGTCACGGAACTAGGAAGGTTGAGAACCACTGCCGTACAGAGTCAACAAACAATAAACACAACAGGATATTAAAGTTTTTATACTCTTCAGGCTCAGACTGTCAAGATGTGGTGAGCCACAGAAAGTTGTTTGCAAAAAGTCTGCTGACTATATCTTCATCAAGAATATCTTGGGGGAGGCTAGGTGGTGCAGTGAATAGAGCACCGGCCCTGGAGTCAGGAGTACCTGAGTTCAAATCCAGCCTCAGACACTTAACACACACACAAAAAACTAGCCGTGTGACCTTGGGCAAGTCACTTAACCCCAACTGCCCTCCAAAAAGCAAAAAAAAAAAAAAAGAATATCTTAGATACCTAGGTATATCATTCTCGTAAAGATTTTAAATCAACCAGTCAAATAACAAATCTTCATTAACATCCTACTATGGACCAGGAATCATGCTTAGCATTAATATATAAAGATAGAAGCTTGGCTGGATTGCAGAGTATAGTGGAGGAATAATGGAAAATGATCATTCATGGCGTAGGGGCTCTCTTCTTGGTCCTGTTTGGTTTAACATTTAATGACACAGATGAAGGTACAGGTCGTATGCTTATCAAAGTGATGGTTGGTGTGAACCTGGGAGTGATGGCCAACACCCCGGATGACCAAAGTAAAATCTAACTTATACCCTCACAAAAAAAGCCCAAACCCCTATGTGGGCTAGAAAAATAGGCTGATTCTAATAAGATGGCATTTTCTGAGGATAAATGCAATCTTGTTTGGGGGCTCAAGAAATTTTTTTAAAAACTATATAAAATGAAGGCAACATAGCTTTTTCAAATGAAAATGTCTTAGGAGTTTTAGTGAACTACAAACTTGATATAATTAAATAGAGACTTTATAGTAAAAAAATTTTAATCTGGTAATAATCACTGGTAGCACAGTGTTGTGGGTACCCAGATAATGGGGGGGGCCATCTACAGTCATCCTGATCTACATTTTGCCACTGGACCCTTATGGCTCCAGAGGAGAAAGTGAGGCTACTGACTCTGCTTAGCCCTACCTCACTTAAATCCAATTTATTTGCAATCGCCTTCCTGATGTGGTGGTCCTCTCTGAAAACGAAGGACAAACAAGAACAACTTAGATAATGGCTGGGTTATAATTACCCTGAGAGGCCCATGCAGAGATCAAAAGCAGGAAGGCTGAGAGTTTCCAGGGGGATGATGGGGGAGGAGTGGGGAAATACAGATAGATATGGGTAGATGCGGAATATACGATTGGCATGATGGAGAGTATAAAATAAGATTCGTCTTTCCATCCTTCAATTGGTTGTTCACATACTCTTTGGAATCAAAACGACAGCTCCCACATTGGAGACTACTGCTGAAAGATCCCTCTCCCACACCCATCATCTATGAAGGACATCCATCCATACACACACACACACACACACACTATCACTTATTCTCACACACACACACACACACTATCACTTATTCTGGAATAGCTTGGATTGTTGTTTATTCTTTATGGATGGAACCAATGGACCAATGACATCATGAGGTGATGTCTTGACTTGTGTATACATTGGACTTAAGTGAGGCACAGTTGCATTAAGTCATCAGCCTCATTCTTCTAGAGACATCAAAGTCCATTGGTAAAACAAAATTCCAGATGACCAACAATGGTCTGGGATAACCTTGCAATGTACAATCTGGACATCTTTCATGTCTTGACAAAATTCTAAATGCTCTATAGTGTTTCCTTCAGTCACCTTCATGGATGCTGGAATAAATTATTCTCATTCATTCATTTTTCCAGGCGAAGTTTTCCCATGCTTGGAGTAGACATCCTCCTAATTCACCAATGGGTCAGAGGCCTGTCAATTATCTCAACCTGGTTTAGTTTGTCTGCTGAGATGATTTCTGGGGTGTGGCTGCTGTGCATGCTACAGTTTCTTGGAGCCACAAGTGAAAGTTGAGTGAAAGGCAGAAGCTCTGAAAGGGGCTTGGGAAATCCTTGTATCAGAGATTCTAGTCCTCCTGAACACTCCATACATCCCATATCTTGGAGTGAGCTGCCTCTGATGCTCCTTCCAACTCTGATATCTAACTTTATAAACAACAATAAAAGATGATATTAAATGCTGATGTGGATCAGAAAGTAATATATTTATCACAATAATTAAAGTATTACTATACTTATCATGCAAGTTTGCTTTGGACTTCCTTTGAAAGTATGACTTTTAAGAATGTTACTAATTTACTTAATAGTAAAAGAGTTAAATGCTCATTTGTATTATATAATATTTAGATTCAATATTCTAATTTAAATGTCAGCAAATGATAACAAAAACTCATATTTAAGGGGTGGCTGGTGAATAGAGCACCAGCCCTGGAGTCAGGAGGACCTGAGTTCAAATCTGGCCTCCGACACTTGACACTTACCAGATGTGTGACCTTGGGCAAGTCACTTAACCCCAATTGTCCGGCCCTCACCCCTCCAAAAAACAACAACAAAAAAAAAACCTTATAGGACCATATAAGGTTTTAATGATTAACAAAGTTTTCCTAAAAGCAAACCTGCAAGGTTGATAGTGCATCAGCTTCATTTTAAAGAGGAAGAAACAGAGGCACAGAATGGGTCATGCACCTGGTAAATGCAAGAGTAGGGATTCAAACCTCAGTCTTGGACTCTAAGATGAAGGTTCTTTGTATAATGTTTCAAAATAAATTTTCCTTGTTACTAATAACTGTACTTTAAAATCCTAAAATGTTAGATTTCTAAATATCCTTTCCCATACAAGACCATAGGATCATCAATTTAGATCTAGAGGGGACATCATTTTACAGATAAGGAAACCTAGGACAATAAATCAAGACTTTACAGTTCCTTTTATAAAGCATAAAAACATCTTAATTGTTTATTATCTAGGCCAGTGGTTCTCAACTTTTCTAATGCCACAACCCTTTAATACTTGTATGTGGGCGTATCTGCATGTGGGCAGACCTGCTTGGAGACAGAAAGAGGAGCCAAGTCTCGGTTCCTAAGACCATTGGAAATATGTGTTTTCCAAGGGTCTTAGGCAACCCTTGTGAAAGGGTTGTTTGACCCCCCCCAAGGGGTTGTGACCCACAGGTTGAGAACCACTGATCTAGGCTAATGTAGAATCACTTCAATATTCACCTGGGTTTTAGTTCAATCTCTTTCACTTGGATAAATTACAATTTCTCTGTGACAAAACCTCCTCATTTGTAATGATACCTACTATGTGTACCTTGAGGGGTTGTGAGGAACAAACTATGATAGTGCAAAATCCTCAGACAAACTAGTAAGTGCCATACAAATGCAGTATTATTATGATTGGTGATAATTATATAAATGATAAACAAGAATGACATTAATAAAATAAGATAAATAAAATTAATAAGATTAAATAAAATAAGCATCAAACTTTACCAGTAGGCAAAAGTTTCAATATCTTTCAAGTGCACTTTTACCTCATTAGAGATCTTCCAGCAAAGACTTGCCACCTAATGACAATGTTACAGATTTGTAGCGCCAAGTGATATACACAGCACCTACAGCAGCAGCTATGAATATGCTAGCACAATTCTGAATTGCAAAATATAGCAGAATCCTCACATGGAAGACAGAATCAAAACATTTATTCAAACACCAGAAAGTCAAATCCCAACACCAGAAAGTAAAATCTTTCATAGGAACAAAGAAATCTATACACAATAATAATGCCATAGGCCCCACAATCCCCAAGCCTTTCGCCTGCTAGCGCGCAAATGAATATTCACAGCTCAAAGCCTGCTTCCTCTCTCTCCCTCAGCTCTAACTACTCTGATCAACTTCCTCCAGGATCTGCTCCACCTTTCCTACTCTACTCTCTGCAAGCTCCTTCCACCAGACTCATGTGGTTCAGGCTTCCATGTGACTTAAGCAGGTCACATGGGCCTCTTAATAAATGGGAAAGATCTTCCCATTAAACAAAAACACATTAACAATACAAGACTGTAGATTTCTGCTCAGATATTAGTCAGTCTAGATAAAAGTAATTAGCTTCTAAGGTCCCTTCCAATTTTGATGTTCTGTGAAGTACTTATTAAGTATCTACCATCTGGTAGACACTGAGTCAGATGCTGATAAGGATGCAAGCTTCTGCCTTCATGGAATTTACAGTCTAGAACAGGAATTAAAACATGTGTACAAACAACTATAATAAAAGATAAAACAGGGATGAAAGTGCAGCAAGAGAGGTATAAATGTTGTTAGCCCAAAGGAAGAATAGAACATTTCCAATCAGGGTGTGTGTGCTGTTCAACCTTCATTCTCAAAGAGGAACAATGACACCAGGAGGGTGATGTCTTGACTTGCAAGCCAACTGAATTTAAGTGAAGCAGAGATGTGCAAAGTCATCAGCCTCACTCTCTCTTCCAGAGTCTTGAATGAACAGTATGTTAGTGACTAAGAGAACTTAACAGGGATGTGAGATGTGTCTCAGCTGTGACCTTTGAAAAGGAGGCCAGATGTTTTTCTGTCCTGAATTCCTCTAGTTTCAAAGGAAAGTTTTCTCAATTTAAGGACAGTGAATATGAACTTGTTACACCCACCCTCTTTGGGGATCTTTTCTTTTTTTCTGGCTCCCCTCTCTGAAAAAAAGAGTCATTTGTATTTTTTTCTCTCAATCTTCATTTATTTCGATCTATGGATTTTACATCACTTTCTCTTCTAAATATATTCCTTCTTCCTCCCTTCCCTTGCCCTGTAACAATAAAAAGAAAGGAGAAAAACAGTTCAGAAAAACTAGCCAATACATGATCAATAACTGTATTCTTGGAATCCAGTATTTCACACCAATAGGTTACTACCTCTATAAAGAAAAGAAGTGAATTTTCTTAATTTTAAAGTGGTGCTTGGTTATTATTACAATGTTCAATTACCTTTCTTTGATTCTTGGCATGTATGTGGTTGTAGTCATTGTGTCTATGGTTTTCATTATTCTACTACTTCATTTCGTAGCAGTTCATCAATATTCCTGCACTTCTCTGTATTTTTCTGATGGCATAATAATTTCTATTGCCTTTATGTATCACCATTTGTTTAGCTAATTCCCAGCTGACTCAGTTGAACTTTATTTCCTGATCTTTTTTCACTGCCATAAAACACTATTTGAAATATTTTATTGTATATAGGACTACCTTGAGTTAGATTGCCCTGAAGGGAGATTTCTAAATAAAAGAGTGTGATTATCTTTGTCAGGATAGAATATCTATCAAAGAAGACTTCATAAGAGAGATAGCATACAAATTGGGTATTGTAGAACTGCTAAGAACTGAACTTTTAATCAGGGACCTAAAGAAGCAATCACATTTCATGTTCCAAAAAGTCATGAAAATGGTTCAAAGGAGGCAAGAAGCTTGCTAGCTAATCTTAAAACTTGACTTTTGTTTAAGGCTAGAGTTTCAAGGTATTGGGACTGGGGAAATACTGTAATTCTTTGTTTTTCTTTCAAGTTTGTGATAACACCAAAATACGGTTTTAGTCACTGTTCATTAAAGAGAATAGAATTCAATGAACTGATTTTTTTTTACAAATTCCCTATATCTATTATTTCAAGTTTAAAGCTAAAAATACTTTTTTAAAAGTTATAAGAAAGTGTGGAAATGAATCTTGTAAACGAAAAGTAAATAAACAAATCAATTAATTAAAAAAAATTTTTTAAGAGAAGAAACACACAGAAAAAAAGTTTAAAAAAAAGTAATAAGATTTTTTTTGCTTCTTGCAAAGGGGAACTAACTGCAGTCAAAAATTTTGAAAAACCCTGACTAGACTCGTCATTATTAGGGCCACACAGACATTTAGTGATTCACTTTTGATATTACCACTCAGCGTAAATATTACTTAATTTAAAATACTCCCGTGATTTCTGTATGGGAAGCTGAAATTGTGTAAAATACAGAAGATAATTTTAACTCCTCACTAAAATAATCATTCCAGTCACCAACCTAGAGGGTTGACAGCTGCTAAGTAATGCACTGTCATGCCAGATGGAAGATCACAGTTGTGGGAAGTGAAACAGAGATCATCGGAACTGAACTATGGTATCTAATTCCATTGGGTGATCTTGGAAAAAAAAGACTGTTTAGTCAGTTGTTGAAATAATTTTCATAGTCACTGTCAACATTAAACCAAGACAATTAGGAATACTGCAAACTGCGGTACATGGTGAGGTTTTTTTGGGGTGGTGGCTTTGTTTTGATTTTTTTTGTTTTATACATTTTACAGAAATGTTCATGTAATGCTGAGTCACAAGTAAAATGCAGACTCATGGCTGATTATGAGTTCCTGCTCTTCTGCATCTTGTGCTTGAAAAGTGCATACTTATGAAAGAATGACACTATTATTAAAAATGTTTGCAAAAGAAGGATGAACTCTTTGGAATGTATGTGACACACACTCTTTCACCCCTCCTATTCAATCTGTTGCTAGATCTTATGGAGTCTACTGTCACATCTCTGGTATACTTTACTTTCCTATCTCTCTTTATCCCTTCTGATACTTCCTTCTCCCTGGTATAGGCCCTCTTCACTTCACATCTAGACTTACAATAGTCTTCTAATTGGTCTCCCTAACTCAAGTGTCTCTTCACTCCAGTCAGTCCTTCACTCAGATGTCTTAAATTCAACATGTCTAAAACTGAACTAATTATATCTTTCCTCCTAAATTCTCCTACCTTACAAACTTCCCTATCACTGTCAAGGGAACCATCATTCTCCCAGTCACCAAAGTTACATGTTATAGTCAACTCTTCACTCTTTCTCACCCCTTCTATTCAAACTGTTGCCTCCCTAATATTTCATGAATTTAATTTATCATTTCTATGCTAAGGATCATAAAATCCATCTATCCCGCCCCAAACACTCGGCTAACATCCAATAGTGCATCTCCAGTTGCCTTTCAGACATCTTGAACTGGACATCCAGTAGACATCTTAAACTCAACATGTCCAAAATGAAATTCACCTTGTTCCCAAAGCCTACCCTCCCCCTACTTTTCCTATTACTGTTGAGGGCCCCCACTCCCTCAGGATCACAACTGGGGAGTCATCTCAGACTTCTCACCATCTTTCACCCCTGTAACCAAGATGCTGCCAAGGTCTGTCAATTTCACCTTTGCAACATCTCTCAAATACTTTCCCCTTTCTCCTCTCACACTGACCCCACTTTGGTTTAAACCCTCATCACCCCATACCCTGATTAAGGCAACAGCCTCTATAACTTCATTGATCCCACCTATAATCAATAAGCGATCTATAATTATAGATTATATAATTGTATGTGTGTATAAATGCATGTAAAGACAAATGGACATATGATTTCAGCACTGTGAGGTACTCTCAATGAGAAAACTCCCTCCAACAATGCAAATCACTCAGCAAGTTAAATTCTTAGAGAACAGCCTTGAGTACTAAGAGGATAAGTGGCTTGACCAGGGTCACAAAGTCGATATATGTCAAAGACAATTTGAAACGATATATTCTTGACTTTATCTACTACATCAACTACTTCTGTCACATATATTTTACAAGAAATGTTTCTTACCCACAAAGATCATATAAGACAATTCTTTAACCACCACATCAGTAATTGTTCCAATGATTTCATATGAAAGGGTCTCTCCCCAGAAGGATGTATTAGTTTCTTAGGCTAAAAAAATGGACATCTAGGACTGTACCTGAAATAATTATGGGAATAAAGTTTTATTTTTTTGATAAAGTATTTTCTGCCCAAAAGAAGAAAAATTGTATGAAAATCTATTATTTACTTGCTCAGAGCTAAATCCTTAAATGTACTTGCTCAACTTATAGAATGTAAATCCCTTCCTTTTCTCTATCTCTGACCTCTAAGCATTCTAACACACAAGGTTTTAATTATTTATTGCCCATAAAAGTGGATTCCCCCATTCTCACCAACTAGTTATGGTCCAAAAGCAAAGAACTATCCACATACCAAAAGAGCTAGACTGAAATTCTAGCTATACACCACACTACTTTCTCTCTTTCTCTCTTTTTTTAAATGCACAAGTTACTGGAAATGTCAAATAAGTCTGCTGTTGACAGGCCAAAAGTAATTTTCAAACTACTTATTATTTTCAAAAACTATTTTCTAGATAATAACAATTCACTAGACATAATTCAAAACACAGAATTAAACGAACTACTTAGTTGATCATAAGAAAAAAAAAACCCCAGGCTAACCACTAAGAAAATGTTGGCCTTTTGAATAACTTAACATTCTCAAGACTCATACTACACAATGGTATGCTTTGGTTACATTAGAATTAAATAGAAAGATCACCTGATGGACTTCTGGGGGCAGAGCCAAGATAGCAGAGTAGAGAAGTACTTAGCTGAGCTCTTCCAATATTACCCTCCAAATAACCTGAAAATAATGCTTCAAATAGAATTTTGGAGTAGCAAAGCCAAGAAAAGTATATAGTGAGAAATTCTTCCAGTTCAAGACAACGTAGAAGTTTGGAAAAAAGATCTGTGACAGAGGGGAGGAGACTGCCCTGGATTTCAAATGGATTAAGTACCAGTGGTGGGACTAAGTGGTGGTGACAGAGGCGGCAGCAGCTTCAGCCTTGAAAGTAAGGGGACTTGGCAACTACTCAGAAAGAGCTTACAAGATATCCTTGTGTTAGAAATGGAAGCAGGACCAAATGCTTTTTGGCAGCTCCATTGCCTATACCCACTTCTGGGTGACAGTTCAAGGGCAAAGAGAAACATGTTCAGTCAAGATAGAGGGGAAGTCCTGAAAGGCAACTGTTTGGCAATTCCATTGCCTATACCTACTTCTGGGTCATAGCTCAAAGGCAGAGAGGAGCATTTTTAATTAAGAGAGAGTAGAAGGGTCAGCATCACTTCCAGTCCCAAGGGAGGAAGGACCCTTAGGAGTAGTATGAATTACAATTCCAAGGGATCAGGGGACCCTTCCTTGGTAAGTACCACAGTGCAGAACAAGGGAATGGAAATCACACCAACCTGGAAGTACCAAAACCCTCCCAAGTTCCAGAACCAACTCTGAAAACAGTAGTGTGAAAAAGCCTAAAGATTCAAACAGAGGCTCTCCCAGTCCCTGACAGGAAGAACAGAGGCTAACATTAAGATAAGGTTCCAAATCAAGGATTGGGTGGAAAAACTAGCTAAAAAACCCATACAAAAATAAAGGACCTGACCATAAAAATATATTATAGAGACAGGGAAGGTCAAGATACAAATGCAGAAAAATATAAGGAAGGCAAAAGAGTTCTAAGCAAAGCATCAAAGAAAACAATGTGAATTGAGCACAAGTCCAATATGAATTCCTGGAAGAGTTGAAAAAAATTATTTTCAAAATAAAGTAAGAGGGGTAGAAGAAAAATTAGGCAAAGAAATTGAAGAAAAAGAAGAAAATTATGAAAAGATAAATAATACCTTGGTAAAAAGTCACAAAAAACACTGAAGAAAATAACACCTTAAAAAACAGAATTGGTTGGGGCAGCTAGGTGACTCAGTGAATAGTGTACTGGGCCTGGAGAACTCAGGAGGACCTGAGTTCAAATCCAAACCTCAGACACTTCTCTCTCTCTCTCTCTCTCACACACACACACACTCTCTCTCTCTCTCTCACACACTCACACACTCACACACACACACACACACTAGCTGTGAGACCTTGGGCAAGTTACTTAACCCCAATTGCCCTACCTTGCCCCCCTCCAAAAAGCAAAAAAAAAAAAAATTAAAATAAAAAAACAGAATTGGCAAATGAAAAAGAGGTACAAAAGCTCACTGAAGGTAATAATTCCTTAAAAATTAGAATTGGGCAAGTAGAAACTAACGACTCCACAAGACATCAAGAAACAATAAAACAAAGCGAAAAGAATGGAAAAAAAATAGAAGTGAGAAATATCTCAGTGGAAAGATAACTGACCTGGAAAATAGATTCAGAGATAATTTAATAATTATTAAACTACCTGAGCCATAATAAAAAAAGCCTATTATTTTAAGAAATTATCAAGGCAAATTGCCCTGATATTCTAGAACCAGGAGGTAAAAACAAAAAGGGATTGAATGCATGTATCACCTCCTGAAACAGATCCCCAAATGAAAATTCCCAGGAATATCATGGTCAAATTCCACAGCTCCCAGGGCAAGGAGAAAATACTGTAAGCAGTGAGAGAAAAACAATTCAGGTATCTTAGAGTCACAGTCAGGATCACACATGATTTAGCAGCTACCATGTTAAAAGAGCAGATGGTTTGGAATATGATATTCCAGAAGGCAAAAAAGCTGGGATTACAGTTAAGAATAACATACCCAGAAAAACTGAGTGCAGTCCTTGAGGAGGATAAATGAATATTTACTGAAATAGAGAACTTTCAAGTATTCCTAAGGAAAAGACCAGAGCTGAAGAGAAAATATGAATTTCAAATATAAGATTCAAGAGACGCACAAAAAGGTAACCATGAAAGAAGAATCATAAGGGATTCAACATGGTTAAATTTTATGATAAGATGATACATGTATCTTCTAAGGACTTTATCATTATGAGGACAGGCAGAAAGATTCTATAAAGAAATGTAGTGCATGAGTTGATTATGTTGAGATGATGGAAAAAAGGGGACAAAGGAATAGGTAAGGAAAAGGGAAGGCTTATAAGGAGGGGGAAGGAAGAAAAAGAATGGTAAATTATTCCACACAGAAGAGGGGAACAAGGAAGAACTCTGAACAGTGGAGGGGAAAATGAGGAGTGGGGGAATGGTGGCAATCCTTTAACATCATTCACATCTAAATTGGTCCAAAAAGGGAAAATAAATGTATACCTACTCAGTAATAAAAATCTATCTTACCCAACAAGAAAGCAAGAGAATAACTAAATCATTTACAGCTGATCATCATACAGTATTGCTGTTGCTGCATACAATGTTCTCCTGGTTCTTCTAATTTCTCTTTGCATCAGTTCATGTAAGACTTTCCAGATTTTTCCAAGAACATGCTGCTGGTCATTTCTTATAGCATAAAAATATTACATCAAAATCATATACAACAACTTGTTCAGTCATTCCTCAATTGATGGCTATCCTTTCAATTTCCGATTCTTTGCCACAACTAAAGAAGAGCTATAAATATTTTTGTACATAACACCTTTTGTGTTGTTTTTTATTCTTTGGGATGCAGACCTAGCAGTGGTATTACTGGGTCAAAAGGTACACATGGTTTTATAGCCATTGGGGCACAGTTCCAAACTGCTCTACAGAATGACTGAATTAGTATACCACTTCACCAACAGTGCAGTGTGTCTCAATTTTCCCATGTCCTCTCCACATTTGTCATTTTCTACTCCTGTCATATTAGCCAATCTGATAGGTATGGAGTGGTATCTCAGAGTTGTTTTAATTTCAATTTCTCTAATCAAGAGTGATTCCGAGCATTTGATATGACTATACCTAGCTTTGATTACTACTTTGTCTGAAAACTGCCTGTTCATTTTCTTTGGCCATGTATCAATTGAGGAATGGCTCTGGTTTCTATAAATTTGACTCAGTTCTTTATATATTTGAGAAAGAGACTTGCTGTAGATTTTTCAGTTATGATTACTATGTATTTCCCTCCATCTTATTTTCTCCCTGTTTATCCTTCTCTCTCTCTCTCTCTCTCTCTCTCTCTCTCTCTCTCTCTCTCTCTCCTTTCACCCTGTCCGTTATCAAAAGTGTTTTGCTTCTTATTTTTACCCTACCCCAAGTCTGCCCTGCCATGTATCAGTCTGCCTCCCTTTTCTTATCCCTTCCCCTCCTATTTTCCTGTAGGGCAGCACAGACGTTTATACTCAACCGTGCATGCTATTTCTTTGAGCTAATTCTGATGAGAGTAAGGTTCACATGCTCCCTGCCCCCAACACTTCCCATCTTCCCCTCCAATGTAAAACCTCTTTTGTGCCTTTTTTATATTAGATAATTTACCCCCTCTACCTTTTCCTTTCCCTTTCTCCAAGTGTATTCCTCTTTCTCACCCCTTTTTTATTTGGCCAATTCTTTCTTTTAAGGAGTTCTTTTCTTCAGTGGAGTTTTGTATCTCTTTTGACATTTGGTCAATTCTTTTTTTTTAATTTTTTTTTCAATATTTTTTTTGTGCTTCTTTTACCAAGCTCTTGACTCTTTTTTCCTGTCTTGCATAACTCTCATTCCTTTTCCCAGTTTTTTCTTTGAGGCTTTGCTTCTAAGTGGCTGACATCATCTTCTTTGGTTTCTTGATCTTCCCTGTCACCCCCATGGTAACTTTTAAATGGTCAGGTTCTTTTTGTTGGTTTGCTAATTTAACACTGGATTCTTTTCCTGGGGTGGAGTTCCAAGTTATCAGATCTTTTGTGTTGCTGTTTTCTGGGCTAATTTGGGGCTGGAGATGGGGGGAAGAGGTCTGTAATTTTTCAGTGTTTCCAAGGTACTATGATATGAGGAGAGGTATGGTAACTGCTTTCCTGGATTGTGCACTAGTCTTCAGTCAGAAAGGTACCTTGTTCCCTTGTAGCTACTAGAATACTTGTCTTGGACCTGGAAATATGACCAGGTCTCCTGCTCTCCTGTACTCACAAGTGCTAGCACCTTGGAACTAAGACCAGGGTAACTACTCCCTTTGAGTGAACTCAAAGAACTGTGGACGAACTGTGGACTGTGGAACTGTGGACTCTTTTTCCACTCCTCTTCACCCTTGAACTGCAATCTAGAACTATATTTGGGCAATGCAACAGGGTTCTGAACCGAGTGCCAGTAACAAGTCCCCTATAATGTCTTTCTGATCAATTCTATGACCCACCCCCACAACCCTTTACAGACTGTGGGCTGAGAACTCCCAAAGCTACTGTGAGCACCACTGTTTTAGCCCCCTCCAAGGCCTGCTGATGACATTGCCACAGGTTGGCCCAACCACCACTCCAGTGAAACAGTCCTTACCTGGACCTCCTAAGTTGCTGAGGGTTGTTTCCCCTCTGACCTTTTGTTGGCTCTGCCACTCCAGAATTCGATTTGAGACATTACTTTTGGCATTATTTTTAAGTTATTTGGAAGAGAATTTGGGAGAGTTCAGATGAGTTCCTGTTTCTACTACACCATCTTGGGTTCACTTTATAGTACCAGCAATATTATAAGGATGGTCAGCTATAAAAGACTTAGCTACTCTAATCCATACAATCATGTAAGATAATTCCAAAGTACCCACGACAAAAAAATGCTATTTGCCTCCAGAGAGAAAAATGATGAACTCTGAATGATGACTGAAACATACTTTTCACTTTATTTTTATTGTTTATTTTGTTTGCGTTTTTTTCCTGCAATTTGTCTAACATGGAAATATGTTTAGAATGACTTCACATGTATAACTGAAATCAAAGTGCTTGCCTTTTCAAGGAGGGGGAAGGGGCAAGGAGAACGAGAATTTGGAACTCAAAATTTAAGAAACGATTGTAAAAAATTATTTTACATGTAACTGAGACATATTTAACAAAATAAATATAATTTTTAAAAAGGATCACCTGATAGCCCATATATTGTCAAGTTTAGAAAATGACCATGTCAGATAAAGTATAGTATTATAATTTTGTATCTTAATGCTCAAGTCTGTATTACAACAAATTTGATTATTCTCATAGTGTAAAACTTTGTGTTTTATGTACACATAAGCTGATATCTATAAATTTATTTATAGCCTACTTTATTTCCTCTTCCCCATCGCCCCAAACCTATCATCATAAAAAGTTGTAGAGACTGTCTTCTCATGGGACTTTTGATTTTCAAGTTCATCTAGTTTAAAACCCTCATTTTATAGATAAGGAAACTAAGGGCCAGTAATGCTAAGTGATTTGTCAAAAGTTGCACAAATAATTGAAAATGGAAGTGTAAGGAAATTGACCTTTCAAGAAGTAACTCCCCAATCCTTAAATTCTATAAAGTCCAAGTTTCATTAATTTATCTTCCCAGGCTTCCAATCCCCTCCCCATCATTCAAGAATAAATTCATATCCTTCCTCCATAAAACTTCCTAGACCACTGTCTTCTTCCTCTTCTGAACTCCAGTAACACTTGTCTACAGCAATCATCTGACAATTAATCATGCACTATGAAATTTCTTACATTACAGTATCCAACTCTTTTTTATCTCATACATTATTCTTTAACTTTTGTGCATGTTTTAAAATTTAATATATTATAAGCATGTCATGGAAGTATGAAATAATGATGAAGAACTTCATTTACCTAGATTTATGCTAGGGCTTTTTCTCATTGTTAAAAATGCAGGTTGCTAGTCATTTCATGATTTCATTTAATAACTGACATCTTTTAAAAGATAAAGAAATCTGATTCTCATTAATAAGGCAGAACTTTGCTGGAGTAGAAAAGTGAACATTGAAGGAAAGTGATCACTCTCATCTTAAATTTTATGACAGCAAGGAAAGCTGGACATAAATGTGCACTCTAGATTTGGGGAGAGTAGGATCCTATGTCCAAAAATTCAAAAGGAAAGTAAATTCAAGAGTGATGAATAGCTTTCAAGAATGAAAATTTGAAGACAAAAAGAAGAAAAATCCCAGTAGAATAGCATATATCAAAAGGAGAGAGGTGTGAATCAGAGAGAACTAGTTCCCCAGCTGACTTTTCTGTTTTCTCTGAAAGGGAGAATATTTAGAACGGAACAGAGAAAAGAAAAAATGGCTACGAGAAAATTTATACCCAAGACAAGTAAGGAGACTGTAGGAGCATACTAACTGCCATTAATAGTTGGTGTAGTAGTGAATGGTCTATCAGTCTAGTAATTCTATCAAAAAAAAAAATGTGTGGTTATTTGTTAAGATCCATTCTTAAGGAAGCCACACTGGCTCTCTTTAAGCATCAGTTGCTGTCCTAGAAGTTCACTAACCTTCTCCTTACTAATTGTCCTATCATTCTGTCAGGAATTGGAAATCAAGTTTACCGGCCTTTTGAACAATAAGACATTTGCTCTTCTCTAATCCTAAGGTGCCTTTCCTATTTTCTACAAGTATATGGAGATCACTAAAAGAGGTTCACTGCTTACATTTGTCTGTTCTTTCAGTACTGTGATACTGTAGTTCACTGGATCCTGGCAACCCGAATTTAGAGAGCACAGCTAATGCTCTCTCTGTGTCTCTCTTTTAGTTTGAATTTAATAAACACCAAATAAAAGGGCATTTCCATACAAAAAGTAGAACAGAAAAAGAGAACTGTATATAGAAATGCACATCTATTATATTGAACTTGCTTTTCCTTTTAAGTATATAATAAATTTGACCTGTAACTTTCAAAGTTATACTTCTTATTATCATTTTCTTCTAACCTTCCTTCTTTTCTCTTATTGTACATGCACATGGACCCGCGCACACGTGCATACACACACACGCACGCACACACACACGCTAAGTAGCATAGTAGATAGAGTACTGGTCCTGAAGTCAGGAAGATCTAAATCTTAGACACTTGCTAGCTGTGTGACTTTGGGGAAAGTCACTTAACTGTTACCTGCCTCAATTTCCTCAATTATAAAATGGGTATAGTAGCTACCTCTCAAGGCTGTTGTGAGGACCAAATGAGATGATAACTGTAAAGTGCCTTAGCACAGTGCCTGGCAAATAGTAAGTGCTTATCTCTTTCCCCTTTAGTAAATGTTTATTGGATTGAAATGTTTCTTCAATTACATGGTACTTTGAAGGCAAGAACAAATAAGAAAGCATCTGTCAAACTTCTCAAATATCTATAATACGCCATCAAAATTATCTGCAAATCTTGATACCAATTTAAATGAAGTGTATAGTAAATGTTCAATAGACTATTCGATGTGTTTATATAATGATTACAGGATTTTTACTTATCCTTTTCGGGGGAATGCTACATCATACTGAAGAATACTATACCATAAAAGTAATATAAATGTACTTCAAGGGTTGCTGTTAGAAATATTTATGTATACAACAGAAAAAACTGTCAGCAGGGAATTTAGCAAAGGCACTTAGTGTTTGATAATGCTATACTGTGAATGAAACGCTGTAGAGAGAACTTGTTTCACTATTCTTCTTTGATTAGAAGACATGACAAAGAAATGAAAGGTATTCTGTATAACTAGGACAATGATGCCCTCTACTGAGATTGTTAAACCATTGCCAAACAGAAAGAAGCTAACTTTTATATAGTGAAATATCCTTTTAGGAATTTTATAGTGTTACTTAGTAACTGAAATCACTATGGTGCACTAAGGAGCAGTCACTGAGCTTCAGAGTGAAGAAGCACTGGGTTCCAGACCTGCTTCTGTCACACTGAAAGATTCAAGGAAAGTCACTTAACCTTCTGCTTCTTCAGTCAAAACTTGAAGACTTTAAGTTGCACGTAGAGTATTAATCTACATTGATAAAGGGAGTTTTCTCAACAGTTAATTCCCTACTCCAATGAAATCAAGTATCTGAACCAAATAACCAAAAACAAAAAAACCTCAATAGAAAATAATCAAAGCAGAAGTTTCAAGTTCTGCTGGAAAATAAGGAAAAACTAAATTACTCTAAAACATTATATTGTAAGGATTCAAGTGGAATTACTTAACCCTACTAACTAAAATTATTAACCTGAAAAAAATATTGAATTTCAGGGGGAAAAACATAGGCAACTTCTACTTTGTTATTCTTTTGTTTTTGCCTACTTTTAAATTCTGAACTTAACATCAAATAAGATATGCATTTTCATATACAAAGCACAACAGAAAAAGAGTACTGCACATGCACCTGAAAATCTGCACCACACAGAGCTTGTTTCTCCTTCCAAGAATATAACACATTCAGCACGTTTTTTCAAGGCTTTACTGTTTGGTTTTCTTACAGACCTTCTATATTTCTTCTGTGCATTAATAAACACTTGAATAATGGCCTTTTTATTTGCTATTCTTTTATGTTCATGTTGGGAACTCTACTGTTAGCATCCCTTTCCCCAACAACTCCTTTTCCACCTTATCCCTCCCCAACTCTTTCCATAGTCTATGAAATGAGCATTGTGTACCTTATCTCTATCTTACTCTGAGAACTATTCTTAGACTAAGTGAATTAGAAAACATGTTCCTTCCCTCAAAGAACTTGCGAAAAGAGAAGAGAAAAAAGAATGAAATGTATAGTTCAATAGATTTGTGATCTTATCACCATTGTATACTGATCTGTAGGATTCTTATTCATATTCTCCCAAAAATCTTTCTTTGGGGATTCTTTATTGGAAGATTTATTCACATTTTGACAAATGCTTATTCAATATTTGATACACCCTCTACATACCAAAGCAGCCCACTCTATTCCAGATAAATCTGTTAGTTGCTCCCCCCCCCCGATATACTAGAATTTTACTTCTATCAAACACAGAAGTTAAAACTGAAAGCAGAAAACAGAAATAAAGAAGTCAGGAACAAGAGCAGGTTTGGAGGGAATGGTGAGTTCAGTTCAGGTACCTTCTATACTGATGGTATCAAACTCAGATAGAAAAGGGAGCCACTAAATCAGAGACAAGCGTCCCTGGGGGTGGCATACTGACTTAGAAAACCACATAAACATTATCAATGTCTTATATTTATTTTGTTAAAAATTTACCAGTTATATTTCAGCCTGGTTTGGGCAATTCCAGGAGGGATATAGGCTACATATAGCTCTCGGGTCATGTGTTTGACCCATCTGTTCTAGACTAACAGGTGGAAATGCGTAGTACTTTGATGCATCTATGAATCTATTGACCTCACTGATTATGGTAACCCACTGCACCAGCACAAATCATATCTATGTATACAGATCCTTACCCAATGTTGATTCTTATAATCACCCCAAAAATCTTTCAGAGAGAATATGTTTAATGTGCTGAATGCCTTTTAAGTCTTTTAATATTTCATGGTTGCCAGTTTACCTTTTTGGCTGAATATCAATTATCCCTTGCTCCTACTAGACAACTAGTCTGTCTATCCTATTATATATTTCCCTGAATAACTATTGTATATTTCCTGAATTCCTGAATGTGTAGGTTATTGTTGGAAGTATTATAGTCACCATACTCAATCTGTCCAGAGACTTTCCTAAGTTAACCTGTCATTTTAATTCTATAGAAACTGAAATATTTCACAGAACATTATAAAAGAATAGATGCAGCAAAGTACAATAGAGAACAACAGTGCTAAAAATGTCTTTGGAGATGGAAAGCAGCTTGAGATCACTCAAAACCAACAATGAAATTCCCCAAATATAATCTGTACACTATTTCTCCTATAAAATTCCAGGGCCAACTCATTGTCTACCTCAGTGTCAGCCCCAGGTACATGTATTCATGCTAATTCAAAGTATGAAACTTCTAACTGCATTACCACAGTTTTCTAAGTCATAAGCCATTTTTCATCCACTTAGTTTTCCCATTGTGGACTGTATGAACAATCTCTTATGTAATCATGGATCTCAGTGAGGATGCAAAGTTATATTCCGAGACTTTATAAATCAGTACCATATAAAATAAAAAAAATATTAGAAATAAGTGCAAATTTTTAAATTTGGAATTTAAAGGATCTTGGGGGCAGAGTCAAGATGGCAGCATAGAAAAGAGAACTCCACGAGCTCCCCACAATACCATCTCAAATACCTATAAAATATAACTAAAAATTTTTTAGAGCTACAGACTCCACAAAAATGATGGAATAACAGAGCAGCCTGGCAGGTGGTCATCGCAGCACTCGGGAAGCAGAGCCCAGCCCCATGCAGTTTCTGCCCCAGGGCGTCTAGGAGAAGCCACGACTGCAGCATTCAAGAGAGTGGATCATCAGCAGCTGTAGCGATTTCTAGAATCACCAACCCACAAGAGCCAAGGACAAAGGGAAAAGGTCAGTGGAACTTGGCTAAATTTGGGGGAGATGTCCTGCCGAACTGCCTCCAGGGCTAGAAGCAGTGTGAAGCCATGGTCCAGCAGCCACCTCCACATGGCTGCTTCAGAATCTCCCAGTCTGCAGACTGCAGGGGGGCCAAGCCGTCATTCAGAGGCTAAGTGCTCTTTCCTTGAGCTGCTTGGATTGGATCGGGATCTTGGGTGGTGGTCCTGAGGTGCGTTTTCAGTGAGCCAAAGCTGGTGGGGGCTGCAAAAAATGGAGGCCTCCTAATAGCTCCGGTAGCTGTGAAAACCCTAGCAATCTGGGACAGAGCTCTCCTCTCTGAAAGCAGAGTTTTACTACTGAGCCCAAAAGTCAAATAACTGACTGGCAACATGAGCAGGAAAAGGAAGCAAAACAAGCCCAGTAATCCAACTTTAGATTCCGTTTTTGGGGACTAAAAGGACCAAAGCATGAAAAGGGAAGAAGACAACACAGTCAGAGCTCCCATGCCAAAAGCTTCCAAGAAAAATATGAAGTGGATAGAGGCCATAGAGGAGCTTAAAAAGGATTCTAAAAACCAAATAAGAGAAGTGGAGGAAAAATTGGGGAGAGAAATGAGAATGATACAAGAAAATCATTAAAAGAGAATCAACAACCTGACTGAAGAAAATAACACCTTAAAAAATAGATTAACTCAAATGGCAAAGGAGGCCCAAAAAGCCAATGAGAAGAATAATACCTGAAGAAGTATAATTTGCCAGATGGAAAAAGAATCTCAAAAGCTCGCTGAAGAGAATAATTCCTTCAGAATTAAGAGAAGAGCAAATGGAAGCTAATGACTTCATGAGAAATTAAGATACTAGTAAACATATCCAAACAAATGAAAAACTAGAAGGCAATGTGAAATATCTCCTTGAAAAAACTACTGACCTGGAAAATAGATCCAGGAGAGACAAATTTAAAATTATTGGACTACCTGAAACCATGATCAAAAAAAGAACATAGAAATCATCCTTCAAGAAATTCTCAAGGAAAATTTCCCTGATATTTTAGAACCAAAGGCCAAAATAGAACTTGACAGAATTCACCAATCA
>CM053595.1:188011079-188063550 GCA_028646575.1 Pseudocheirus occidentalis | reverse complement strand
AAGACAAGGAGAAAATTTGTAACTCAAAATCTTGTGGAAATCAATGATGTAAACCTAATAATAATAATAATAATAAACAAAAGTAGAATTTAAAGTCCTTCAAAATCTGGCTCCAATTTACTTATCTAGCTTTATTATACTTAGTTGATTAGTATTTATTAAACAACTATTATGTTGTGTAAGTTAAGTACTAGAGATACAAAGAAAGGCAAAAAATAGTCCATGCACTTAAAGAGCTCATTGTCTAATGGGGGAGATAATATACAAACAAGAATGTATAAATAATATTTTACATATGTGTGTTATGTATATATAAAAACAATAAAGCAATGAGATTAAGGACTAAGAAAGAATTCTTGCAGAGAGTAGAACCTGAAGGAAGCCTGGGAAACCTGGGAAATAGTCTCTTTTATACACTCCATGATATAGCCAAACTATTACCTTGTTTCTCTCTCTGTCTCTGTCTCTCTTTCTCTCTCTCTCAGACTCTCTCTCTCTGTCTCTCTCTCTCTCTCTCTCACACACACACACACACACACACACACACACACACACACACTCCCTCTCCTCATCATCTCTGGTTCTTACTTTGCACAGTAAGTCTACTATTTCTGGAATGTATTTTGTTCATGTCTGCCTTTCAGAATCCCTACTTTCCTTCACAGCCCATCTTGAGTATCATCTTCTACGTGAAGCCTTTCTTTATTGTCCCCAGATGCTAGTGCCTCCCAACTCCCAAAATTACTTTATATTTGTTTGGATATACTTATATAAATTGCATCTCCTCTAATAAACTGTAAGCACCTCATGAGCAGGGGATCCCATTTTTGTTTGTATCCCTAGTTATTCAATAGATTCTTGTTGTTCTGCAAACACAAACATGGAGAAGACATAAATATTTATAGGAATGGAAACTGAGGAAATATCTTTGTAAGACAGAAAGAAATATAGAATTTTGGGCAAATTTTATTAATAGTAGTAATCTAAGTTTAAAGATGATGAACAGAAGTGAACAGAATGTGATTTTACCACTTGATAGGGACAGTGAACGTCATAAATACATGAAATATGTGAAGGAATAATAAATAAGTCTTTGTTGGATACAGGGAAGAAAGAAGAAATAATAATCAAACTATGTGAGCTTGATATGTAGAGAGGATAGTAGTGTCACTAATGCTAAAGAAGAAAGCTGACAGATCTGCCTATATTCCTATCCCCCTAACTGGGACACAGTTTACATTCTGATTTTCATCTTTTTCATTTCATATGAGATTAGGGAATGGAAATTAACTTTATCAAATTATTCTGCCATTGCTTTTGTTTCAGCAAGAGAAAAGATCAGGGCATGCAGAGGAGGTCCACTTCCACTGTTCTATTGTCTTTCCTCTAGGCTGGAAATCACTAAAAACAGTTTTTAACAAGTCCAAAGGAGTCAACTACTTTTTTTTTAAGCCTCAGATCTCCCCAACACCAACCAGTAAAGAGAAAGAAGGAAGTCAGAGGGTAGAAGGAAGAGACCCAAGAACCAATTAGAAAAGAGCAGATAATTTTGTGGTAACATCTCATATTTAGCTAAAAGGAAACAAGCTGGCCTTTTAACTTAAACAATTATCTAGTACATTCAGAAATCACATATAATAGGCACCAAAAGTGAAAAGTCTTCAAGTTTTCAGAGTATTCACACTTAAAGATCAGAAACAAGGCATACTTTAATTTTTAAATTGACATAGAATTTGGTAACGTTAGTAAATATCCACTTGTATAAGAAAATTAAGGGTTACTTACCTTAATAACAAGCTTGTTAGACCCCATCAGTATTAATTCCAATACGATTCAAATCTAAAACACACAAAATATATGGATATTTAATAAATGCTACTTAATATAAGGTTCAGGTAGCCTAGAATCTTTTCCAAGTTTATCTTGGTATTAAATAGAAAAGAAGAAAGTGAAATTATTAAAACTAGGTGATTAAAAGTTAGCTGCTGACTCAGGTGAAATATTTCACTTTATGTGAAAATATTATAGTGAAAAATTAAAATAATTGTAACTTAGTAAGTATTAACTGAATTTAATAAAAATATTTATAACAAGATAATTGTAAACTTTTGCAGTTCAGCTTTAATATTTAAGCACTTTTCTTATGGACAAACAAGTATAAAGAAAAAGAGGTGCAGAGAAGATCACTAAATAAGTCAGAGACTATATTCTTTCTTGCTCATCTGGTAATGGTTGCAATGACTTTGGGAAACTTCCCTACACACTGCATAATCTCTATGACCTCAGACACTTACTAGTTGTGTGACCCTGGGCAAGTCATTTAACCTGTTTTCCTTAATACACTGGAGAAAAAAATGGTAAAGCACTATAGTATATTTGCCAAGAAAACCTCATGGACAGTATGGTCCACAGAATCATGAAGAGTCAGATACAACTGAATGACTGAACAGTAACAAAATCTAGTAAGACTACACTAAAAATCTAACTGAAATTACTGGCAGCCAGCTGGAGACTGATCAAAGAGCTGGAAAAAATCTGCAAATGTGAGATGAAAAACTTCCATAATATCCAGGCTGATGAAGCTAATTTATTGACGTGGCAGAACCCAAATTCCTGACAGCCCTCCATATGACAAGGGAGCTTTCAGAATAAAAGTCAACTTCCCCACAGAGTATCCATTCAAACCACCTAAGATCACTATTAAAATAAGGATTTACCACCCAAACATCAATGAAAAAGGGCCAGTCTGTTAGCCAGCAATTAGTGCTGAAAACTGGAAGCCAGCAACCAAAACAGACCAAGTCATGCAGTACCTCACTGCACTGGTGAATGACCCCAGCCTGAGCACCCTCTTTGGGCTGACCCAGCTGAAGAGTACTCTAAGGACCATAAAACATTCTATAAGAACACTGAAGAGTTTGCAAAGGAATATGGCGAAAAGAGACAGACACACGGCCTAATCTTCCATGACAGATTCCAACCAGGGTGAGTGGAGACATGGAGCAGTGTATTTCAAACAGCCCATAACCAGGACTCTTTGGGAAATTGACAGGGACCACCTCCTGGCATTAACTTGTGGCATTTACAAACTTTCTATAGTTTTCTTAATCAAGTGATCTAGGTAAACCTGTAAAGAAAGGATAAAATATTTAAGATATTCTAGTTCTGATTTCTTTGTTTTAAAAATCAGTACTACAGGGGCGGCTAGGTGGCGCAGTGAATACAGCACCGGCCCTGGAGTCAGGAGTACCTGAGTTCAAATCCGGCCTCAGACACTTAACACAAAAACTAGCTGTGTGACCTTGGGCAAGTCACTTAACCCCAACTGCCCTCTAAAAAAAAAAAGCAAAAAAACAAAAACAAAAAAAACCAAAAAATCAGTACTACAATCTACCTTAAAGAATGGTGTGTTCTTTTCTTCCCCAAATCTATCCCTCAACTTCAGTTTCTCTTCAGGTTTAAAACAGAGAGTGAATGGTGCACACTTCTGATCACTCCTTCCCCCTTTGTAGGTCTTATTTTATTGCATTCATTTTAATCATACTCCCTATCTTCAGAACAATGCCTTGGAATCCCCACATTCAACCTCTTTCCTTCCCCCTGAACGAAAATGGCCTAAAATCCATCAGTTCAACTGCCTTCACTCCCTTTGACTCTGTGCTTTGTGATCCACGTTGTGAGTTTGTAACATCTAATTAATCCAAATGAGGTCAAACCCAAGGGTAGATTCTGCTATGAGGAAGGAGCCTGGCTGTTGTGTAAACTGAAAAAGAAGGCAGAAGGAGAACACTACCTACATATATTCATCCACTTAGATACCATGGAGAGTGACTGTGAGGAAGAATGACTAGCAATCGAAATACCCAGAAATTCACAGGAGACAAAATCCAAGAAAATAGCCTGTAGTAAATTATAAAATTATAAAAGTCATAATACAAATCTGATCTCATAATTATGATTCAATTATGATTGCTACTTGGTAGGATGGGAACTATGACCTGAATATGGCTCTGGATAGGTATACCTTATTCAAAAACACAGATAAAAGGCAGGAAGTGGGAGGGGGGAGGGAAAAATATAGCATCATATGTAAAAGGTATATTTTGTGTAAGGAAATCCAGGAATCAAAGAGGAGTAGCAGAGTGCAAAACATCTGAGTGAGAATCAGCAAAGGAAGAACTGACTTTGTTATCAGATTACATGGACAAAACAGGAACAGATAAGAAGCTCAAGAAAACAATCTCAAATCTGGAATAGAGATATAATAAGTAGAGATGGTTGACTTCAACTATCTAGACACATGCTTGAGCCTTCTTGCAAAAATAAGAGCGGCTAATAACTTCTAAACTTGACCCAATGATAATTTCATCCTTCAAATAGTAGGAGAAACAAAAGAGGAAAAATGTTGTGTATCTGATTCTCAACAAAGAGGAATTAGCTCCTTGGATCAGAATGATAGGAAACTTGGGGAAAAGTGATAACTCTATCTTAAAATCTTAACAGCAAAGTAAAGTCAGAAATAATCTGGCACCCTAGATTCTGGGAGAACAGATTTCAAAAGGTTTCAGAGGGAGGATGGATAGTAATTGTCTAACTGACTCAGCCCAGAAGGAAAGGGATACTCTCAAGAATTAAATTCTGACCACACAAAGGGAAACAATTTCAGTGGGGAGGAAAAGAAGACACCATCTTGAAGACACTGATGTGGCTGCATAAAGAACATACTAATCAACTTGGATTTTTAGAAGATATATACAAAATATAGAAGCAAGGGCAAACAGCAAAGCATGCACACAGAAATGTGGTTTGGTACTACAACTTAAAGAATGGGTGAATGCTGGCAAGAAGAAAAGCTAAGGAGAACCAGGAAAAAAAAAACGTTTTAGCTAGAGAGAAAGAGACTCAAAAAATAGTCAATAAACATTTATTAAGCACCTATATGCCCAGTACTCAGCTAAGACCTGGAGAAAACAAATTTAAAAAAAAAGTCTTTGCCCTCAAGAGGCTTACAATCTAATGGACAAAGGTAACACAAAAGTCAGTTAAAAAGGTGGAAAAGCAAAGGGAAGGTCACCAGCATGGAAGTACGATGTAGAAATCCAAAGGAGTGCTGTCATATGGGAAATAAAGAGATGGCTGGCCTCGATGCCCTCTGTGAGTGGAAGTTCGGGGAGGTACACTCTACCCTCCAATCAGAGGGGCACCAACAGCAAAGGGCACTGATGAGGATGAAGCCTTTCCTGAAGTAAGCTTGCAAAGGACCACTACTTATGGTATTTGGGACCACAACAATCTTTTCCAGGTTTCATCTTTTCATTTTTTCTTTCCTATCTCTTAATTGCCTTCTGAAAGATTTAAGATCACAGATTTAGAGCTGGAAACTTACCTTAAAGGGTCTATTTTTAATATGAGAAAACTCCTGCCCAGACAGGTTATGTTAAATGATATCAGTCACTCAGGTAATGAATGGAAGAGTCAGTCTTGAAGTCTTCCAATGCCACATCCTGCATTCTTTGCATTGTATCAGGCTACCTGTTAAAGAGTGGATATTACTGACTTAACAGTCAACTTGATAAAAAGTTTCCAGCAGAATGCCTCAGAGATCCATGCTTGGTCTCCTTGTCAAATTTCCAATATCACAAAGATGGGAGGGATAACTGGATGACAGACTCAGAATCCAAAAATCTTGACTGGCTAAAGGAGTGTCCTAAATCTAATAATGTAGTAGGGATGCATGTAAAATCTTGTACATGTTTTTTTTAATCTGCTATCATAAGTAAAAAAAAATGCATGGGGGAGAGCAGTTTTTATGAAATGATTTGGGGAGTTTAACCGAACACAAACTAAATGAGTTAACTGTGATTTTTGGGGTAGTCAAAAAAGGTAATACAAACTTGGACTACATAAAGATAAAGATTTTAGAAATAAAGAGGTGGTAGATAAGGATGTGCTAGAGAATCAGTTTTATATCAGAGAGTAGATTGTTAAAATTTTCAGTGTGAGGATTTAAACATCAAAAATTGGCAAACTGCTGAAAAATCAGAGCTTGAGTTGTTATTGTTGATTAGCTAGACTTTTAAAACGTGGTGCAGAAACTGTCAATTATGTAAACGTGTGTCATGCATATATTCATTTTTTCAGAGAGCCAGTTGTTAAACACTTACCAACATAACCTTGGTGGCAGTTCTGTTATATTCTGCCCCAATCAGATGATATCTGGAATACTGTGCTTAATTCTGGGCACCAGAGTTTAAGAAGCACTTTGATAAACTGAAATGTGTCAAAAAGAGAGTAAACGTAATGGTGAAGGGTCTTAAATCTATATGAGGACTAGTTGAAGGAACAAGGCATGTTTAAGCCTAGAGAAGACTCAGATATACATGATAGTTGCCTTCAAGTTGTTTAAAGAGTATAATGTAGAAGTTCAGAAATCAATCTTCTTTTTTCCTGCAAAGAGAATCAATCCTAGGGGGAGGGGTTAGAAGTTAAACTGCCAATGGTTACATTTATGCTTAATGTAGAAAAACCTTCCAACAATCAGAGCTATCCCAAAGGGAAACAAACTGTCTAAAAGGCAGTGGGTAACGCCTCAGTGAACTTCAAGCAGAGGATATATGAACCATGTGGAGACTGTTAAAGTGACGATTATTTAGGGGGTATGGATAGGACTAAGTGGCCATTAAGCCTCCTTCCAAGTCTGAAATTTTGTGATTCTGTGAACCTATAGTTCTTAAAAAAAAAAAAAAACCTCAGAACTACCCTGTATAAAAATACATTGCCCCTGAAAGTTTTTGTGATCCTACAATTCTCTTGTATAGAAAACTGCATCATAAAAACACAGAATTACAGAGTTGCAGGGAACTTGAGAGGACATCTAGCCAAAGTATGCCCAGAACAAGAATGCAGGTACAACAATTATGTAGCAAGATTAAAAGACAACAGACGGATAGTCTGTGTCTTCAACTGTTACCTCAGTAGAGTCACAAAACCTAGAGAAAGGCCCTGTGGAGAAGTTATGGGTAAGCAAGAATCTCACAGGAATGTGAATGGAATGTGTGAATGGATTCTGAACTGAACCACTGAAGTGAATATTCCTACCAATGAGATCATAGATCCAGAAGGATATTAAAATGGTTTAATAGTATTAACAAAAATGTACCTAAAATAAACCTCGTTCCTATCATGTACAAGATATTATGCTATTGGGTAAGAGAACTACAAAGATAAATTGTTTATGACCTTATCTCTGCTACCAAGATCATTTTAAATAACTTCCTAGATGATCTTCCTGCTTCCAATGTATATTCTCTCCCATTCAGCCTTCACATATCAATCCATTCTTCACATTGGTGCCTGATTCATCTTCCTGTTTCACTACCCTGATCACATAACTCCTATAATAAAAAAAAGTCAGCAGTTCTCCACTGCATAGGAAATGAATTATAAATTCTTGATCCTGACATTCAAGCTCCTCCAAACATAAATTTAAGCTTTCTTGAGCTTTTTCACCAATTTCTTCATTTAGCTTCTTCAAGGTGAACTGCACCATTCTACATACCCACTCTTCTTTCCTCATCATGCCATATACAGTCTCCAGACTTTGTTAATATAATCTTCTACTTAAAATTTAACTCCCCCTTTTGCCTTTAAGAATCAACTAAGGTGTCACTTCTTCCACAAGACCCTCTTTTACCATCCTCTGGTGAAAGTGCTCTCTTGCTATTCAAATCTCTCACATACTTTGCCAGGGCTTCTCCTTTTACTTCCCATTCTCCCTTGTATCAGTAATTTTGGTATTTGTCTTTTCCTCCATTAGATTCAATCAATCGATCCACAAATATTTATTAAACTCCTACTGGTCCAGGTATGACGCTAATGTTGTGGGGATACTAAGATAGACATGAAGCAATCCATGTCCTCATTCTACTGGCACAAAAGAATCTGCATGCTATTAAGCATATATAAAATATATATGAAGTAAAAACTATTCATTTTTGTTGCTGAGGTGGTGGTGGTGGAAGAAACTAACAATCTGGACCATCAGAAAATGCTCCCTGTAGCAAATGATACCTGAGCTATTCTTTGAAGGAAGTTGGAGATTCTATGAGACTGAGGTAATCAGGAACAGAATTTCAGAAACTGAGAAGGATAAAGAAGAAGATTATATACCAATGCTAGACCTGGAGTCAGGAAGACTCATCTTCCTAAATTCAAATCTGGCCTCAGACACTAGCTTTGTGAGCCCGGATAAGTTATTTGTCTGCTTGCCTTAGTTTATTCATCTGTAAAATGAGCTGGAAAAGGAAATGACAAACTAGTCTCTTTGCAAAGAAAACCCTAAATGAGGTTGCAAAGTGATATGACTGAACAACAACTACATCATTAATGAATATCAATTCAACCATTAAAAAAAATCCCATCAGACTATAGTAATTCATCTAATAACCAAGGTAGATTTACAAAGGGAAGTCAAGGACGATTCAACATAAGGAAAACTATCAATATAATTAATCTTATTTTTAAAAAAGCATCCAAAACCACATGATTATCTCAACAGTCACAGAAAACGTCTTTGACAAAGTATAGCACTAATTTGTGCTTAAAAAAAACCTGCAGTAAAGAACCTTTTTAATATCATGATTATCTATCTTAAACCAAAAGCAAACATCATATGCAATGGAAATCCACCAAAAGCTTTACCAATAAATACTGGAGTAAAGCAAGGATGCCCATTGTCTTCAAAATAATTTGATATCATTCTGGAAATGCTAGTAATAGCAACACAAGAGAAAGAAACTAAGGACATAAAGATAAAGAGGAGATAAAAACTTTCCTTATCTGCTGATGACATCACAGTTTACCTTGAAAATCTGAGAGAATTGGCAAAGATACAAATCAAGGCAATAACTTAAGTTGCAGGCTATAAAATAAAGCCACAAAATCAAAAATATTTCCATAAATTAATAAAATCTAAGCATCAACAATAGAAAGGGAAATGACATTGAAAATAACTATAAAAAGCATAAAATAGTTAGGGATCAATCTACCAAAGGATACAAATTACTTATACAGATTTAATTATAAAGTGTTTCATAAAGAATAACTTTAATAAAGAATAACTGAATATGGAATGCTTATGCTGTCTCAACCTATAATTTCCCTCGGTGCCTTCAGCCTTCTTGTTCTAATACACCCAGGCATCCCTGGGATGGCCTTTTCAGCCAGGACTATCCTTCTGTAAGACCCATCCCCTTTTTCCATTGGCGAATTCCTCATGGAGCCTCCATTTGGTGGAGGTGAGCAGGCTGGCCTTCAGTACCCAAATGATCCTGTTTCTGGATTCTGAACTGCAAAACTAGGCCCCACCCCAGGGACCTTCCGCTTTCCCACACCTTTCAGGTCTTTTTGGGTGTTCTCCCAACAGAATGTAAATTTCTTGAGGGCACAGACTGGCTTTATTTTGGTGGGGGGGTTGTATTTGTATTCCCAATACTTAGCACAGTGCCAGGCACATAGTAAGCACTTAATAAATATTTATTTATTTTCTTCCTTCATGGTTTGGCAAGAGCAATATGATAAAAACGACAATACTATCAAAGTTAATTTATAATTTTAATGCTCTATCAAGCATTTAAAGCAGTGGTTCTCAACCTTCCTAATGCCACAACCCTTTAATACAGTTCCTCATGTTGTGGTGATCCCCAAACATAAAATTTTTCATTTCTACTTCATAACTGTAATTTTGCTAGTGTTATGAATTGTAATTTAAATATCTGATATGCAGGATGTATTTAAATTGAACACAACCCACAGGTTGAGAACCGCTGCCTTAAAGGGATACTTTATAAAACTTGGTAAAGTAATAAAATTCATTTGGAGAAACAAAAGCTCTAGAAAATCAAGGGAAATGATGAAAAAAGGCAAGAATGAAGGGAGAAGAACACTTTAAGAACAATCTATAGTATAAAGCAACAGCCATAAAAACCATCTGGCATTGGTTAAAATGGAATAGAGGTAGAACAGATTAGAGAAGGGAGAAAAAGATATAATGGAAATCAATAACACCAGTGATCAAGAAAGCAAACACATAAATTACTTTTAAAAACTTCCTATTTGATAAGTGACTGCTGAGGAAACTGAAAAGCAGTGTGGGAGAAATTAAGCTTAGGATAACACATTTTACCCTATTCCACAATAAATTCAAAATGGATGCAGGACCGAAATACTAAAGATAATACTTAAATATTAAAGACCAAAAATTCTAAGAGAAATAAATTATACAGTTTTCACACCTATGAAAAGAAGTAGTCTTAACCAAAGGTTAAAGACTATTACAAAAGGATAAAATGGAGAATACTGATTATTCAAAACTGAAAAACATTTACAGAAAGAAAACTAATCATTTATAGTAAGAGAAATTTAAATGGGAAAAAAATCTTTATATTGAATATCTCAGATAAGGATTTGGTACTAAAAATATATAGATAATTCTCACGCACATGCAAAAGTAATTTCCTAATAAGTCATCAAAGCATATGAGCAAATAGTTCTCAACAGAAGAATTACATACTATTAACAGCCATACAAAAGAAATGTTCCAACTTTCTGAAAACAGAAATACAAGACAAAATAAAGCTAAAGTTTCAACTAACATTGAGAAAACTGGCAAAGACGACAAAAGAGAAGAATAGTCTACACTGGATTAGATGTAGGAACATAACAGGCCCAGTAGTGCATTTTTGCCAGAATTGTCAGTCAGTACAATTTTGAAATCATTTTGCAGTTATGCAAATAAAAAAATGCTCATACTTTTTGAGTCAGAGACTCTACTACTTACCATATAACCAAGGAGGTCACTGATAAGAAGGCCCCCACAGACATCAAAATATTTATTGCAACATGTTTTGTGATGGCAAAGAATTGGAAAAAAAGTAGATATTCACTGACTCAGAAATGACTAAATAAATTTTGGTACACCAACATAATATAATATTACTGTGATGTAAGAAATGACAAATAGGATAAAAACAGAAGCATGGAAAGACTTATTTGCACTGATGAAGAGTGAAGCAAAGACAAGAAAATAAAATACACAATCACAGTAATAATGTAAATGAAAAGAACAATAATGAAAAATTAATGTTGTGAAATTACAAAGACTACATAGACCCTCAAAGAAGAGATCTAAGTCGACAGTCACTCCATTCCACTACTCTAAAGAGATGGTATGTCCATAGGTATGGAACATTATGTATATTTTCAGATATATTCATCAGTTTTGATTTTTTTCCTCTTCTCTTTTGAGATTTTAATTTTTTCTTTGAAAATTTAATTTTTTTTAAAATACCCCCCTACACATACAGTTTTCAGGTAATTAACCAGTTTATTAATTAGACTAGCTAATTAGTAATCAATTGACAATCAGTAGTTTCTCTAGGTAACGGAAGACACAAAAGGGAGACTCTGGATCACTTTAAATAAGAAGTGTACTTTCTGACCAAGAACTCCCCAGACAAATGAAACTCAATCTTGACTGGTGGACATTTAAGGAAGAGATGAGATAAGTCTTTAACTCTTCCTGCTGAAAACCTGACTTGATTATAAGACTCAGAAGCCATTCATGGTATCTGGGCTGGGGAAGCCATTTCCATCTGGCCCTCTCTAGCCAGTTTTCTCTTTCATGAGCTAGGCTATCCTAAACTCTAATGAGGGGATCAAGAACAAAGACACATGTTCCCAGCTGGAGGCTGAATTTTGAGTAAAAAAAAAAAAAAAGTCAAACAAAACTAAGGATCCCTGCCCAGGTAGATGCTATGGGGCTGAGAGAGGATTACCTTACTCAGCTACACCTCTCAGGATCCTTTTCAGGAGAGGGGTCTTAACAAAAACAGCAGAAAAATGACGGATCACAAATTAATAATTAGTAACATAATAGTGTAATATTATTTTCTCTCAATAGAATGGCTCTCTGGGAGTAGAGAGACCATGGATATGGGGAGAAACTCTGTTGATGTAAGAAAATTTATAAAAATTTATTTAAAAAAACAAAATATAACAATAAAAATTTATTTTAGAAAAGGATAGGCAATTGCTTTCATGGGAGGCTGGGTTTCAGTAGAAAAGTTTTGCAATTTCCCAAAAGCAATCCTGTCGCTGTGAAAAGTGAGCAGAATACAACATATAAACAATAGTGAACTCCAAAAAACAAAAGATGTCATCAAAAGGAAGAGAGAATGAGCTGGTTCCATATACAGTATGAGGGCTAACAAGTGAACAGCCAGACCAGACTAATCCACTAGTAGCCTCACAATGTCAGAAGAAAGCAAGAAAAGGTCTCCAGAGTCTTGGGTATACTCTTTGTGGCAAGCTTATGGAAGGGCAGAGATAAGAGTTTAACAGGATGTGAAACATGGAAGGGTGTGGTTTGCACCCAGAAAGGAAACAACTCCAGAACCCAGATCACAGATCCATTTGAATATTTGAGTACTTGAGTAACCAAAGTTCAGAGTATTTTGATTTAAATAAATATATACACAGAACACATAAGGACATTTCATGTAGAACTTAAGTATCTATCACACTGGAATTAATGGAACATAAATAAATGATATAATTGAATTACTGTCTTTAAAGTAGAATTTTCAGCATATAAATATTATCCTCTGCACTAATTAAATTTTGAGACTGAGAATTTCATAAAGCTTTTCCAACTTGTTTCACAGATTTCACAAGAAGAAATTTTAATTTTAAACACCACTTTTATAAGTCTTCAAAATTACTTTCATGAAAGAAAAAAAAAGCTTACTATTCTGGTGTATCACATAGAGGTGCCTTCGGGGCATCAAAAGTTAACAAGTCCTATTACCACAGCTGTTTGTTCAATAAAGCTTCCATTTCAAATGGGCAATTTTTGAAAATTCTACAAGCATCACCAACAAAGACTAATCTTCACCAAGGAACCAAGTCTTTATAACACACAGGAATAGTCCTATAATATAGACCAACATTAGAAATTCTGAAACTAATTTTCCATGTTTTCTTTAAGCTACCTTTCTGATCTCACTTTTTGTGATTTGAAATCTGGTTTACCAATGTTAAAAGGATACTTAAGATCAGGTTAGTGACAATATGGGAAAAGCATTAAGTGACTGTGAAACTCTTAAGAAATAAAACTAAGATACTGAAAGAGAAAAGAACAGGGTTAAATGGTATCCTGTTCTTGCCATGCCATTTTAATACAAAGTAGAGATAAACTTAAAAAAAAAGTCAATGACCTACTAGATTATTCTGTGGGAAAATACAATGCACAGTAAAAACATAATTTTATCTTTGTTTTTGTGCTACTAGGTCTGAACCCCACTGAAGTTAACAATTTATCTTCCTGAGACTTAAAAAAAAATGCTAGATGTTAGAATCTGACTAAAGTTAATGTCATAGACATTACCAAATGGGACTGCTAATGTTTTTGCAAAACAATGATAGTTCAATGCTTGGGATTAAATTCCTTTCCCTACCTCATTTGACACTTCTGACCACCCCTTCCTCCCAGATCCTCCCCACTCCAGGTTTTGATGACATTGCTCTCTTGGTTCTTGGAAGGGGGAGGGAGGTGTTGAGTTAGAGCTCTTCTCCATAGGAAATTCCTAGGTCTCAGTGTCTCATTGACCATGGCATTTATTAATCACATATTATGTACGTTGTTAACTACTGAGGATACAAGTTCAAGCAAACAGGACAGTCCTTGTCGTTAAGTAGTTTCCATTCTAGTGAGGGGAAGAAAACCATACCTAAGGGAGAGCTGGAGCCCATGGCCCCATGGTAGCCTGGCCCTAATCAAAAACAGTGAAAGACCACCTCTCAGATCCCAGGGTCGAGGAAGAGAGTCTGAGTTCCTTAGGGAGGAGAGCCGGGTGAATAGCCCAATGAGACACTGAGACCTAGGAATTTCAACACCTCCCTCCCCCTTCCATTTTCTCTTCTCACCCCTCCCTCTCTCTGGAACTCTGAATCTTCCTCTATGACCAGGATCCTCAGACTTGAGTTTTCACACCTTTTCTTGCCTGGCACCAAAACACCATCCACTTGCAAATCATGATGCTGAGCTGGGCCTGCCCCCATTTTCAGAACCCTTTAAAGAGTATTGCACTTCCCCAGTAGAATGTAAACTCTGGGTGTCTCACTTGCTTGTATCTGTATTTCTAGCACTTAGCACAATACCTGGCATGTACGGTCTGATAAATGATTTTCCATTCATTTATTAAATTATTTTATTAACTGTCTACTACAAGTCAATCTTTGTGCTGGGAATACAAATATATACTACAACCAAAATTCTAAAATACTATCTCACAATTAAACTGACAAGTTGTTTCATATTTCATTTATAATTACCAAGTTCTAATTTATGCAATCATGAATTATAAACACTATAGTAACAAGGTACTCATTTTCTATAACTCAAGTATACTTTCAAAACATGTATATATTATAGCATGAAAATTAAGTTACCCCTCTTCCCATTTTAAAGGAATGAGGCTTTATTTAATATACTCTTGTCTTTACAAGCCTATATTTTACTGACTAATGAGTGGTCTTCTTAATGTATATAAATGACTTCATTCCAGCTATAAAAAACAAGACATAAAGGAGGTTTCAATATTTAGCATACTTTAAAAGTATTAAGTACATGTAAGTAAAGAGATGTATTCCACTAAAAAGAGGTCACATGAAATTTACATTAAAAAAACCCACCATGTGCTTGACTTGTAAAAGATTAAATCATAAAACTGAAAATGCCAAAGGTAAAATCTAAGCATGAACAGGTTTTAACGTGAATATCCACCTCCTGGGGTTTCACTGTACAGTATATGCGAAGCTCTGGCCACTAAACAATTCTGTTTCGCAATAGAAATTTTGGGTGCACATGTAGTCTATATTCTAAAAAGCAACATGAAACTAAGTGGTCAAATGAAGCTAAATCCTGCAACTTCTCCCCCGTGTTACAAGACTTAAGCAATTATTTTTTCTAAGTGAGAACTTTTTTGTAAAAGTAATAACCATTTAATACCTTTTTCCATGGCAGTCTCTACAGCTACCCCCAAATTTAGTAACTGAAAGATACAACTATAATCAAAACTATAACTAAATATGTTAAAATCTATAAGTAATACATATCTGTAGAACAACTTGAAAAAAAAATAATGGCCAATGTTTATGCAGCTCTTTTAAGGTTTGAAAAACACTTTATCTCATATTATCTCATTTTATCATCTTAACAACCCCAGAAGGTAAGTGTCATTTATCTCAATTTCACAGATGAGGTTAAAAACAGGCAAACAGAGGTGATGTGTCCAATGTGATGAAGCAGCTGCTTTTAAATTCAAGACTTCCTGATTCCAGGTCTGATGCTCTATTCAACTTGTCCCCCTTTCTTCTTTAAGTACAAGTTTCCTCACTGAGCTTCTCAATACCCTTATGAAATACACAATAATACTCAATATTTATTTTCCTAATTAAAAAGTGAATAGGGTGAGGAAACAGAAGTTAGTGATTTTTCCTGGCTCACAAATAGTCAAACACTGACCTGGACCACCCACCCAATTACCAGTTAAGGGAATTGTAACTAAACTGTACAATCTTGTGAATCCATTTTAAATACAGGATTAAGAAAAATCCTAGGGAGGAAAAAGGCATCTGAATGGAAAACTCAAAGTCATTTGGCAAGTTTCTAATGTTTCATACTGTTAATTTTCTTTCCAAAGAAGATCAATCATTGTTTACCACAGAAGGAAAACCCCACCCAAAGGAAAGCAAGGTGCTTAGTGGAAAGTAATTTGGTGAATCAGTCTTTTCTTGTGAATCTAGTTTGAACCTCTGTCCTAAGACCGCTGTTAACCTTTCCACATTATAAAGAGGAAAGATTTGCACACAAGGACTCTTGTGCTAACATGATGTGATATATAAATCAAATACAATATGTTTTCCCCCCAGTGACTATGGGTAGTGAAATTAGAGAAGAATCAGGACTTTAAGTCCATAGACTTCAACAAAAGAATTGTCAAAAGAATGAAAATGTGCCAATATTAGTTATCAAGATTATAATATATTGATAGTTTAGCAAAAATTTGGCATGCTGAAAACAGGTGTGTTATGATTAAAGCAATGACAAACATACTAACAAGCTAATTTCATCTGATAAATTTATTAATGAATTGAAAACCTAGTTAAGTTATTCAGAACGTATACCAATTATCTTTGTCCATAAGTTATATTTTAAATAACTTGAGTATTTCTAGTTCTGCTGTGTCATTACTAACTTCCTTGCTGTTTCTCAAACAGTGCACCATCGCTATCTCCTAACTCTGTATTTTCCCTGGCTGAATTTCGCCCCCATGCCTGGAATGGTCTCTCTCCTTAGGTCTGCTTCCCTGGCTTCCCTGGCTTCCTTCAGGTCTCAGTTAAAATTCCACCATTTGCAAGAAGTCTTATCTGGTCCTCTTTAATCTTTGTGCCTTCCCTCTGAGATCACCCCTAATTTGTTGTTGTTCAAGGGCAGCTAGGTGGTACAGTGGATGGAGAACCAGGCCTGGAGTCAGGAAGACTCATCTCTCTGAATTCAAATCTGGCTTAGCTGCGTGACCCTGGGCAAGTCACTTACCCTGTTTGTCTCAGCTTCCTCATCTGTAAAACAGGCTGGAGAAAGAAATGTCAAACATTACAGTATCATTGATAAGAAAACCTCAAGTGGGATCACAACTGAACAGCATTAAAATTCTTAAGGGTACAGACGCTCTTTTCTTTTGCATCTATATCCCCAGCATTTAGAACATAGTCTGTGCTTTAATAAGTTTATTCATTTATTCATTCACTCACTCATTCATAAAATTACGTTCCTTTAAAAATTATTCAACATCTACCTACTACTACTCCATGCTGCCTCTCTAGTCATATTAGCAATAAGTCCATAGGCCAAGAACTGTACACAGGAGTATATTTATGCAAAGAGGATCTGCTCCATAGAGTAACAGAACTGTAAGAGCTCTTAAGAGGTCATTTAGTCCAGCCTCCTGATTTTGTGCATGAGGAAAATGAGCTCTAGAGCAGTGGTTCTTAACTGGGGGAGGGGGAATAGGGGAAGAGACTTGAGAAAGAGAAAAAGGGACAGAAAATTTTATTTCGGTATAAATGGATTCCATTATAAGCCTATATATTTTATTTTAATCATTTAAAAAAATTGTTCTGAAAAGGGGTCCAAACCCTGATCAGACTGCCAAAGGTGTCCAAATAAAAAAAGGTTAAGAAACACTGCATAATGTAGAGATTAAATGCCTTTTTTTCTGTATTTAGGTTTCAAGAAAATCAATGAAATTATTTATCCCCCTTTACTGCCAAAATTGTTAAGACTACCTATAAAAACACAACCTATGTTTACAGCACCTCATAAGTAGGAAATATTTAGACAGGAAATACACTTGTACTTACGGCTGCAGGTAGCTGTATCTTAATAGAATTTATTCTTGTACATCCTTTAGAAGAGTTTTCTAGGCATAGCCTGACAAATAGTTAATGGCTCAGGCTCCCACTCAATCTTATCTGTAATATCCTCTAATCATGTAAAGACAAACAATGGGGGTGGGGGTGGGGCAGGGATGAGATTGGGGCAGAGAGCCAGAGAGTAGCTGAAGAGGCATGTTAGGCCAGAGGTGCAATAAGCCAAACTATAATCTGATATGTGAGTGGGCAATTCAATTTTAAGGTTAATAAGCATACATTCAGGTATATTCAATCAATCAACAAACATTTATTAAGCACCTACCAGGCACTACCAGGCAAGGCAAAGGGCAGCTCCTGCAAAAGCTTTTGACAATCCTTATCAAAAAGCCCAAGAACTACTTCCAGAAGCTTCTCAATCAGAACACATTTTGTAAATAAGGCAATGAGACCTTCTTAGACATTTAAAATGTATGATTATCCAGGGCCTTCACCTAGAGGTCTTTGTGGGGCAGGGCTTGTTTAAAAAACAAGCAAAGTCTCAACAGTTGGTACCAACCCTTCTCATAATTTTATCCACAACTATGGCACAGGAGATAAAAGCCTGGGCCTAGAGTCAGAAGATCGGAGTTCAAATCCAGCCTCAAGCACTCACTAGCTGTATGACCCTAGAAAAGTCACTTAACCTGTCTACCTATTTCCTCAACTGTAAAATGAGAATAATAATAGTACTTACCTCCCAGGAATGTAATTAGGACCAAATAAGATAATACTTCTAAAGTGCTTATCACAAGTCCTAGTATACAGTAGGTGGTTAACCAAAGCTTGTGTCCCCTTCCCTCCTTTTCCAGCATACTCAGGGAGGCCAGCTCGTACTCCTTAATTGGTGGGTCAGTTATCTCACCACTAGAAGCAAAGGCAGGATTAAGGAAACGCAATCCTAAACTGGTCTGACCACACCCATTCACCCGGGGACACCTTTAGCCGCAGCAGGCGTAGGAGCGAAGCCCTGGGGCAGCAAAAAGGCGTGGTGTACAAAGCAGTAACTTCTTACCTAAGAAGCCGGTGGAGGCTGTTTGGGGGAGGGGGTAAGAAAAAGGGGGGGATCGTTTTTACTTTTTCTCCCCCGCTTTCATTCATTTAGTACTTGGCTGTGGAAACCCAAATTGCAGAAACACGTGACTCTCAATCGAACCTCTTAGTGATTCGGAAGATCCGTGTTTCAGCCTCACTGGCCCGGCTCTCGGGTTCAGTGAGTCAACTTTGGCCTCCATCTCAGGTGACCCCAGGAATAGATCACTGACCTCTGAAGCCGTTGCCTTAACTTAACATGGAGACGGAAAGTAAAACCTCTCACACCCCTACGGGGAACTCTGCCCAAAAACAAAATGGGCGCCAAATTCTCTCTTAAAGTGTTTACGTTTATCTCTGTCGCCCACACTAAATATGGAAGCCGAAGCAATGGGTCCGAAGATAAACCAAAACAAAGATGGCGAAAATAGCGCATGCGCAGTCCAGGCAGGGACCAACCGTCAGTTCTTGGTTTGTTGCGACCCATCCTGGAGTTTACAATTGGTAATTATCACCTTGAGGGAGGTAGAAGTAAGTGGTGTGACTTTGCCCATTTGTGTAATAAAATCTCCCTGAATGTGAGAAAACCTGAGGAGTGCAGGAATTTAAAATATCCTAAATCACCGACTGCTAGGAAATAAAGGTGTTGGTAGAAAGCCTGATAAAATACAGAATATGGACCTTTAAAAAATAGGAGCTTTAATAGCGAGGATAAAAAAAATTATACAGCATTGCCCAAGTGGTAGGGAACAGGAAATAGTCTGTAAACGTATGCGGCATAAAGTTAAAGACATCATTTTAGAAGATTTTTCAGTCCTTCCACGAAGCCCCCTAAAATGCGAGCATAAAAAGCTGATTGCCTCTGCTTGAAACCAGCCCAGTTAACTGGACATAAGCAGCCCTTTTTGCCCACGTTTTTAGGAGGTTTCTACCTCAGGTTCCATTCCTCGGGATTTTCAAGGAAGCTGAGGGATTGGAGCTGCTCCAGGATTTCTCAACCTTGATCAAATATACATATATGTATGTGTACTATATATTTGTAGGAGGAAATTGTTTCTTTTTGGAACAGTAACCCTGAGGGTCATCCCCTCCCAGCTTGATTTCTTTCTTTTTTCTAATTAAAGGGGCCATCCCTTCACTCACTACTTAAAGGTCTATTGACTGAATGGGCCTTCATTCAGTGAGAGAACCTGAAAAGGCCTTGGCCTAAAAGAGTGGAGGTCTCCCATTGCATCCTGGGTCATCTCCAGTCACCTTGATGAATATCAGGTCACTGGATCCAGATGGCTCTGGAGGAGAAAGTGAGGTTGGGGACCTTGCACGGCCCTCCCTCCCTCAAATCATAGTCTACTGCAAGTCACATCATTTCCCTGCTGTCATGGTCCTCTTCAAAAACAAAGGACAAAACAGGAGGGGTGTGTGTGTGTGTGTACAAATATACACACAAATATACATGGAGAATATATACATATGTATCTGCAGGAAGCATACACATGCACACACACACATATATATATGGCTTCCAAAAAATGCAAAGTGGTTCAGAAAAATTAACCACAGGAACTGTAAAAAAACAGTCCTGCAATTATGATCAATTTCAAAGCAAGCAATTTCCTTCTAAAAAGTTTCCACTTGGTCTCATAAAAAGTGAACACTGTCACTCCACACACACAGACATGTGTATATGTATGTGCATATGCACAAGTTTTTTGTTGTTCAGTCATTTCCTACTCTTTGGGTCCTCATTTAGGGTTTACTTGGCAGATATACTAGGGCAGTCTGACATGTCCTCCAGCTCATTCTACAGATCAGAAAATTGAGGCAAACAAGATTAAGTGACTTGCCCAGGGTTACACAGCTAATAAGTGTCTGAGATAAAATTTAAACTCAGGATGCTGGGTCTTCACTGTGACACCTAGCTGCCCACACACATATACATGTATGTATGTTTATATATGGACATAAATATTATGTATCTATAGCTATATCAGAAGTCCCACCTTCTGCAAAATGCCTTCTCCTATCGCCTCACCTGCTTCTGTCTTTCCTTCTGGAACTGCCTTCCATTCACTCTGTATATATAACAACAGGTCACATAACTAAAAACTGCCTTAAGCAAAATTTGAATTCAGGTCTTGAATTCATTCCAGGACTATGCATTGTACTACCTAGTGGAGTATGTAAAAATGCATGCTGACGTAATTACACACATGCAGTTACACATGTAAATGTGTTGTATTTGTCTATATATGTACCATGTATATATGCACACATTACATAGACAAGCATACACACATATAGGATATTTCAAAAGTCCTTAATTATAAAACAGTGTATATGCATGTCTGTATTTACAAAGAAATAAATGTATCAATGCACTATACATATACATATGAATATCCCTATCTCCCTCCCTATATATGTATTTAGTGTCTTCCCTATTAGGAGACCCTAGAGGTAAGGGACTGCTTTCACCTTTCTCTATATCCCTAAAGATTAGCACAGTGTCTAGCAAATAGTAGGCACTTAATAAATGCTAGTTCAATGACTGCTTTGCCTGGTGTGAACAGTCTGAGGTGGCACTTTTTGACATCTTAATCTGTTTTATCAGGGACTTCTCATCCTGGGACTGATTTCACCACCTCTTCTTCCATTTAAAAAGAATTTTGAAAGAATCCATGTGAAAATAGTCCAGTCCATGGATTCCCATTCTCCTTAAGCTTTCCTCAAGGTCAGGTTACCCGACTCTCTTAGAACAGCTAGATAACCTTCGAGGCGCTCCTGGGTAAAACCCGGAGAATGGAATACTGCCATTCAGGACAGGATGGCGAGGGGGCGGAGCCAGCACGCAAGAAGGAGCGCATGCTCAGTCGCGGCTCCTGTCACCTGCTGCGGTCGTTGGAAGGCGGGCTTCCTTCCCTTCAGCAGGGTGTCGGAGTAGCGGCCTCCGGAGGCAGAGCAGCGGTTGGGCAGGTGAGAGAAGAGAGAGAAAGAGAGAATATGGAGCCGGGGGTCGGGAGGTGGGAAGTGTTTAGAGTTGTTTTCCCTGCGTAGGGGCTAGGCCAGGTTCCTTGGGGCTTCTGGGTGAAGGTCGATGGGGTCCTGGCCGGCGCTGAAGGATGCCGGGAGGAGGGGGCGGGACAGTTGGCCTCGCCGGAAGTTCCTACCTAGTCTCCTGCAATGATTAACCTCCGGGTGATTCCTAGGTTCTCAGGTGTGCAGGGAGTGGGCCGCTGACTGTGGCTGATGCTGTACTAACGGTTAACGTTGGGAGTTAATTGATAAACATTTAAGAAGTTCCTCTTAGCTCTTAATAACAGCTCTCTAGTCCAATCCTATCATTTTACAGATGAGGAAACCAGGTTCCAAAAAGGTTAAGTGATTTGCCTAAGTCTCAAGGAAAATGTTAGATGTAGGATTTGAACTGGGCCCTTTTGGTTTCCTTGTAATGCCTGATTCCTTCTAGTTATGAAGGTGCCTTCTACAGCTTGAGATTTGGAGTCATGCTCAAACTTGAAGCTCTACATCAAAATGGTTTTGGTATGTAAAAAGAATGACACCATAGGAAGTAAATTTGAGTTGTGTCAAAACACGAACTGGACTCCATGTTCCTGTGTCTGCTGCTGATTCTCTGGATCAGTTTTGCCAAGGAATTCCTTTCTTAAGGTCCCAAGAATTGTGATATATCAGTGTAATTAAGGACTGAGGGGAAAGTAACTAGAGTTCCTTCCTTTATTCAACAAATTTATTGAACTGCCTTGAAAGTCGCCCTGTGGGAAATTAAAAGAGAGACAGCCCCTCCCAAAAAACAATCGGACTTAAAAAAGACATTGAACTCTGTAATTGTATGTTGTCATTTTGTATACACACACACACACTTTACTCTTTAAAGACTTCAAATTTTGGAGAGCAAATATATATTGGAAAATATATATAGGAACAAACCCTATGACTCCAGAAATTTACTCTGTAGTCACTTTTTGCATGACCAAGGAGAAACAATTGCTTGCTTTAAAATTGATCATTCTTGTAGGATTATTTTTACAGCTCCTGCGGCTAATTTTTCTGAACCATTTTGCACTTTTTGAAGCCATTTAACTAGACCACTTCCAGACCAGGAGAATCTGACCAGAGGACAAATTAATCAGATCATTAAGCATCTTGAATTAATATAGTTTCTTAGCAGTGAGAAATGTATTAGAGGCCACAAAGTTAAGACCTATAATACCTACCAACTACAAAAAAATTTATACTTCAGATGTGTCTTGTTCTTAAGGATCCCAAGAAAAGATATCACATTTTATTATAGGAAATTGCAGTTAATAATTGGGTTGTAGACTCTAAATCCATGTGGTAAGACTGGAGGTGGGAAGAAGCAGAGAAGGAAACAAGAGAGCTATTCATTTGAAAATTGATCATTTTAGTTTTAAATCAAAACATTTGATTAAAGGTGTTTTGGGGTTTTTTTTTTTTCGTTTTCAAATGGAATTTGCAGAATTGTAAAATGGAAATTGGTAGACTCATTACTAAAAGCAAGGTATAAAATAAAGTCTGTTTAAGTAATTCTTTTTCTTTAGTTTCATTTCATTTGTGCACTCAGCCTTTTACCAAAATATCAAGAAGTGACTATGGGTCTCTCTTTGAACCATTTTACAAAGGCAAACAAATATTTTCATAGTCATACAGTATTAGAGCTTGAAGACCCCTTAAAGTTCACTGAGTTTAATCCCCTAGAAACAGGCCAGAGAAGTGATGGATACTTTTCTTCTGAGTAAGGTATAACCAAATAGTGGGAATGTTGAATTCTGACTGCTCAGGGGAGCTTTGATAGACAATGTAAAAAGCTGTCAAAAAGTAAACCTCCAAGTATATTCATAGTGTTACATTATATTTGTAATGAGAAGACATAATTTAAAAATGTTCAGAGCTGCCTTTATTTTTTTCGTACTAGGATTCTAACATTAAATTGTTCAGAAGCCCAAATAAATCTCAAGCAAAAACATGAAAGAAACATTACAGGTCACATGAAATGGATTTTTCCTTCCTTTTTGCCTTCCTTTAGCAGTCTTTCTTGCCTGAGGATTAGATCCCTTATTCTCTCACCTTGACTTATCCATCTTGAAGTTCAGTGACTGGGTCACCTACTGTAAGTCAGGTATGTGCCTAAAGAACACAGAAGATATTATGCCTATCAATCTTTTATTTTTCAAATGTTCAAATCCTCTGGGGACTCACTTCACTTATATGGAGTTCTCTTAGTCTCAGAAGCAATTCCTACCACTCCTTTTTTGTCACTTTTTTTTTTTTGGAGGGGGAAGGCAGGGCAATTGGGGTTAAGTAACTAGCCCAAAGTCACAGGGCTAGTTTAGTATTAAGTGTCTGAGGCTGGATTTGAATCTAGGTCCTCCTAACTCCAGGGCCAGTGCTATATTCACTGCACCTCCTAGCTGCCCCATTTTTTTTGTCATTCTTAAAATTATAAATTACCTGTTAGGTTGTTTTGGAATTCTCAAAACAAAAGTAGTCTACCACAGTCCTATATGTTCCTATATGCTCTCTATCCAAAACACTAGAAGCAGAGTTTTTAAAATTATATCCTCGTACTTGATAATAGTGTCTAAGGTAGGCCCAATTTCAAATAAATTGTAAGCTATAATTGAGGCATGTTTTGAATCTCTGGTGTATAAACTGTATATTTGGAGGATGTCTGGTAGGAAGCAGAACATGTGTAAGATTTCCCTGACATCATTAGGGTGTTGAAAATTTCAAGAAGTTAGGAATTGTTTGCTACCTTTTGGCAAGCTAGTTGATATAGTATATAGTAGAGTGCTGAATTTGGAGACAGGAAGAAGTGAAGTCAAAACCTACTTCAGACGAGTAGCTATGTCAATCTGACTAAGTCACTTAACTTCAGCTTCAGTTTCCTATCTGTAAAATAGAGATAATAGAACCTACATTTTAAGAGTTAGGAAGACCAAGTGAGAGAGCACAGGTAAAATGCTTTGCAAATCTTAAGGTATTATCTAAAAGTTAGCTAATTATAATTATTTAGGAACTGCCTCATTTGGTCCAATTTATCTTCTGTTGATTATGGACACTTACTCAAGCTAATATTCTATAGTGATAGGTAATGCTCACATCTCTTCTTTAAAAAAAACAATTGATCCATTTAACCTCGTCCCAAGACAGTTTTGAAATCTACTTTAATCTGGAGTGAATTTGAAGGGTTATGATATAGATTGCTAATTCTGAGGTTGAGGATTACATTGATTGAAAATATTCTGCGACTGATAAAAATCCCTGGTCCTGCTGGAGTATAGACCCTGAACTGCCCCAAAGCCTAGAGGACTTCTAGACTAGAGATTAATTTAGGCCACATTGAATTAGAGTAGGTCCCTCAATATCTTCTGAAGCTTGAATTCACTCCATAAGATCAGTTCCTAGACTAGGAGTTCTTAATTTTTTAAGTGTGTGCCCTGGCCACTTTTGGCATTTTAGTGAAGTCTGTGTACCCCTTCTAAGAAGAATGTTTTAAAATACATTTTAAGAAAATACATAATATTGCAAAAAAAACCCAATTATTTTTAAATAAAAAAAATTTTTTTTTCCCCTATCCAAAGTTACAAACTTCAGGTTAAAAACTCTTGCACTATCCCAGTCAGTCAATAAATATTTATTAAGTGCGTATCATTAATGACCTAGGTGTTTGGCATTTAATCTATTCCCTAAATCACTGCTGCCTCCTTAGTTACCTTCAGCTGTCTTCTTTCTGGTTAAGAGCCAGCAAATTTTTTGTGTATGAATAATTTGGGTTATTTCATAAACATACACCTGCCCCTAAACCCCATTTATTCCAAGACACATCAGTCATTCTTAAGTGATTCTCAGAAAGGGGAAAAATAAATGGCTTTCTGAAATGGAGCTGTAATAATCAAATAAATGGGGAAATTAGTATAAAAAGTCTCTTAATAACAGATTAGTACATTTGCAGAAGTGAGCTGTTTTCATTATTTGTATTATTCTTTACATTTGTAAATGCATCTTTATCTTTGCTTATCTACAGTACTGCAAAGGGTAATAGGATTAGAGGATCACAGATTTAGAGTTAGGGGGATCTTAGAGGTCATCCAGTCCAGCCCCCATATTATACAAATGAGGAAACCAAGACTCAGAGAGAGTAACTTGTTTAATTATGGATCATAATTCATAAAGAGGGACTCAAACAGCTCTCAGACTCCAAATCCAGCATTCCTTCTATTTGCTGTGCTACCTTTGCAAAAGTCATTAAAAAAAATATTTTAAAATACATTTTAAAAATATGATTATAATTTCACTTTTCTGTGTCTAGTATGAGTGAATTCTTGGCTTTAGCCCTACTCTTGAAAGCATAGAGAGTGGCTATGTAACAATGAGAGAAGTTGTCAGGGAAAATAATATGTTTTTAGAAATAATTGCTAGGATTTGACTGAGTAGTGGAAATCTCCAGTCGCAGTCAGGTGATTTGCAAGCTGGTAGACTAATTAGTAAAGCTGAAGTTAGTTTTAATTAGTTTTAATATAGTGTTAAGTTACAGAATCACAGATAACTCAGTCCTTTTTTGGTTTACAAACAAAAAAATGTCCCATCTCAATTTCCATTAAAAAAAAATTTGTAACCAAAAAGAATGTCAACAAATAAAATTCAAGAAAACTAAGACCACAAATAAGTGAAACCTGGTATCACCTTAAAAAAATAAAGGATCAGTTTGTTAACATTTTAAAAACTGGTCTGTTCACAGTTAAATCATCTCAAGTACAAGAGCAAGAGAATATCTTGACCAAAATACTTACTGAATTAAAGTAGAATCAGGAATAAAGATAAATATTAAAGTTTGTTTTGTATTATATCCTAAAGGGGAAAATTTGGACATCAACTTAACTAGAGCAGGTAAGAAATCCCATAAACTCTGGACCTTGAAAATGCTTTGCTTTCAATTTTCTCCAGGTAGAATATGTTAGGGGCTAGCTGAAACATCTTATTTGGTTTTATTGCAAGATAATGTACCTTGAGCTGCATTTTTAGCTAATTTGCTCTTTGGAATTCATTCCATTCCTTTCTGCATTTTCTGTTGGATCCAGGATTTGTTTTTGTTCAGTTGTGTCTGACTCATTGTGACCCCGTTTGGGATTTTCTTGGCTAAAATACTAGAGCAGTTTGCCATTTCCTTCTTTAGTTTTACATTTGAGGAAACTGAGGCAAACAGGGTTAAGTGACTTGCCTAGGATCAAACAGCTAATAAGTGTAAGGTCAGATTTGAACTCAGCAAGAAGAATCTTCTTGACTCCAGACGCTGCACTCTATTCACTGCATCACTTCCACTGCCCCTAGTGCAGAAAGAACAGTCTTGTGTTATTCAAATTTTCTTTCTTTTACATTTGAAGATATTACTTCTAGTCACTTGAAGAATTTGTTTGTCATTGGAGTTACTAAATTTAACCAGGAGACCAAATAAAAATGCCACTAAAGAGAACCAAAATAGGAAAAGTAGCCAAATAGATCAAATATATGTCCGTATGTATACACACATATGGCACATAAAAACCCACATCTATCCTGAATATAAGGTAGATGTGCATAATTTCCGTTTTCTAGAGGTTTGAGAGGCCCTGTGGATTAGGGAAAATGTTTAGTCTTCTTCATCTTATCTGATTAACCCACAAGTCTTCTAAGTTGATTTTAAATGCCATGATTTACTGTACTAAGTTAAGAGACAGTTTTGGCCTTCATGGACCATGAGTGTTGTATAAAATTGCACTTGAAGTAATTTCATAGCCAATTAGGAACTTTTCTGTTTGCATTTGCTATCCCTTGAATCCCCAAGTAGTCTTCACATTATTCCAAATATAGGAGACTGAGGTATTTCAGTTTAGAGGTCACAGGCACAAATGATTATTGGAAGAAGGGAATCTAAGTAAAAAATATAGATAGAAAAAGGGACTCCTATAGTCATGGTTGTTTTTAAAAGAGAAATTGCCCTCTGTGATGTGTGACATCATGTTCAAAAGAGTATGAATTAAAAACTAGAATCAGATGATTGAATTGGGAGAGAAATCACAATGAGCCCCTGACTTAAACTTGAGTTCACTGAGTGAATGAACCAAATAACAGGCTAGAGAAAAATAAAATTAATTTATATTATTTAACTAAATATCAGCAGGACAGAAGACACAGGATTCAAGGTCATATGCACTAGCAGACCATAAATTAAATAGGCCCACTGACCTTGGCTTAAAAATTGTGGGACTCATTGGATCACCATTAGCTAATCTGTTATATGTCAGAGATAAAAGAGGATCAGGTGAAAAGGGGAGCTCATGTCAGATGTCAATCCCTAGATTTATTAAGCTTTTTTCCATAATTTCTTGCCTGTCAAGGCTATGATCTGAGTGTTCTTTCATCATCTGCTTAAGTATTTTATTAACTACCAATTCTTTTAAAAATATATAGTTATTTATTTCATTAAATATTTCACATATACTTTTTAAAATTTTGAGTTCTAATTTCCCTCCATCCTGTCCCTCTCTTAACCTTTGAAGAGGCAAACATGTTTAAAGTCATGCAAAACATTTCATATTTGCCATTGCAAAAGAAAATATACATTTAAGAAAAAACAAGAAAAACAAAGTTTAAAAAAATGCTTCAATCTGCACTAAGAATTCATTAGTTGTGTCTGGAGGACGATAGCATTTTTTGTCATAGTCCTTTGGAATTGTCTTGGGTCATTGTCTTGATCAGAGTAGCTATGTCACAATTGGTCATCTTTATTGCTGTTACTGTGTGTAATATGGTTCTGCTTATTTCACTTTATTTCAGTTCATATAAGTCTTTCCCAGTTTTTCTGAAACCACCTCCCTCATCCTTTCTTATAGGACAATGGTTTTCCATCAAAATTATATACCACAACTTACTTAGCCATTCCTGAAGTGATGGGAGTCCCCTTAATTTTTGATTCTTTGTCACCACAAAAAGAGCTGCTATAGATATTTTTGTACAAATAGATCCTTTTTCTTTTTCTTTGGTCATTTGTACAACTTAGGGTGCAACAGTAAGAATCAATATTCAGACTTTTGACTCTGGATAAATTTAGTGGGAAAAGCCTTGCCTTGAAATCTGGAGGACTAGTCACAGTTCAGTCTGATTGACAATGTTGTCTTGAATACAGACTAAACCCAAAGTCTGCAAAAATGAAATAATAGTTGGGATGAGTGAGGGAGGATTAATGTAATAAATAGGAGCTACTTGCCCAATTATTCTGAAGATTAAATGAGATTAATAAAATTAATATTTTGAATGCAAAGCAGAGGCAGTTTGGCCAACTTTAATTCAGGCAGACCTGGGTGATTTACTTAACTCCTCAATGCCTCCAACAAACTCTGTGACTGTAATTCGCTAAGTTGTTGCTGATCTATATAACGCTTTTTGGAACCTTTCATAAATTGCCTTGTATCAGTGAGGAAATAGGTAAAAATCATTCCTTCTAGTCTCACCTATAGGAATGTGAAAGACACTGAAAAATATTAAAAGTTTACTAAGTAATGCAAAAAGAATAGGTTTTTAAAAATTATTCTTTCAGAAATGGCAATTTGCTTCTATCTTACTGCTTAGAGTAAAGGTCATTATATTTCTCTCTACCATGAGTAAATCCCACAAGGTTATTTGGAAGATTAAATGAGAAAATATGTATAAATTGCTTTTAAAAGTATAAAATCCTATCCAGCTGTGATACAAAGGACATTAGAGATAGCTAATAGATAGTAATTACCTGCTCCCTCAGCCCTCTCCCTCCCCCATTAATCATAATAATTGTGTAAGAAGTAATGAGTCAGATGTGATTGGATAATAGAAGTTGTTAAATAAACATTAAAATAATCATCAAAATAAAACACGTACCTTATTAAATAGGAAATTGTATGGTTCGGTGATATTTGGCAAATAAGGAATTGTACTGGATTCTTAGCTTGAACATTGTTTTTTGGTGTTTGCATTTTATTTTATTTTTCTTGTTTACATCATTCATTTCCATGAGATTTTGAGTTACACATTTTCTCCCCATCTTTCCCCCAACCACCACCCCAAAACAGCCATCCCACTGTATAACTCTTCCCCCAGTCTGCTCTCTCCTATGTCCTTCCCATCGCCACTCTGACTTTGCAGTAGAGCAAGATGGCTCTCCCTACCCCAATGCCTGTATATCTTAATTCCCAGATGCATGTAGTTAATAATTATATACATATATATATATATATATATTTTTTTTTTTTTTTTTTACATTTGATTATAGAACTTTAGATTCTTTCCCTTCCTCCCTCATCACCCACCCCCACTGGAAAGAAAAGCCATTCAATACAGGCTGTACATGTGTAGTTACGAAGAACATCTCCACAGTGGACATATTGTGAGAGACTGATTATATGTCCCTCCTTCCTATCCCATCCTCCCCTTTTTCTATTCTCTGCCCTGTCCCTTTAGAGAAGTGTGTGCTTCCAGCAACCCTCCCCTCCATCATCACCCCTCTCATCCCCATACCCCCTACTCTCCTGTTTGGCAAGATGCCCAGTTTAGAGTTCATGTCATTCATTCCCTAAGCCAAATTCAGTGAGAGTAAGGTTGACCCATTCCCTTTTGCATTTCTATACTTCTCCACTGTAACAGTTATCCCTTGCCTCTTCTATATGAGATGATTAACCACATTCTGTGTCTCCCTGTCTCCTTTCATTCTATTCTTCTCCCACCTCATAATTTTATCTTTTAAAGTATCATCCCTTCCTATTCAATTGATCCTGTGCCCTCTATGTACACATATATACACATACTCAGATATGTATTCATACTTAGCTTGAACTTTAAACAGAATCACCTCCCCATAGAAATACTTCTCTGGAATATAGTACCCTAAAATAAAGTAGTAGAAAATTATGTTAACATCAATATTAAGAATTCTTAGCCTCTTCATTTGTTCAACAAGACTCTTTTTGCTTCCATATTTTTTATATGAGGTGCTTCTCAATTAAGAAATTGCCTGGTAGATCTATTACATTTTTATATCTATTACATGTTACTATTACATTTTAAACATTATTATTTCAGTATGAATTTAACTTTTTCCAAAATACTTTTAGTCTCTTTTAAATTATTTCTTCTATCAGCTACAAAATACAAATTTCAGAAATGATTGTAATTTTTTCTTTCCTCCCAAGTTTTCTTTCAATAAGTGTGCTGTTTTCTAAGCAAAAGGTGACAAGTACTGCAGGTTGAAAAGGATGAATAGAGGAAAAGACTGAATTTAAAAAGTAATTTGACATTACTTTAAAATAGATTTAGATGAGTTGAAGAAACAGTATATTAGTTAACAGTATTGGCTAAAGTATTGAGAAAATTAAAGTTGGACATAACAAAGGTTAATTGTTGCTAGCAGAATCAGATCTTTTGTAGACAAAATGCAACAGTTGTGTGGAAAACATAAGAACCTGACTGTATTTAGGGAAAATTTACTTTTGCTAATTAATCCATGGCTTCATTCTCCATTTATATAGATAATCCAAAATGCTTCTCTTACTCTACCTGTGATATTGTTAATCTCACATAGCTCATGTTAGTAAAAAAAAAAAATACAGACTCCAACTTATCTCAGGTGAAAGAAACAGCCAGTCAGTTTCAAAGAAGGAATTGTCATAAGCTAAGGCACAAAGCATATTAGATACCATGGGAATTTTAGGACAGGAAAATTTGACTAATAACTTAGTTAAATTTAACAATAGTAATTGCAGAAATGGAATTTGGAGCTTGTAGAAGAGGGTTTTGAGTCCTCACAAATAATATGTTTAAACATTTATTAAAATTTTCAACACATCTCTAGTATGAGTGTTGCAGAATGGGGAATGGTTAACAACTACTAGGGACACTGCTAGTACAGTTAAACTTTAGAAGAAAAGAGATAATTTGGAACCCTCTTAAGTTTTTCTAATGACAGTGCCAACAAAATACAAGATTTTTTTGGTGCAGAAGCTAGTTATGACTTTAACCAAAACCTCAGCATCTTTTACATAGACCACTATGGTTAATAGTGAATATTTCTTTTATATAGTTTAAAAAAACAGCTTGAGGTGGCTTGCTCCTCATCCTGTTAACCTAGCCAGCTTTTGGAATTCACAGAACCTAAACAAAACTTTTGTTTGCAGAATTGCAAAGCAAAATCTTTAAAGATCTTTTAGACCAGTGGTTCTCAGTGTAGTCTGGGGGTCACTGAGACCCTTTTATGGTGGTCCTGGAAAGTCATAACTATATTTATAATAATGCTAAGACATTTTTCATTTCCAGTATAATAAATATTGATAGAAAACAATCCACATAAGCAGAAATTCTTTGGGAGTTTTCTAGTAATTTTTAAGAGTATAAAGATGCCTTTGGTTCTAAGACCAAAACATTTAAGTAGGATAAGTCATCTTTAATTACTTTAAAAATCCTGTCTGATTGAGTGAGTTAATGGATAAAAAGAAAATGAGTGCTTCATATGCACAATATTGTACAACGTCATTTAATGATTTGTCTCTGTCTTTATGACATAAAAATTATTTTAAACATTTAAACAATTCTGCTATAAGTTCAAACCTATTCCTTGTTGACCTGATCTCAATGGAAACACAGTAGTTCATATAAATAAAATCTTTTCATATTCTTTAATACTGTAAATATTTATGTAAACTTGTTTTCTTTGGGCCAATTAACCCTAATTCCTTTGGCCTTTCTTTATAGGATCTTTTTTCTAAACCTTTAGGCTTTGTCATTGCTTACTTCTGGATTGTCTCTTAAGTTTTCTACTTTATTTACTGCAGAGCCCAAATAATAAACACCTAATCAAGTTACTAGTCAGAAGCTTACTTTTTGTTAAAGATTTATCTAAGTTATCAGTATCAACTTCAATATTATTAAAAAACATTGCTATAGTCATCTAAATAAAATGAGTTCTCTTTGTTTCCTAAGGTTGGTATTATAATTTTCCTAGCAGATATAATAATTAATGTTCTTTAATGAAAACTGAACAGATGTTATTTTCAAGTATTACTTTATGAGTTTGCCAAGCTTCCTGCTTCTGCTTTCTGCCTGTACATATTCCTTTTTGTTAATTAATGGTGTAGCACACAGTAATTAAAGATGTTTGACATTCAGATTTTACTGTTTTGAGCAGTGCTATTTCTTTTTGTAGTTTACAAAAGCAATTTGGGGAGGATATTATTTAAAATAATTAACTTTTTATGTAGGTACATTGTTGCCAAAGTTACTATGAGTCTTAAGACCTTTTGGAGAGACTACAAAGTTCTTCTTGTTATGATACCTTCTATCGGACTGATTCACATAGGGTGGAAGAGCATTAAGAGCAATCCAATTTTCCAAACTGCTAATGCTAACGAGGACAGTATTCCAGAACCTGGAATTGTGACACATATGATTTCACAGAAGAACCAAAACCAAGTCAAATAGCAATCATGCAATGCTTAGGTAAGTGATTTAGCCATAGCAACTAAAAGAATATGTACTAATGAAAAACTTTAATTTTTTTTTAAAAGAAGAGAATGTATTGAAAAAAAAAACTTGGACAAATCATCTGTTTAATTGAAGCACTGGCAGATTTTTATGTAATCATTTTTGTGTGCTATATAGAAGGTTGTTATAATAATAAGTTATTAACTGTGTATGTGAAAATGGAGAGTTAGAGTGATTTGAATAGTATGGCGGGTTAGGCATAGCTGCAGTTTAACTTTTTAAGATCTTGAGTCTACTTTTGCAAAGTTAACAACTACATAGGCTACTTACTGTTCCTCACTTTTGAAAAAGTAATGTCATAAAGGCAGATTGGAGAACATAGAGATAAGAATTGCAAGAGAGTAACTACTGTGTAACACAATTTCAGGGAGATTTGAAACAAATCACCAAGAATTTATTAAGCATCTACTGTCTGCTAGGTGGCGCATTGGATAGAGTGCTAGACCTAGAGTCATAAAGACTCATCTTCCCGAGTTTACATCTGGCCTCAGACATTTGCTAGCTTTGTGACCTGGACAAGTAACTTCACCCTATTTGCTACAACTTTCTCATTTGCAAAGTGTGCTGTAAAGAAGAAAATGACAAGCCCTGTAGGATCTCTGCTAAGAAAACCCCAAAATGAGGTCACAAAGAATTGAACAAGACTGAAAAATGACAGAACAATGTGGTAGGCACTGTGCTAAGCACTGGGGATGAAACCCTCCCCCACCCCCTGCTCCCAGGATGCCCACAGTCTAAAGGTGGAAACAACATGCAAATAGCTGTGTACAAACAAGATATATACAGGATAAATTGGAGATAATCTCAGAAGATGTTGGCATTAAGGAGAACTAGGAAAGGTTTTTTGTAGAAGGTGAGATTTTAGGTGAGATTTTAGCTGAGACTTGAAGGAACTGAAGAGGCAGGAGTAAAAAGAGAAAATTCTAAGCATGAGGAACAGCTAATGAAAATGCCTTGCCTTGTCTGAGGAACAACAGAGACCAGTGTCACTGGATCACTGGAGGGGAGTAAAGTGTAAGAACATAAGGAAGGGTGGGAAGATGCCAGGTTATAAGGGCTTTGAAAGCCAAAGGAAGGATTTTATATTTGATCCTTCAGGTAATAGGAGCCACTAAAGTTTATTGAATAGAGGTGTGGTATGGACAGACAGATGCTTTAAGATCATTTTGATAGCTGAGTGGGGGTTGGACTGAAGTGGAAGAAACTTGTAGCAGGTAGGCCAGTAGTAGGCTGTTGCAGTAATTGGCACATGAGGTGAGGAGGGCCTGCATCAGGGTGATGGCGGTTTCAAAGGATTTCATAAGGGGTTGTATAGAAGAGAAAACGAATAGTGATCTGTTGTTATTCTGAACCCAGCTGACTGGGAGGATTGTGTTACCCTCCATGGTAATAGGGATATTCAGAGGAGGCATGTATTTGGGGAAAAGGTAATGAGTCCAGTTTGGGACATGTTGAATTTAAGATGTCTCTGAGATAGCCATTTGAAATGTTGGATAAGTAGTTTAAGATAGACTGAAGATAGAGAAATTCTTTAAAGAACTCAAAATTCCATTTTTGAAAAATAAGAATTACTACTGGATTTTAAAGTTTTTATTTGGACAACTAAAATTTTTAAGTCAGTCCCTAACTTTCCAATCAGCCAGATTTCTGAGTTGAAGGTGAAACCAAGAGGCTTTGTATTACACTGAGGAGGAGCAAAGTATAGTAAAAAGGTTACATATTTTACAATCAGAAGTTGTTTTTCAGTCGTGATCCTATTTAGGGTTTTCTTGGCAAAGATCCTAGAGTAGTTTGCCATTTCCTTCTCCAGTTTGTGTTACAGATGAGGAAACTGAGGTAAATGGCGTTAAGTGACATGCCCAGGATTAGATAGCTAGTAGGTGTCTGAGGCTGGATTTGAACTCAGGAAGATGAATCTTCCTGACTCCAGGCCAGACACACTTATCCACTGTGCCACCTAGCTGCCCAGAAGATATAGATTCAGATTTCTTTATATGATGGTGCTGGTATTACTTGCCCACTATCCGTTTCACAGGGTTGTTGTGGGGAAAATGTTCTGTAATACCATAAGTTGCCATGTAAAAGTTAATTTTCCTCATTATTCAGTTCAGGAAGCATGCCTCAGGCACTTGTTACATGCAGAGCACTATGTTAAGCAATGAGGATGCAGAGATTAGAAAATGGGCTCTGCCTTCAGGCAGTTTCCTTCATATCACAGGGATGCATTGTACATGGATAAGTAAATGCCAATGTTTTCAAAAGGGAGAAATCATTAACAATTAGGTATCTCAGGAAAAAGCTTCATATAGGAATTAACACGAGCTGTATTTTAAAAGAAGCTTAAGGATTCTCAGGGATGTTAAGTCAAATAAGTGTATTCTATCCTTGGGGGAACACATGTGCAAAGACACAAGTGACAGGGATGGAATGTCGTTCAGTGAATGCCATTCATTCCAGCTAACAATTCAATTTGACAAAAATGGAAAGTGTGTGAATCATGATAGAACTAGAAAGATAGGTGAAAGCCAGGTTATAAAAGGCCATAGATACCAGGCTAAGGATTTTACATCTTATTCTAGAAGCAATCAGAAACTGTTGAGTAAAAGAATAATATGATTAGATATTTGGTGTAGGAATATCATTTTGATAGTGATGTGGAGAATGGTTTAGAGAATGAAACTGAAAGCAGAAAAAGCAATTATGAAACCATTGCAATAATAGGAGAGAGGAGATGAGTGCCTGAAGTAGAGTGGAAGTGTGTGAGTGGAGAGAATGATAGATAAAAGAGATATTGTGGAGTAGAGTCAGTGAAACTTAGTAACTGATAAGATATGGAGGGTGAGAAAAAAGGAAAAGTCAAGGATAAGTTCAAGATTAGCAAGCTTTGGTGCCTAGAAGGATGGAAGTGCCCTCAATAGAGTTTTTAGAAGTGTTATATATTTGAGGAACACTGATTTTCTTGTTGGACACGTTGGATTTGAGATACCAACAGTGCATCCAGATAGAAATCTCAGATTTCAGGACTGAAATTTGAGATCAGAAATTGATATGTCAATTTAGGATTTATCTGATCTTAAATGATCATTAAATCCATAGGAGTGAATACAGAAAGAAGAGAAGACCCACTTCAAAATCTTGGGAGTATGCCTGTACTTGTTGGGAAAAGGAAAACGATGAGAAGAAATGATAAGAGAGAAGAAGAGAACCAAAAAAAATCAGTGTCATAGAAGCCAGAGGAAAGAGTAGGTCAAATTGGAAAAAGCTGCAAAGTCACCAGGTAGGATAAAGAATGAGAAAAGACTGTTGTCTTTAGCAATTAGGAAATTATTGGTAACCTTGGGAAAAACAACTTTATTCATGAAGTGGAGTTGGAAACCAGATTACAGGTGATTGAAAAAAAATGAGAGGTGAGAAAACGGAAACACTCTTCTCTAAAAGTTTGACAGTGAAAATGGAGAACCAATTTAGGATGCTAGACTAGTTTAAGGGGTTAGCAGCATCAAGTGAAAGTTTTCGAGGAAGAGGAAATAGGAAAATAGGAAAGAAATTAGTGTGTTTATAGATACCAGGGATGGAACCAGCAGATAAGGAGAGATTGAAGTTAGGAGTAAGGGAATGAATGAGGTAGCAAATTCACAGAAACAGTAGGAACCAAGAGAAAAAGTGAGAGTTTGCCTTGGAAAGAATGGCTACCCCCTTTTCAGAGATTAGAACAAAGAATCAAAGAATGAAGGGTGATTTTTTTTTTTAAGTGTAAGATAGGGGACTAGAGGGAAGTGGTGATGTATAGCCTTTATTTTTTTGGAAAATTGTAGGAAATTTGAGGCATGGACTATCTTCTATTGTCTCTATAATAGAGAAAACCTTCAATGAGTGCCTTGATAAACACATTTTTAGTGAATCTGCTTAGTAAGCTAGTATGAGTTTCTTCAGCAGCATTTAAGTGTGAATGGATAAGGTGGATGGTGATACCAAGGTTGGATATTGGGAAAATATAGGTGACCCTCCCTCCTCCCCATTTCTAGGACAGTAGAACAAGAGATTGAATGGTAGGTCATAATATTTTGTTTCAATTTCAAAACAAGGCTCCAGGATATTTTTTATTATTCTTAATTTTGTATAGATTCAGAACTGTAATCTGAAGTTAACATTAGTGAATCAGTCACTTTTGCATGGAGCAACCTGGCCTTCATTCTCTGTTCTTGACCACTGCCATGATATTCTAACAAGTCTTTCTGCTGCTTGCATTCTCCTTCCCTAATCCATCCTATAGGCACTACTATCAATCTTCCTCATGTGCATGTCTGATCATGTCACAGCTTTCACCACTAACCCTTAGCTCAGAGACCATAGGTTAGCGAATACAACTTTTAGCCTTTCTTTCAGTGACAAATTTTTCTACTGTTCTACCATTCTACCTTTTCTACCGTTCTACCAAAAATTCATGCTTTTCCCACATTTCTGTACAACTTCAGACATCTCAAATGTTAACTCTATTGGTAAAGCTTCCTCCATAGGAGAGAATTTTTCCTTCTTCTGAACCCCTGTAAAACTTTGCTTGTCCCTTTATCGCTTCGCATTGTTATTGTTCACTTGTCTTTTTTTTTTCTTACTGACCTTCTCCTGCCACTTACCCATCTGAATGCATTGCATTATAAACTTTTTGAGGACAAGAATTGTTTTATATTCATCTTCACATCTTCCTATAATGCTGACCACAGCATCTTGCATATAGTAATGACTTAATAATTGTGGTATTGGTCTGTGCTGATGATAAAAGTAGGAAAAGTTTTCTAAATTTATTATCATGATATCTGTATTATATAAATTTATTAATTTTACAAGTAAAGATTATTACATAGAAATAAAACCAAAATTTCAAGTAAATCTTTTGATTTTATTAAAGCCAAACCAGTTTTGATAATTCCTAAACATACCATAGAGAAGCACAGTTTGTATTCAGAAGAGCTAAATTCTGCTATCAGGTAAACAGGAATTTTCTTCTAATTACAAACAATCCTAGAAAGAAAAAACTATATAATTCCTTTAACTTACTTTGCCCCATTGACTTCTGCAGTAGTGACTATCTTCAGATCCTCTCTTCACTTTAATTTCTGCTTATCCTCAAAATTCCTGCCACTGGCTTCATTGCACTTAGACACAATTCACTATTTCCTTTATAGAGTCACAAGGTTAATCCATTTCCCAAAATTACTAGAAACTATAAAATGGCAAGTACATCATAGGACCAAGCGTTACCATTCCAAACTATTAGATGGTCTTATTCTCACATAGTACTATATTAAAAGGAATTTCACTCCTTATAATCTATAATTTGCTACAGTAGTTAATAAAATTTGTACTTTGTTCTAGCTTGTTCGTTTATTTGGCATTTCATAAAGTTTCGTTTGTAAGATCAGAGAATCTGAGATCAAAGATCAAACCAGATCCTGTGTTCACTCTCTGCTACCCAGCACGTCATTGGCATCCCTGTATGTGTTACTAATAACTGAAGATTTTAAAGATATGTTGCCTTGGGCAACACTTCAAAACTGAAAATCACAATTGAAAATTGTTAGGAAAATTTTACTTTAAATTCAGTTTGATTTTTTTATTCATATTTTTTGTTGCAATATGTTAGGATGCAAAGTTATACAGCATAAGTATAAATTAATAGTGACTACAGAATTAAGGATGTCAAAAGTTTTTCTATATTGATGGCTGTATATGAGATAAAATTGCCATAAATACACCATTCATACCTTAAGTTTCCTAGGAAATTGAATTTGGTTACAAGCAAAAATACGGTATTAAGTGTACACCCCATTTAATAAAGTTGATGTTGTCTCATCTGAGGAAACTTAGACCAAAAAGCATGTTTAATTTTGAGGTGAAATGCATTTATAGGTTACCTACCATATTCATGTTTCCCTTGTGGACTTCTAATTCATGTTGTTTTGCTTTCCAAAATCATTAAAATGTAGATGTTTATTGTCAGAAATTTAAAAATACAAGGACTTAAAATCCAAATTAATTTACATATCTGAACTTCTAGAGGCTAAGCTGATACCTGTGCCAATTTGAAGTTCTTTGTAACTTATTCTGAGGACATAGAACATTTTTAAATTGTAGTCTGCAAGTGTATGTGAATGTTTAAGTTGGGGAAGAAATTAATGTCTTATGTTTATGTTTCTTACAGAAGGCAGTATCTTACCAAAAGAATTGTCTTTGGAACTTGGATTTCACCTTGGCATCAGATCAAGAGATGAAACAAACCAGCTGGATTAGAAAGAACTGGCTCCTTGTAGCTGGATTAACTTTCATAGGTGTCCATCTTGGCACATATTTTATACAGGTAGCTGCAAAACACTCTGCCAAATCTCAATTTGAAGACAAAGAAAAGAATATCAAAGAAACTAAGTAAAAGCATCTCTGGAAGTATTGATGTATGGTGTTAGGGTGTTCACTCAGCATGATCCGATGAACTTCAAAAGCCTAAATTGTTTAAAAATTGCATAGCTGGTGTGCCATACGTTCTGACAGATCCTTGATGAGTTAATTGTATAACTAAAATCTTTGTGAAAATACGTTGTCTGAAAAGTATGATTACAAAAATAAAATGTATCTTTACTAGCTATATTTAGCCTGAAGTAAGATGTCTCGTGTTAAAGCTAAAAAGCCTTCATTATGTACCTGTGAACTACTGACAAAAGAGATTATTAGTAAATATCTCTCTGTATTAAGAGAAATTGTAACCTCTTGCTATGGCCCTTCTGGGAGACTGAAGCAACTGCACAATGGTGTTGGAGGTTCCATTTGTACAACGTCATCGTCATCATTCTTGTTCCGTAATCTTGCTGTCACCCATCCTATATTAAAGATTTTGACAACCTCTGTGCAAAATCACATATCACGTTTTAGTGACTGTGGCTTATTCACAGCCATTCTCTGCTTTAACTTGGTTGAAAATTTTCAGAGATTAAACTTGTCAACTGCTACTGTCATTAAAATAAGTAAGCATCTTTTGAGTCTCTGCACTGACTATCTCAATTCTGAGACCTGTGGCTGCCGAATATCTATAGATTTTAGCAACATGAAGATTCTCCTATATTTGGTACAAAGCATATTAACAAGCAAGCCTGCTTGTCTGCTCAACAAAAAAGAAACTGATTATATCAGTACTTTGATTCTGAAGGCATTTTTGCTTACAATTCCAGAAAAGGCTAAAGACAATGCTATTTTGGGAAAAAGTATAATTATACCTTTAAAAGATGAAAGAGTTATGAATTCTACTGTATTGCCTGGAATAGTCATTGAAATGCCAGAAGTTCAATTGATGAGGAATTTTCCTATCAAAAAATTACCCTCAGATCCCCTCAAGATGGCACTCTTTTGTATATCTATGTCTGGAGATATTTCTGACCCTGGAGAAGGAACACTATTGATCAGTTATGGAGTTTCTCTTGAAAGCGCAGTCTTGGACCAGTTGCTTAATTTGGGAAATCAGCTCATTAGTGATCATGTAGATATTGTTGTGTGCCAAAAAGTTATACATCCAGCTTTGAAGCAGTACCTCCATCAGCATCACATTATTACCATAGACAGAGTTGGAATATCTATGATGGAACCCATGTGTGAAATGACAGGTAATATTGAGCATGTTCACTGTTGGCATATCTTGTCATTGTCCATGTGATAGGCACATAGTCTATTCTATAGCAAATGTTTTTTCACATCAGCTTCTCTCAGACATTAAGTGAATAGTAAGTCAATAGCAATAAAAAAAGATAAAAATCAGAATGCAGCCTTTCCCTTTTCTCCTGCCACCTTCCCCCATTTCACATATATACATACATACATACATATAGAGACACACACATACATGTGTGTACACACAGTTTGTTTCCCTAGGACTTAACATAGTTCATGGCACGTAGTATTTAATGCTTTTTGAATGGCATTTCAAGTTTTGCCCTAAACATAATATTGGAACTTTTAAAGCATTTGTGTACATAGAGCACTAGTTTACCAAGTCCACACTTGGTAAAGGGTCAAAGTTGACCCCTTGGTTGTGTAGATCACTGAAAATGCTAACGTTCTCATAAAAATTCATAATTTATTGCATGGTCTTATCAGCACTTTTGGAATTAAGCTATGAAGTATGACCCTTTTTTTCCCTCCCTGTAATTACTCAAAACTCCCTTTTCATTTGAACACTTAAACTTCATTAAATACCTAGGTGGTGGTAACTTGAACTTTTAGATGCCTGAAAGGTGGGCTGTAATGTCCACTGAGGAAGTAATTCTTCCTAAAGCCCTTTCCTTCTCCAGATTACCTATTTCTGTTAAGAAAATCAACACAACTTTAAATAACGCAGGTTCACATACTTGTGTCATCACTAACTCTTCCTTCTCCTTCACCACCCTTTTCCAGTCAGTTTCCAAGGCTTATTACTTCCAAATCCACAACATCCCTTGTTTCTCCTCAGTCATGTAACCATCACTGTATGCCCTCATCCATTACCTCTTACCTAGACAGTTACACAAGTTTTCCAAGCATATTGCTACATTCTTTGTTCTTCCTATTCATCAACCCCCTGCCAAAATAAGTGGAAAGAACAAATCTAATCATGTCATTCCCCCTACTCAAGAACTTGTAGTGGCTCCCTATTGCCTACAGGATTAGATAAAATTAATTAGCTTGGCATTTAAAACTTCACTCTGGCTCCAGCCTGCCTTTGCAGGCTGTAGTATTTCCTTCATGCCATCTTAAGTTCTAGCCCTAGCCAAATTAAAGCTATTAGCCTACTGGCTAGTCTGTATGCAAATTCAGCATCTCATCTCCTGCCTCAGACTTTTCAGAGACTCTTCCCTTTCCTGGAATGCACATTCTCCTACCTTCACCTCTTTCAGATTTCTCATTTCCTTCCAGGCTTTGGTCATTTGTCAGTTCATGCAATAAGAAAGATCTGTTGGATGTCCTAATGCTAGGAAGCAAAGTTTACCTAAGATGTACTGTTGAGACTTAGTGGATAAGAATCTAAGACTACAATATGGTCCTTGTTATGTGTTCCTTAGTCCAAAGAAGCAGGAAGTGTAAAAGGGCAAGGGAATGAATATCATTGTATACTAAGATATTATCTCGAGGAAATCCATAGATGGAAGCAGTAGAGAATGGTGGAGAACATATGAGTAGAGATCAGTGGAGGGAGATACAAGCAATATTTGTCATCAGAGTTTATTACATAGTACTTGAACAGAAAGGAAATAACGGTGTTCAGGAAACAAGTCATGATAAAATAGTCATATGGAGTTTCATTTATTTAGATTTGCTAGGACACTTTCTATGCCTAATGCAGAACAGCTAATAACTTTATTTGCCTTAATGATAATCTTATCTTTCAAAAGGTGGTGGAACCAACAAGAGGAAATTCCATTCTGAATCTGATTCTAATTGTGGAAGTGGAAATATGGGAACCTTACGAGGAAGTGAACACTCCCTTCTATAATTTGAAGAAGAGAGGAAAGTTAGATGTAATCTGACATGCAAACTAGATTTTTTTTTGAAGAGCAGATTACAATGGGTCAATTAGTTAATGAGTATTAAGTGTTTACTACATGCCAGGCACTGCACTAAGTACTGGAGATTAAAAAAAAGAGGCAAAAGATAGGCCTCAAGGAGCTTCCAACTTAATGGGGAAGACAACATGCCAACAGATATATTCAGAATGAGCTACATATAGGATTAATTAGAGTAGTTAAAAGAGGGAAGGCACTAGAATTAAAAGGGGTTGGAGAATTCTTCCTGTTGAAAGTGGAATTTAATTGGAACTTAAAGGAAACCAGTAGTCAAAAGAGCAAGGAAGGGAAAGCACTGCAGTCAGGGGAGACAGCCAGTAAAATGCCCAGACCCTAAAGATTGAATATCTTGTTCATGGGACATCCAGAGTCAGTGGATCAAAGAGTACATTTCAAGGTGTAAGGTGTAAGAAAACCAGGAAGGTTAGTAGGGGGCTAGAGTATGAAGGGACTTTGAATGCTAAACAGGGCCTTCTATATTTGTTCCTGGAGACAATAGGAACTCATTGAAGTTTAGTGAGTCGGGGGCAAGAGATGACATGATCAAATCTGTGTTTTAGGAAAATTGCGTTAGTGTCAGCATGGAGGATGCATTGGAGTAAGGAGAGACTTGAGAAAAACAGACATACCAGCTATTGCAATGATCAAGATGTGAGGCGATGAGGGCCTTGACTAGAGGGTCAGAGGAGAGAACAGGCATATTTAAGAGATGTTGAAAAGGTGAAATTGACAGTTCTTGCAGCATCTTGTATATGGGAGGTGAGAGGATGTGAGAAGCCTGTATGACTCTTAGGTTATGAGCCTGAAAAATGGTGTTGCTCTCTGTAGTAATAGGGAAGGTAGGTGGAGGGGAGAGTTTAGGGGGGAAGGTGAGTTCCATTTTGGACATGAGTTTAAGATGTCTATGGGACATCCAGTTTGAGATGTCTGAAAGGCAGGAAGAGATGTGAGATTGAAGGTCAGCAGAGAGATTGGGATAGGAAAGGTAAATTTGAGAGTCATTAGTATAGAGATGGCAGTTAAATACATGAGAGTTGAAATCACCTAGTGAAATCATATAACGGACAAAGAGAAGAGGGCCCAGGATAGACCCCTGAGGACATCCATTGTTAGAGGGCATGATCTAGAGGATCAGAGGATAGAGAGGAAGCCTAGAAAGGATACCAAGGACCAGTATTGTGAAGAAGTAGCCAGTCCAAGAGGGATGGATACACTCTTAAGTTGGAAATTTAGATATAAAGGGAAATTGAGGCAGCATGGTATATTGGTCCAGCAAGGCCACTGAACTTGGAGTTGAAGGATCTGAATCCAGATCCTTCCACAGACACTTAATAGTTGTGTGTCACTGCATAAGTCACTTGACTTCCTCATACTTCTATTTTTCTCATCCAGAAAATGAGTTGGTGGAGTAGACTAGATTACCTGAAAACACTCTTTTATCTCTAAATCTGTATGATCTTATGAAACAGTTATGAGAGGAAAAACGAGTTGTCTGAAGAGACTGATATGTATGCATCAGAAACTCACCAAACAAGTCAGATTTTCAGAAGAGATAACAGAAGGAATACAGAACTGTATTCCACAATTCTTTTTTTTTTTTCAAAAGCTGGTGAGATTTTATTTTTTAATTTTAATTAATTTATTTTTTGCTTTTAAGGGGGGGAAGGTAGGGCAATTGGGGTTAAGTGACTTGCCCAAGGTCACACAGCTAGTTTTTGTGTTAAGTGTCTGAGGCCAGTTTTGAACAAAGGTTCTCCTGACTCTGGCCAGTGCTCTATTCACTGCACCACCTAACTATCCCTGTATTCCACGATTCTAAGAGAAACACATAGGGAATGCTAAGGCTCAGAAAGAGCTGAAGCTAGCAAGATAAACCAAAGACAAATTTTGTTTTGTTTGAAAATGTGTTGGGGAAAAGAAAATCAAAGAAGGGCTAGAATGATGACTCCAGAAAAGGCAAGCTATTCACTTCTTACTTGATTTCTGTTTCTATTCCAAGGAGAATTACCATTGTTCTGAAAGGGAGAACACAAATAACTAACTGAAAGTGGATACCCAAGATGAGTAAAGATAAGAGCACTTATTCCAGTCATTTGGCAGATTAATTTGAATACTGAAAGAACTAGTAGATAAAATTGCTAAGCCACTGTTAATGATAACTGAAAGAACATGGAAAATGGGAGAGATAGTACAAGACTGGATAAGAGAATATATCCTGAGTTTCAAAAAAGACACAATAAGATTTGTGATGGCAAAGGAAAAAAAAGAAATAAAGATTTTTCTTTATTTCTTTTTTTTTCCTTTGCCATCACTATTGCTAACCAACCCCCAATTAGAAACAGAAAGAAAATAAATCAAAATCCTCATAGTAAACAAACATAGTCAATCTAAGTGAAACCACACAGTGACCACTTCAGAAGATATACGTATTTTCCTGCACCTTGATTCCATCACTTCTCTATCAGGAGGTAAATAATAATAATTTCCCTAAATCCTTTAGAGATGTGATTAGTTTTTGCTTTGATCAATGTTCTTGGGCCTTTTCAAGTTGTTTTTCTTTACAATTTTGACATTGTATAAATTATTCTGGTTCCTTCACTCTGCATTTTGTACATAAGTTCATGTTTCTCAGGATTTTGTATAACCATCTCTTTTGTAATTTCTTACAGCATAAGAATGTTTCATTATATTTATAAAATGATTTATTCAGCCATTCTTCAACTGATAGCTGTCTCTTTTATTTCCAGTTCTTTACTTTTTCCTTTTAATCCTCCCTCAGGATCAGGAAGTTTGTTTGGTTGTGACTGTTCCTTCCCTTGTATTATCCTCCCTTTTAACCTACCTCTTAATGGCAAAGTAAGTAGTTTGTAGACAATACAGGGACAATTTAGAGATAATAGGGATCTTCTAAACTTTAGTAACTAAAAGCATTTTGAGCAGGAAAGTCATATGATTGAGCATGTCAGATATGGAAAGCATTGAATATCAGCACAAAAAATTAAATTGGATGTTATTTAAGGGACTATTTAAGGGATTATTTGCCAGCATTGTGTTATTTCTATATTAGCTTTCAGTCATACCATTGGCTCAAAGGTCAGAATTAGTCTCACTGGAGTTTATTGAATAGAGATAGCAACATTGTCATACTAGTGCTTAAGGAAAATAATTTTTAAGATGTGTGTAGGTTGTCATGGAGAAAGGAGAAATTGAAGGTAGGAAGACCATTTAGAAGGCTTTTTCTTTTTGCTCTTCTAAGATTATTTCCTATTTCCCTACATGAGCTGTGTTCCAACCTAGCTGGACTATTAGCTGTTCCTCGAACTTGACCTTTTGACTAATGCCTCTTTGGCAGACATTGGACTACGAAGCCTCACCTGCTGTAAAAGTAGGCTAATGTATTGATGATGAGATCTTTTGGGGATCTGAGTTTGATGACTGATCTTACTGTTTCTTTAACCCTGAAATGTACTTCCTCCTCATTCTGTCTGAAGGGTTCATCCTAAAGTGTTCAGCTCCATTGCCTTCTTCTCTGTGCAGCTTTCTATAATTCTTCATTTATTAGGATTCTCTTATTCATTTTACTTTGTATTTACTTGTCTGTGTGTTATATCTTTCCAGGAGAATGTATGCTCCTTGAGTTAGTAACTTTTCATTTTTGTCTTCTTTGGATGGAGTTGAACTGGAGCTTACTACTGTCCAGTGAATAATTTTTAAAATAAGATTAGTAAGAAAAATATTTGGGACAAAATTAAGTGCCTCCAAAAAGCTCCATGAACACCATACTCCTACCAGCTGAGCCAACTGAGTCATAACTCAAAACAAGAATATGAGGGAAACACAAAATCATGGATTTATATCTGTAAAGTCCAGAGGTCACCTAATACAACTAATCACTTTATAGATGAGGAATTTGAGGCCTAAAGAGTGGAAATTACTTGCAAGGTCACAGAGAAAGCAAATTACAAAGCTGGTATTTGAACCAAGACTTGTGACTCTAAATCCATTTCTTTCTCCCTATGCTTCTCTCTTGTCTCTATGTCTCTGTGCTTGTCTCTATTAAAACTCTCTCTCAGTATAAGATCAGTCCTCAGACTCAGATCCCCAAAGGAACTCATCATCTGATCAACAATTTATTAGCCTATTTTTACAGTATATGAGACCATATAGTCCAATGTTTACCAAAATCATGAATCCTTTCTATAGCATTCCTAAAAAATATGACAAAATTGCATTCTTTTATAATAGTATATAATTCAAACTTAATTCACAGTGATATTTCCTCCCCCACTTTCCCCTTTAAACAAATGCATAAAGTATTAATAGAATTGTATCTTTTATAAAACCAGCTTCGTGTTTATCTCATTTGTGAGAAAAAGGTTCTCAATTTAAATTGTTTTCTTGACTAGGTGCACAACCTATTGGTTCCCTGAGTTTTTTCTCACCTACCAGTTATGGATATGTGAAGGATTTGTGCTCCATAAACTTTGGTTCAAAACACTACTTTCACTTAATTCCTAATGATTCAACTGTCTGCAGTTTGCTTCTCTGTAACAGAAATGAGACTGCCTGGAATGAACTGAAGGTGGGTCAAGACTCTTGAATTCTCCAGCTCAGCATAGAATTTAAATAGGGACATAAGATGGACACTGTGGTGTTTTTATCCTTCCATGACCAGTTCTTTCTTCACAATGTTATCAGTTGTCATCGAAGAGCAAAAATAGCAGAGGTAAGAGAGGCAAAATTACCTAAAATAAGTCCATAGTTTTGCATAAGGCCTTTAATTCTCTTTGTTACCACAAGGTTACTGATAATCAGTCCAGTGAAGTGGATAGAGAACTGGCCTTAGAGCCAGGAGGTCCTCAATTCAAATCCTGCCTCTGATAGTCCTGACTGTGTGTCACCTGCTCTTTAAAGATGATAATTTGCAGAGAAGATGCTGTTCTGCATTGATAGCAAGAAGTTCCTCACCTAGGAGTTCCCTATGCCAGTGAAAACACAGATCCAGTCTCCATTTCTATCCCTACTTCAAGGTTATGGTTGTATCTTTTCAAAAGGAATCTGATCCATATTTTCTGTAGAGTACTGTTGTCCAGAAGAGTCTAGTCCAGTTACAGAAGTATCACTCATACTTTGGTTTCTAAACTTTTGAAAACCATCCTGTTTGAAGCCTATGTGGATCTAATAATAACTGACATTTAAAAATCTATTTAAAAATTACAGTGTACTTTCCCCAAAATAACCTTGTGAAATAGGTAGTACAAGTATTATCTTTACAGATGAGACTGAGACTCAGAGTCTGTGAGTGGCTTGCCTATATTAATACAGTATTAATACTATATTAACAACCTTGGTGGATGCATTTCTGTTTTTCAGCTTGCATGTCAAACAGCACAGCATGTGTTACAGCTAACAATCAGGGAGCCTTTGGCTTTGCTGGGAGGTGGCTGTACTGAAATTCATTTGGCCTCCTTTATAAAACATAAGGTAAGTAAGCCTCAACTCAGTTTGTGAGATTAACCACATTTACACTAGCTTTACATTTTTTTTATATTGTTGGTTCGATTTTAACCCCCTCAAAAGTAAGTTTCTTTTTTTTGTTGTTGTTTTTATTTTTTTGGAGGGGCAATTGGGTTAAGTGACTTGCCCAAGGTCACATGGCTAGTAAGCGTTAAGTGTCTGAGGCCAGGTTTGAACTTAGGTCCTCTTGACTCCATTGCAGGTGCTCTATTCACTGCACCACCTGCCCGCCCCTAAGAGTAAGTTTGTAAATAAACTGGATTACACTATATAGTTCTCCTTTTTAGTGTATAATCAAATCACTTGAGTAGGTTCTCCATACAACAAGCCCCTTTAAACAACATGCTGTTGTAGGAAGAACATTGTATTGGGAGTTTTAAAACCTAGATCTCAATACCACCCACCTTCTGCTTCCTCCTCTCTTGACTTTGAACAGATCCCTGAGATTTTCTGAATCCCACTTTTTTCATTGAGGTGGTTAGATTGGATCATAGGGTCATAGATTTAGAGTGCAAGAAGATCTGGGGGACATTAAGCCGGGCTCCTCATTTTACAGGTGAAAACGTTTAGCCCTGAGAAATTAAATGGCTTTTCTAGATCAACATCAGAATTTGAACCCAAGCCTTCCTAACTCTTTCCTAGTATTCCACAAGTCAATATATCATGCTTCCTCAATAGATAACACCAGGGAAGCAAAGAAGAGATAATGTGGAATATTTTACAATGGATATTTCACAAATCCATTTTTTAAAAAAATGATTACTAAGTCTCTACACATTTAATGCTGATATCTAATTCACAAATCATAGATTTAGAGCTTGAACAGCCCTCAGAGATCATGTGGTCTAGCCCTCTTAAGTTACAGATAAAAAAAGTAAAGCTTGTCATTTGATGAAAGTCACATGTTAGTGAGTCACAAACTTGGGTTCTGACTTCAATTCCAGGTGTTGTTGTTTTTTATCACACCATGCAGCCTTCCAAAGATGCCTGTGTGCCCCATTGAAGCTGTACATCTGCTTCTGTGGCCCCTATGCCCCAAGTTGGCATTTAACGCAGGTGATTCCAATTGGAATTTTCTGTGAACAAGAATCAGTTAATCTTCCATCAGAGATCAAAGTGGTGTAAAGGAGAGTGTGGCCCCCAGTGCTGGAGGAAATGCTTATACACTTGCAAATGTACAAATCTTCGAAGGAAATTTCCTTTTATAAAAGCTAATGAGTATTAAGTGATTATTGTGATGTATGATAATTATGGAATTAATCACTGACTCACACAAATGGAGAGGAGAGCTGATGGGGACTCAAGGGCCAAGCAGTATGGAAAATAGTCCCCCCCCCCCCCCAGGCTTATCCTTGGAAAGGCAGAAAGGCAGGTATAACTAATGGAAAGAGAGCCAGAAGTCTCTGACTACACTGGGCCAGTTCCTGTAGTGAACCCAAATCATAATATGCAAACCCTATGACCTTTCAGCTATGTCACTGTCTGTGCATGGGTGATGGAGGTGGTCTTGGGATCAGCATGACCAAGAACTGCTAATTAGATTTTGTTAGCACTTTGCCATGTACCTAAAATTACAGTCATTAATTATGAGACATTGTTTAGAACCTTTTTCATGATATATACTTGTCAGTCAAATTATATAAATTTATACTGCTGATTTAAAAAAAAATTATTCAGTGAGCATTTATTGCATACCTACTATGTGCCAGGTCCTTGGGATATCCATACAAAGAAACAATCCTTTCAGTGAACTTACATTGTAATGGGGAAGATGACAAGCATGTATATAAATTCATACAGAATAACTATAAGGTAAATAAAGGTAAGAAAGCACAAAACAGTTAAAATATAAGGTTGTTTGAGAAGGAGGGCATTAGCAGTGGAAGGGAACTTGAAAAGCTTCCTGTAGAAGTTGATACTTGAGCTGCATCTTGAAGAAAGGGATGCTATGAGGTGAAAGACGCTGTAAAAGGAGTGCCTCTTAGACATGAAAGAGAACTGCTCAAAAGTAGGAGTGTAGAAGAGTGAGGAGTAGTATACAGTGAGGATGGAAAGAGGTTGGACTCAAGTTGTGATGAGCTTTAAAGGCTAAACAGTTTAGAGTAGTTTTTATTTTATCCTAGATGTCCTAAGAAGCCACTGGAGTTGATTGAGCAGAGAAGTGCAGTCAGATGTAAACTTGATGAAAATCATTTTGGCATCAGTGTAGGATGGACTGGAGTCTGTGAAAGATTTGAAGCAATATGTTGTCAAAGGGTAGGTGCTCAGTAGGGGAGGTTTGGGGTATTTAAGTGCCCACTTCACCTCTAGCATCGGTATAGCAAAGTATTATACCCAGCAATTTAGCCCTTTTAGGATATCACATCTTTCACACTTCCAGACAATGTTGGTTTTACTAGATGTGAGTTCTAAATACTATGAGCTGAAATTCTTTAATAATTCTTCACGTATACAGTACAGTTCAATTTAACAAACATTTATTTATAGAGTTTCTACTGGGTTTAAAAACACATACTTTAGTGAGACATCACAAGATAACGAAACACCTTTTGAATCTCAGTACTAGTATTAAATATATGTGATTTTATTATGATTCCTTAAACATTGGTAATATAAATGATATACATAACTGTCAATCAAAATATTCAATTCACCAAGAAACAAAATCCTTGACAGTGTTAAGTTATATGATTATCTAATTTAAGGGATATCTATGCTGTTCATTTGGAGATGGATCCACGAGAGTTCAAATGTTTACTCTATGTCTGCTATTCAATTTTAGGTCAGCTATACTATTTCTTGAGGGATTACTATGTGCAGAGATTATCTATTAGATGTTTCAGAGTAAGGGAAAAATATTAAAATCATGAATTTTTAAATTACCAATCTGATGGAAAAATATATTAAAAAAAGCTATAAGAACTTTTACCCACAAAGTATAAAATGAATATAAATTAACATACTGAATGGATTCTGATGTATTTGAAATAGCTATATTCCAGTGAGATTAGAGTTAGTCAATGGTAGCTTTTTGGAGACAGTATATTGTGCCACATGTTGAAATCAGAAAAAGATCTTCAGGTAAAGGTTAGATGACTGCGTTTGGGCATCTTTTCCCTTGTTCTGGATCCTATAGACTAGGTGGCCTCTAAGATCCCTTCCAATTCCAAAATTCTGTGTTTCAATGATTGGGGATCACATTTCTCCATCTGAAAGTGATCTTTCCCTCATATTTTTCCTAGCGTTTTTCCTAAACCCCTCCTCTGCTTTTATTATGTTCTCCCCTAAATCATAGTTACTGGCATATGTGATTTTTTTCTTCCTTTCTAGTAATTTGTAAGCTCTTTTATTTCATGATCCAGCTCCAACCTTTCCTATCAGAATGCAGGCTTCTTAAGACGAAGGAGTATTTGATTTATCCATTTCTGTCTCTAGCACTTAGTATAGTGCTATGCATATCTTGGCACTGAGCAAATTCTTCATTCATACATTAATTCATTCCTGTCTGTCTTTGTTCCTTAGCATCCTTTTTTTTTTTTTTTTAAATTCAGGACCATATTGTCAATGTGGACACTTTCTTCCACCAGTGTAGATACATGCATACCTTTTTATCCTGTGTAATTATTGTTCATTTTCATCCATAAATTTATGAAAGAGCACCTACTTAATGCCTTTCTCCAGATCTTTTCATATTTTATGGATACTGTGGCAGGCTAGATAGATACTGTTACTCATTGTTCTCAGTATATGACCAACTCACCTCCCTTTCTTAGTCATATGTGTCCTTGATATATTTCATCAACAACTTCCTTGTAAAAAGTGGCATATGTTGTTGCAGTCTCTTAGTACATATATAGCATCAGTATAGCAAAGTATTATACCCAGAAATTTATTATATTATTATATTATTATGTTACTTATTATACCCAGCAATTATACCCAGCATATGTGTATATATATATATATATATATATATATATATACTAATATTCTTCTGGTGATGTTATACACACACACACACATACACTATATATATATATGTTCTATATATTTATATATATAGAAGATATATATAGAAGATATAAATATATATTTTATATATTTATATCTTCTATATATATACACACTATAATTACATTATATATATATATATATATATATATATATACACTATAATACAATTCATCTTTTTTTGCCGTGATTTACAACTTGCTTTTTGTTTTGTTTAATTTTGT
>CM053595.1:187979421-188010579 GCA_028646575.1 Pseudocheirus occidentalis | reverse complement strand
AATTACATTATATATATATATATATATATATATATATACACTATAATACAATTCATCTTTTTTTGCCGTGATTTACAACTTGCTTTTTGTTTTGTTTAATTTTGTGTGATTCAGATATAATGTGGTAGTTCCAACATGGTTTTTCTTTTTCTCTTTCTGAACATCCATCCTCCTATCCCCTTCAGTCTCCTTTTTTAATGATTCATTGACACACTTCTTGTTTTCTTCCTTTTGTGATATCACTATCACTGTGCTCCCCCCCCCCAAAAAATGAAAAATGAACACATACCCCCTTTGCAACAAATAAATATAATCATACAAAACAAAAACTACATATTGGCTTTGTCTGAAAATGTACGACTAACTATCAATGAAAAGACTATATGTATGAAAGTGTTTAGGGTACTAGAACAGTAAACACAGAGGCATCTGATATTTTCTATATTATTCAATTGATTGTATTATTGTGAAGATATAGCCTACTATAGCAATAACCTACAAAGACTTGCCCATCCCTTTTCATATTTTCAGGTATACCTTTGAAATCTCTACAGATCATACTCATAAAGATTACAAAATCTTGGTTGTTGCTGTTTTTTATTGTAATAAATAACCTTTCAAGATATTTTTCACTCTTATAGGACTCTTTCCTTGAAAATTGATCCCTGAATATTTAAAAATTTTTGCCACCTTTTCCAACTCAGAATTTTTCTTTATGCATATGGAAAAAAATAATTTAAGAATTAAAGTAAAAATTAAATAGGGTTGGTGATAGAGACTGGACTTGAGATTTCATTGATAAGCTTCCAGATGAGGAAATAATGAGAAATAATGAGAGTAAGTGATTTTCCCAAGGCCACTCAGCAAGTATGTATCAGAGGTAGGACTTGAACCCAGGCATTCTTGTCTCGCAGAACTGCTTTCTGTAAATATTCCCCTTGATTTTTACTACCAAATTTGGGGAGTTCGGTTTTGGGTAAATTATTGCACTTATTTAAAGGTATTAATTAGTGCAAAAATATTTGCATTACCCTTCTCGAATTTTATCATAGGTCTCAAAAACATGTTATGACATGCAATCCTTTTTTCTGAAAATATCACTTCTGGCAAGGATAAGTGAATTTGATTTTTGTCCTGTGATAGTGATGAATCTTCCTTAGTCTATCTCCACTCTTGCATTCAGGACCCTCACTAATGATTAATGTATGCCTTTGAAATGGCTAACCATGATTATGTGCTACATAGGTTACATTACCATAGAACAAAACTGTTATGGTTTGGCCCACATAGCTCTCTTAGTAATATGCTCCAACCAAACGGGTTAATTGATAGCAAAAATTATCTTAATGAAATTTTCAACAGAAATGCTCAACAATTTTTGAAAAAGTTACAAGACTAGACAACCTTAATTTTTTGGCCAATTTTTTAAAAAGTTATTTAACTGCATGTATCTCTTTGCATTGTCTTTATTTTGTTTCAGAGTGTCAGTGTTCCAGAATGCATTCTCAAAGTCAATGACTGTACCCAGACAGAATATAAAATAGTTGTTAATGCATTTTGCAACGCACTACGGTCTGTTGCTTGCTCTCTAGAGCATGATAAGGGTAAAATTCTTACCGATAGAAAGTATGGACACTTTTGGTCAATTCAACCGGATTTTCCCTCAAATATGAAATGGCAAGATTTGGTTTCAAAATGTGGTTGTGGACTCTATGGTAACCAGGAGGAACTAAACTGGTGCATATTACAAGACCTTCATTCTTTTGCTCCACAAAACTCTTCTATTCAGCAAGTCACAGACTCCACTGGCCATCTGACTTTGGACTGTTTTACTGCAAAACTTCATGGTCTACAAGTTGCTGTAGAGACAGCCAGTTTGATTTTGGATCTGTCATACATCATTGAAGATAAAAACTGATCTGGATTTCAAGTGCATTTTGAAAAGTATGTTTATGTGGAAAAAAAGGCTCAAGGTAGAAAAATTATTGCCCATATATAGTCACTCTCAAAATCCTGACTTTTTTTTTTAACCTCTTTATGTACATTTCATGAACTCTCGATTTGGACATTTAAAGTGAACAAAATTATATTAACCTACTTATATTAAATTATATTAACCTAACAGTAAACCTATGAAGTACTGTTAAAGGAATTTTAGTAACTATGTAATGGTAGTAGATACTGTACAACATTTTACTTTATTCTGACATTTCCTTATTTAGATATATCTTTCAATAAATGTGACATAAAGAAAAGCATCGTTTTTGTGCTTGTTCTCATTCCAGTTTTGACATGAATATTACAGATATTTATCATGTAGTACTAATTCTGTACATTTAAATATGAAATTTACCCCAAGCAATAGTATTCTTGTTCAATCTAAAGAATATTAAATCTGTCCAAACTGAGTAGTCTGTTGTTCAGATATCAGCTAGCTGATAATAAGTACATGGAGGTGGTAACTTTAATGCAATGTCATATTTGACATTTTTGTATCACAATTCTCACTTCTTAGACAATCTATAATGATGAGCAGATGTTAGAAAGAATACTTATGTGCAGTCAAAGATTAGCTTCAGGTGAAAAAGTTTTGTTTTTAATGCCTTAGGATTTAGAGTGGGAGGAGTGACTGAAACTGAGTGACAGAAACACAGGAAGGAAATACAGAATTGACATTCCTGAGGGACTTGAGAAAGGACTATAAATAAGTTAAAAATTACAGTAAAAAGAACATATGAAAAAATTGGTGAATAGTTTTTAATATTAGGAAACTTTGATTACATGACCTCTAGTCCAAACAGAAGTGCTGACATTTCATAAAGAATGTAAGAAAAGGGAGTTGTCAATGTTGAGTGCCAGATGGAAGAAGAGCACTGAATTCACTGAAGAGTTAGAAGAAATGGCCTGTTTTCATCTGTGTTATATTAATATATAGGGAAATATTTTATAATCTTGGTCAATGTTTGTGTTCACAAAGATTTAAAGATCAAATTCCTAGCTGTGAATAAATGGGATTGAATTTTAAAATACTTCCTTCCAAGATTCCCATAACTCAAAAAAATAAAACTGGCTTTGGGCCATAAGCAGAGTAAAGAGAATAAAAGTACTCACAGAAATGCTTTTGATTTCCACAAATTGCCATTGCATTTATCGAAAAATTAGCAAAGCTTAGAGGTTTCACAAAATGTTTCTCTAAAGTTTTGCCCCTTTTAGTATCAAAAGTTAAAAGAGAAAGGAGGGAAAATCGTTTTATAAAAGGTCGTTTTCTGAGGTTCTTTGTCACAAGTGAAAAACATTCCTACAAAAGATCAGTTTAGTGCTTGACAGCTTGTCTTTACATCTTCTCTGTCCTCCCAATGAAGATGAACTCCCCCAACAAATTTCTTGGTTCTCATATAACCTGTGTAGAGCCAAGGCATTTTGGGATCACTTTCGAAAAAGTATTAGTGTCATTTTAAAAATTAGGAATTACCATGGTGTAACCCACTTTGCCCAATATTCTGCTGTCATTAGGAAGCCAGAGGATATTCCTAGAGCGAATAGTGATTGCCTTCCTTAAAACCAGGTTTGTAAATGGTAGCGAAATTAAGGGCTGGATACTGGATGAGAAGTATCAGATATGAAGACAAGAAAACTAAATTTCTACAAGCAAGGAGTAAGAAAACAAAAGCAAGAGAAAGCCAGAAAGTTACAACATACTATTGAACAATATACTAAGGAGGTTGTGGTAGCCTTAGAGACAGCATTCCGATCATTAAGCCATTAACTGAAATCTTATTCATCAAAATCTGGTAGGATACAGCAACAGCCTCTGGAGACTCTGAAATAAATTAAAATTAACTTTTTTTTTTACAGGCATATGCCCAATCTAATGTCTTAACTGGCTAAAACAGGATTACAGGGGGAAGTTAATTTCAGAGGAGCAATCTTATAAATTATTGCCACAAAGATTGCCACAAATTGTTGCTACAAAGATACTTCATGATTTTATGGTTGAATTTAGTCATAATTTTATTGTGACTAGTCACAATAAATAAAAATTATTCAATATAGGCTTGTGCAGAGTATGTTTATATTATATTCATCTAATATTTCCACTTGTGATTTGTAATACAGAATCTTTTCATGTTAGACTTGATAAATTGTTAAGCCATTTGGGGGAGCCATGCTTCCTTCCTCCTCCCCCCCATGCTTAAATCACCCATTACTAAAATCATTTGTTATCAGATTACTGTTAGGTTCATTTAATTTATAAAATAAAGATAATAGTGCTCCGCAAGGTAGAAAAGAAGTACAAGTTTAATAAACAATATGATGTGCACTACCTAAAACTTCACAAATGCTATCATCTTGAATATTTTTAGGGGGGAAAGAGCTGTTCTTTGAGGAATTCTTAAAGTTAAAGCAAAATCGCATTGTTTGATGACACATTGATATTATTGTTAGAGAGTATTACATATAAAATACAGTTACATAATCATTGTAGGTCCTTGGGGGAGTCCGATTAGTTAAGCCGATCATTTCAGACAAATATAATCTGTGGAGAAATCGTCAAGAAGACTAAACATCTCATACAGAACAGTATTTCAGCTGTCAAAATATGCTTATCTCTAGCCCTGGTGGAAAGAATTATTTTAAACATCTGATATCCTGGGTAATTTTGTCAAGTAGTTAAATATTTCCATTTACTGCCTATGTTATTCCATAATTTATTTAGGTTCTTTCCTCTAAGCCACATCTTGCAAACTCAGTAGTGTCTAAACCTTGTTGTTGTTCTTTGTTTTCAAAGAGTACCATGATATCAGCAAGGTAATGTTATAACTTGCAAGTGAATTGGATTTAAGTGAGGCAGGGCTGTGCAAAGTCATCAGCCTCACTCCCTCCTCCAGAACCATGTAGGTCCAGTGGCAAGATATATATCAGGACAACTGGAGATGGCCCCAGATTCAGTGTTTAAGAAGAAAGAATACAGTTAGCCTCCATTTTCATAGTAGTTAGATCTAACAAACTTTTCATTTAAGGTTTTGAAGGAAAGAGAAAAGATGTTTACGGTGTACCATTAAATTAAGATTGCATCTTGAGTAGACTCACTTATTTCCTCTTGGTAAATTAAAGGAACAGATATATTTTTAAAGAGGCATAATGTTGCTTTCAACATAATTGGGAATTAAAGAAGTATTAAAGGACAGCTAAGGTGGTGCAGTGAATAGAGCATTGGCCGTGGAGTTAGGAGGACCTGAGTTCAAGTCTGGCCTCAGACACTTAACACTTACTAGCTATGTGACCTTGGGCAAGTCACTTAACCCCAGTTGCCCTGCCTTCCCCTCTCCCAAAAGATGGGGAAAAAAGTGTTAAAACACTAATTTTCAAAACTATTAAATTCACATTTAAATGTGTGGTGTATTTCCATCAGGTAACTACCTAAGGCTTATTATTTGCATTTAATATCTTCCTATTTTGCACAAATAATGATCTAAAATCTCCTGGAAAGTGCTTAGATTAGCATCTTTTTAAAAGAATTTATATACACAAACAGAACATGGATTTTCTTTGTAAAATGAAGGTTTTGTATTGCTTTTGATTCCCCAGTCCAAGACAGTTAGAAATGTTGTTATCTAATGGATTTGACAATTTTTTAAAGCTTATATCTGGCCCCATGGATAAACATGTGGATTTTCTTTCCTATAAGATCATCATGAGAAGAGAAATACTCTCAGGTGTTATAGAATTTCCCAGGGTCAGATTTTACTATCAAGTCATTTCAAACCTGTATTTCTATCTCCTGGACATAACAATGCTGCTACTAAAGATTGCTCATCTTCCACAATGATAACAGAGGGGATATAGTAAAGATCTGAAACCTATAATCCTTATTTTTTTTTTAGAAATGCTGATGCTTTTACTTTATTTTGCCCTTTATTACCTAATACTTCTCACCTGTTTTTAATCTAGTAGGTAGATTGAGCAAAAATGTAGGCACTCACATTTTTATTGTATTTTTTTAATTTATCAAAATGTATTAACTTTATCTTAATTCTTAAAGTAAAAAAAAAAGATTTCTTTGTTGTTTTTTCCAAGGCCAAAAAAATGATAGCAGAAATGATGAAGAAAATCTGATTTAAAAATATATATATATAAATAAAGCAAAGCCTCAGAGTTGTAGAATTCTGCCTGAAAGAGATAAATATGTTGAGCCGTTAGTTTAACTTTGAAGTCCTCTTATGGGATTAGGAATTTAGGTTAAAGTGGGCATAATCTTGCTATTCTCCGGAGCACTAAATGTAATTGGGCTGTTTATGAATTCTCTTTGAATGATTCATCCAACTAAAAAAAAAAAAAGATCAGCATGATACACTACACTTTACATCTATCCATCAGAAAAATTTTATGAACACTATAAATTCAAATGGATGGTTTCAAGTGAGTACCTTTCTTTTGGTTAAAAGAAAAGGAGAGGGGTGTGTGTGTGTGTGTGTGTCTGTGTCTGTGTCTGTGTGTGTGTGCATTTTTCTAAGCAAATTGATTACAACTTGTCCTTAGTGGCATTTCAAAACCTTGTACAAAGCCACTGTTTTTAATTTTTGTGCTGTAATCTGTATTTTATGTATGTAACTCATGAATGAGTAACTTCAATATGGTTCTATCTTCATTTTATAATAGTATTAAAACCTCAATAAAGGTCAGTTGTCAAATTCAAGGATCTTTTTGTATTAATTGTAATAAAACTGACATTTCTATCACTTTGCAGAATTAACAGTAAAATAATCTTTATATTCCACCTATGACTTTATTATATATACAATTCTTATTATGTGATATAATCTTTGCAGAAAACTATAGTCTGAATAATAGAAATCTTAGTCTTTGACAATTTCTAGCACATGGGCAAAATATTTTAAAAATATAACTTCCAGTCTTTTCAGATTCTCCTTTTACTTTTATCTTGGTCAACCTAAGAGAAGGTGTTTTGTTTATTTGTTTTTTTTTAAATATTCTTTACCACAGAGTAAAACTGAGTTATTCATGTGGATTAATTTATCTCCCCATGTTTTCTTTATGTTTGTATGCATTATGAAGTAATGCATTGTTGAGCTAAGTATTGAGGCTCTCCTGTGTAACTTGTTTCAAAACTTATAATTAAATCTGAAACATTTTGCTGACTGTCCTCTGACACAGAACTTTTATTTCAGACAACCAAGTAGGTCAACATTTTTTAAATTTATAAGCCAAAGTATCACAATCTGTAGCATCTTCTGATCCTCAAGTTAGCATTTAAGGTAAATTAGAAATGTGAAAGTATTTATTTATTTTAAAGGTCTTGTCTTCATTGCTGTTTAATTTCAAAACACTGACTTTATTGTGTTTAGAGGCTGTGTTTTTGGAATAAGTGTGAAGCAGTGATTTGGAGTTTCCAAATACATGGAATTGTTTGTTTCCCCTGTTTAAGTTCTTCATCCTAGGATATATCAAGCAAGCTGAGAAAAGATCAGAAATAGCCAGGCCAAATCAGGGTGTATATTTGAAAAGACACAAAGAATACTAGTATTGCTTTAGTTAATGATGACCCTGTAACATCTATCGTGAATAGTATTTTTCTTGTTAATAACAGCTTGCCATTAAAATGCAATAATGTGACGTTTCATGTACTGCTCTTAAAATAAGTATTGCTTTTATTTTCAGTGAAGTAGAAAACATTGCATTTGGCTCTCTTTTGTTTTTCCACTTGCTACAAAAATAAATCTTTTCAAAGGTACTTCAGAAAGTCATTGCTTTATCCTGGATTCAGTCAACAGTTTGCCAGTCTGAAATTATTTGAAGAGAAAAAATTGCCAATAAGGCCCCTTTTATAAAGATTAATAAACCAGATATGTGGTTCACCTACCACTGTAGACTAATTCAGTAAATGAAATAGTTTCCATAAGTTTAATATAGTATTAGGCAAAATTAAGATTGATTTGCTATTTCTACTCTGAAAACTTTATGTATTAGAAAAGCTCATATTTTGAAATATCATAATTTCTTTATTCCTAATATTAGCACAGATCCTTTTTAAAAGTAATTTAATATATTCAAGATAGATGTTGGAATTTTAGGTCATGATTATATGATCAGAATATTCAGTGTGATACAGGGGAAAGAATACAGACACTGGAGTCAAAAGACCTGGTTTCAAATCACCTGTGTGACCTTGGGCAAGTCATTTAATCTCTGGGACTCAATGTCATCATCTGAAAAATGAGGGAGTTGTACTAGAAGGTCTGTAAGGCCCCTTCCAGCTGTGTATTTATGATCTTATGACCCTCTGACCACGGAACAGGAGACTTGCTTTTATTTTTTCATATAAGAAACACTGAATAATTCTAAATAAGTCCCAGCTTATTTTTTGTACACAGCTGATGTTGTGAATTCAAGCATTGGCATCAACCACATGGCTTAAAATAGTGTAAACTATTTGTGAAATAAAATTAAATAAACAAATTGTGTTACTTGCTGTTCCCTAAATTTGTACCATGCTCTCTACTGCATTGTTCTCTGTGTCCTGTGGGTGGAAATTGCGGGGTGGGGGGGCGGGGAGGGTGCAGAAGTTTGATGTAAGGAAATTTTCCTAATGGAGCTATCCAAAAGTGGAACAGATTGCTTTGGGAGGTAGTAGGTTGCGCTTTACTAGAGGTCTTGAAGTAAAGGCTCAGTGACCACTCATTGAGTATATTATGGATGGAATTCTTGTTCAGGTACAGATCCAACTCAATTAAAAAAAAATCTAAGTATCTGCTATTTATAAAGCATTGTGCCAAGCACAAGGGATCCAATATGATAAAACAGTTCCTTCCCTCAAATAGCTTACATTCTGCTAGGGTGACGTGGTGATAAAATGTATACACAAATAAGCGTGGAGACAAGAGAAACCAAGGGGAGAGTGAGAACTGACAATTGAAGTGGTCAGGGAAAGCTTCAAAAAGGAAGTGGTATCTCTGCAGAGCCTTAAATGAAAGGCAGAAATGAAGGAGTGCCAGAAATGAAGAATCTTGTGCAGGAGTAGCCAAACTGACTGCAACATACAGTTCTGAAGGGGAGTAATATATAATGAGGTTGGGAAAGTACCTGGGAACCATATTGTGTCTAAACTTAAGTGCCAGGAATAAGGAGTTTGTATTATATCATAGAAGCAATGCACAGTTGCTCAAGATTTTTGAGCATAGGAATATCATATTTGGACTTGTAGCTTGGGAAGATTGTTTTGTCAGCTGTGTGTAAGAGGAGAGATTGAAACAGGGAGATTAGTTAGGAAGGTGTTATAATTGTCTAAGAATAAGGGTGGTGGCTATAGAGAAAGAAGGATCCTGATGTAAAGGATATTATGAACCTAGAATCAGGAAGATAGCTACTGATTGAATACGGGACAAAGGTGAGGCGTTACGGAAGATCTAAGGGTATTTATAACATTATAATCCTGGAAGACTAGGAGGATAATGTCTTCTTAACAGAAACAAGCAAGTTTTAAGGACAGGCAGGTTTGGGGAGAAGAGGAGGAGGGGAAAGATATTGGATTCCATTTTAATCACAGTGAGATGTCTGTGAGAGATGCAGTAGGAGCTGAACAGCAAGAGGTTAGCAGAGGTGATATAAGGTGATATAGGATTTTTTTAAAGATATAAATGAAATTAAAGCAGTAGAGGAAAGAATTGGAAAAGAAATGAGAAATACAGAAGAGATACTTGGAAAGAGAATGAACAAAAAGATATATTAAAACTTACCCAAATAACAGACTTCCTAAAAATTTAAAAGAAGAATATTAAAACAAAAGTCCAAAGATTGAAAAAATGAAAGAACATGCAGTGTATCTCATATAAAAATGACTGACTTGGGAAACATAGAGATAATGTAAGAATCACTGGAATACCTGAAAACCATGACCAAAAAGAAGAACCTGAACATCATATTGCAAGGAATCATGAAAGAAAACTGCCCAGACATTAGTACAAGGATGAAGTGAAAATAAAAAACTATTGCACAATATCCCTAATGAACATTGGTGCAAAAAATTTAAATAAAATATTAGGACAGAGACTACGGCAATGTATTAGAAGATACACTATGGTGCAGTTGGATTTATACCAGAAATTCAGGGTCAGTTTGATATTCGGAAAACTATGAACATAACTGGCTAGATTAAAGTGAGCAACAAAAATAATGCAATTATGTAAATGAAGCAGAAATAGCTTTTGACAAAATACAACACCCACTTATGTTTAAAAAACAGGAATAAATTAACTCTCCCATAACATGGTAAGTAGTATCTGTCTCAAATAGATGAGAGAGAGAGAGAAAGAGAAATGGGAGTCAAAAGAACTGGTTTCAAATCACCTGTGTGACCTTGGTCAAGTCACTTAATCTCTGTGGAACTCAATGTCTTCATCTGAAAAATGAGGGAATTGTACTTTCTAGTCTCTAAGGCCTTGGGATCCAATATCTTTCCCCTCTTCCTCTTCTACCCAAACCTGCCTGTCCTTAATACTTGCCTGTTTCTGTTAGGAAGACATCATCCTCACAGTCTGTAGATAGGTAGGTAGGTAGGTAGGTAGGTAGATAGGTAGGTAGATGGATGGATGGATGGATGGATAGATAATGTGTGTATACATATGTAGTATATGTCCATTGCTACCACTTCTATTTGATATAGAGCCAGACATTCTAGAAGTAAAGAAGAAATTGAAGGAATAAGCATAGACAAAGAAGAAACAAAATTATTATTTTTACAGATCTTGTAATGATGTACTTAAAGAACCCAAGGGAATCAACAAAAAATTAATTGAAACAATAACTTTAGCAAAGTTTCAGGATATAAAATTAATCCACATAAATCACCAACATTCCATTATATTACAAACAAGATGTAGCTGGAAGAGGTAGAAAGAAATTCCATTTAACAAAGCTACAATATGTATAAAATACTTGGGAGAGTACATACCAAGATATACATAAGAACTACATAAAGATGCAAAACAGAAACAGAGACCTAAATAATTGGGGAATGTTAATTGCTTTAATGTAGATGGAGCCAATAAAATATAAATGACATTACCTAAATTAATTTAGTGCAGTACCAATCAAATTAACAAAGGATGACTTTACAAAACCAGGAAAAAAGAATGAAATTAACCTAAGGGAACAAAAGATTTCAAATTTCAGGGGAAATAACGAAAAGAGGAAAAAGGGGGCCCAACAGGAACAGGTCTCAAATGGGGAGGTATTGGTTAAAAATAGAAAATAGAAATAGAAAAATATAGGGTTTGGTCAATGGAACAGAGGAAGTATACAGCATACCAAAGCAAATTAACTTAGTAAGTGTTTGATAAACACAAAGACTGAGGTAAGCCTTCATTCCCGTGTATTTCTTTTTTTAGAGGGGGGAAGACAAAGCAATTGGGGTTAAGTGACTTGCCCAAGGTCACATTGTAAGTGTCAAGTGTCTGAGGTCAAATTTGAACTCAGGTCCTCCTAACTCTAGGGCTGGTGTGCTATTCACTGCACCACGTAGCTGTCCCTATTCCACTGTATTTCACAAAAACTACTAGAAAAACTAGACAGTAATCTGGCAGAAATTAGATAAATAACCTAGATATAAAAGGTCACAGCATAGAGAAAGAAAGAAGAAAATACCTTTTAGATCTATGGATAGATGAAAAGTTCATGACTAAGGAAGGATAAAGAAAATAAAATGGGCAATATTGATATGTAAAATTTTGCTTAAATTCAGCGCAACAAAGATTGGAAGAGAAACATTTAATTCTTAGTCCTTATCCCAGTAGTTGGAGTCCCTGGTAGAACTGAACACTATGCTACTATTACATTTCATCAGGGTCTTGTGTGCCTAATCTTTTCTACTGATGAACTTTTAAATTTTCTTAGCAGTTTCAGAGAGTTTTTGATGATTACTATTTTGTAGTATATTTTGAGATATGTTACTGTTAGACACCTTTTCTTCCTACTTTGTTCATGGACAATTCTTACAGAACAAAAAAAACAGGACCAATACACCAACACCTTGTCTTGAGTATTCCTTGCTTTTCCTCCCTTGTCCCAAGACCCATGCACTATTGTAAGCTCCAGGACAAACCTATAACATTTATTATTGCAATTTCAAATTGTTCGATCATGAGCCCATTTGGGATTTCCTTGGCAGAGATAGTGAAGTGGTTTGTCATGTCCTTCTCCAGCCCATTTTACAGATATGGTTTTGGTACAAATAAGGTTAACTTTCTTACCCAGGGTCTTAGAGCTAGCAAACATCTCAAGCCGGATTTAAACTCAGTGCTTCCTGACTCCAGGCCCAGCACTCTATCCACTGCTCTACCTAGTACCCTAGTTTCAAATAACTAGCTTTTAAAATTTCTTAGGAAGATGAGGTTCCTTCTGCTAAGATAGGTAAGAGATGGAATTTCTAGAAACCTGTTTCCTGCTTCCAGCTTTGCTCCCTTGACCCATAGTTCATTGCTGGCTCAGGGCAGTCCTGTAACCTGTGTGGCTGTTGCAATTTTACAACACTATCTTTAAAAAAAAATCAAAAATGTTAACCAGTAATATTCCAGGATGAATTAAGGTCGATGAATCAGGGTAGGCCCATTCATCAGGGCAGCCCTAAGGGAAGAGAAAAAGGGGGTGGCTATGTAAAAGTATGGAATATTCAGGTATGAGAAAGTGAATACTTTGGAAGTATTGGAAGAATGAGGAGAGAAGACCAGAAATACACAACTTATTAAAAATAGTTAAAATTGGGGAGGCTAGGTGGCACAGTGAATAGAGTATCAGCCCTGGAGTTGGGAGGACCTGAGTGCAAATCAAACCTCAGACACTTAACACACACACACACACAAAACTAGCCATGTTACCTTGGGCAAGTCATGTAACCCCAACTGCGCTCCAAAAAAAGGAAAAAAAAAGTTAAAATAACATAACATAAAGTAAATGACCAGTAAAGGAGTAAGAGAAAAGTAGTGAAGAGAACAATTAGGTTTTCAGTTAAGATGAAAACATGAAAGGTTATAGAAATGCACAGATTTCCCACATAGACTTCAACAGTGATTTTAGAAAAAAAAAAGTAGCACTTTGAATAATTACTAAGAAATCCAAAGAGAAATATCAGTAGGATCCTTCATCCAACCTAGAATTCTGCACATAAAGACAACCAGCATATGTAAACCGTGAAAGAGGTGCCCTCACCAGGAGAGCAAGCATGGTCTCAGATTAAAAGTCCATAAATTCACAATATTATACCAATCAGGGAAGACTTTTGAGGAGTAAAAACCCACAGAAGCACCCAGATCTAGGATAATAAACAATGGAATTCTGACTGGGGACACTGGACCCTTCCAGAACTTTGAAAACACATGTTCTGGGAGGTGGAAGTAAGAGTCCAAGGGAGGTCAAGACCCAATAAAGTCTGACCATCCCATCCAAAAGCCTAGGAGGGGGTGAAGCCTGGTTCTGGAACAAAAACCCAAATCAGAAACTTGAGTTGAGAGATATGAGTAAACAGAAGAGGTCAAACATGATGGAAAAAGTATTAGAAATATAATAGCTCAAGAGATGCCCAAGAAATAAACCCAGAAGAAGAATATCTTCACAACAACCACAAATGGATCATAACATGATATACTATTTATTAGCTGAAGAATAGATTAATCTTTAGGGAAGACAAATAGAAGCAAATAAACACAGTAGTTTGATCAACCCAAATTCCCTAATTGACTGCCACTTCAAGAAAAATTGGATCATAGTATAGCAGAAAATAGAATTAGAACAACACTTAATGCTTTCACCAAGATAAGCTCAAATACCTGACCTAGATACAAAAGGTCCATTGTAACTAAATTAGAGGAGCAAGGAAGAAATTACCTTTCCACTCTACGGATATGGGGAGAGTTTATGCCTGAATGCTATTGAGTTGTTTCAGTTTTGTTCAGCTCTTTGTGTTCCCATTTGGTGTTTCCTTGGCAAAGATAAATGTTTTGCCATTTTCTTCACCAGCTCATTTTGCCGATGAGAAGCTGAGGCAATCAGATCAAGTGACTTGCCTAGAGTCACACAGCTAGCAAGTGTCTGACAGTGAATTTGAATTCAGTTCTCCTGTTTCCAAGCCCAAGACTGTATCCACTGTTCCACCTGGCTGTCCTATGGAGTCCTGTCCTAGAGAAGTTCAGTGACACTTTTATTTTCTTACCCTGTTTTGAGGATGGTTGAGGAGTAAAAGAGCTTTTGGGGACAGAACATATAAGTGAGATTTGGCTATAACTAGAAGAAAAGGAATGATCTAACACCTAGCATAGTGCCCTTAGTGGGCCCTTCATATAGTGGACCCTTAATACATCCCTAATCCCTCATGATTGATTGCTGTTAGCAACCAAAAACTAACCCAGAAGAGGCATGAGAGGTTAAGCTCAGGATCTTTCATATTACACTTCTAGTAGCCATTAGGGTTTAATGGAATGTTCTCTGTTACTATCAAGGAAGAAATAGAATCTGATATAAAAAAGTTATCTATCAGTGACTGAAATCAAGTCATTAAAATGAGAGTGCAGAGGCAACATCCAGATTTGCTTTAAGGTAGCAGACAATTTAAATGGCAAATCTTACTAATTTAATAGTAGAGGTTTTCTTTCTTTTACATTGCTAAATGCCATGGTCATCATTTCAATGTCATTTTTTTTAGTTAACATCTAGGTTGGAAAATTATTCAAAGAATGTCCTTTCCATTATCTTCAGGTAAGTATTATGATTTTCAAAGATCAGAAACAACATTTCTACTACCTTCAGTAAATATTGAAAAGGGAGACTGGAAAATGAAGCAGTTGCTCATATCTTCAAAATGTTTTTTAAAAATTCTAGTAATCCCAAGTGTCTGATTTTTCTTCATGTAATATTGAAATCTTAGTTTGAATTTGGTACTTTATGAGGTAGACTATAGATACCTATATTTAAGAATATATGAAATAAAAAGTTAATAAAATAATGTTGATTAATCAGGAAGTTATTCAAGACTTTACAAAAAGATTCTTTATGTTGACTAAAGAGTCATTATTACAACGTTCCTTTAAATAGATGAATTGAAATGGGCATTTAAAATGTTATATAATGATTTGTTCAAAATCAAGATGTTCAGAAATGTTGCTTTTATGAGAAGAGACAGCATTGCATACAGGATGAAGGGCCATCCTTAGAATCCAAGAAAGACCTGGTTTCAAGTTCTGCCTCTGGCACATGGTAACTTTGTGACCCTTTCCTACCTCTAAAAAGTGGATAATAATACCAATTACTTCACAGGATTGTCTTGAGGATCAAATGAGATGATATAAATCTTCATAAGTTGAAAACTACTATATTAACATTAGCTACTTTCCTCCTCCCTAAAAATGACTCCCTAAGAATGTAAATTACAAATGTTTCCATCTGCATGAGTGGATAGCAGAAGGTATTTCATTTTAGAATTTTCCTTTATAATCATAAGTCTGGACCAAAAAACAAATATAATATACTTTTTGGTTGTACTTTCTGGTTTATGAATATCTAGACAGAGCAGGGATGCCTTAGAGCCATCATAGATTCACCAAGAATAGATAGTAGTCCAACCTAATTTCTTTACTGATGGCATTCCTAAATAGTAGAGGAAAAGAATGTAAATTTTAGCAAAACTTTTGACAAGATTATCTCATAGTATTCTTATGGAGAAGCTAGAGGAATGTGGATTAGACAATAATGCAATCCCTTGGATTCAGACCTACTTGGATGGCCAGACTCAAAAGTCTCCTTTGTTTAATCAGTCCATAAGACTCAGGGCCCTTCACCCTCCTGGTCACCCTCCTGTAAACTCTCCAATTCATCAATGTCCTTCTTAATCCATGGTGCCTGCAACTGAACACAATACTCCAGATAAGATTTAAGAATACAGTGGGTGGCAGCAAGGTGGTGCAGTGGATAGAATGCCAGACCTCATCTTCCTGACTTCAAATCTGGTCTTAGACACTTATAGGGCAAATCACTTAAGCTTTTTTGCCTCAGTTTCCCTATCTTCAAAATGAGCTGGAGTGGAATACTAAAAATGTATCAGGTAAAGGGAATTCCTTTCCAGGTCTGAGTTGGAGTAGATGGCTACTAAATCCCCAACTGATACTATGTGATTCTATGATCCTATGATTAATAATAATAATAATAACAATAAGCCTTTAAATGGTGTTTTAAGGTTTACAAAGTGCTTTATATATGTTCCCTCATTTGATCCTGATAAAAACCCTAGGAGGTAGGTGCTATGATCATCCCCATTTTACAGTTGAGGAAGTTGAGGTAAGTGACTTGTCAGGTGTCCTACAGCTAGAGTCAGAGGTTGGATTTGAACTCTGTTTTACCAAATTCCACACCCAGCACCCTATCCACCATATGACCTAGCTGCCCATTATCCATTGGAAGTCCTACTCTGGTGCTTTTTTTGTGTGTAATGGAAATGATCCTTGGCTCTCAAAGGCTATATTAATAGAGCAAGAGATCTTTTCCTGAAACACAAGGCCAATCATGTCACTGGCCCCTAGTCAATAAATTCCAGTGACTATTGCCTCAAGGACCAAATATAAAATGCCCCATTTGGCATTCAAAGTCCTTTATAACCCAGATCCTTCCTACTTTTTCAGTCTTTTTACACCTTACTCCCCAACATGTTCTTCTCAGAACCTCCTGCCTGTTCCATGAACATGACACTCCATCTCTTGACTTTGGACATTCTCTCTGACTGTTCCTGACGCCCAGAATGCTCTCTTTTCCCTCCCCCACTTTGACTATTGACCCCCCTGACTTTCTTTAAGTCCCACCTAAAGTCTTGCCTTCTTCAAGAAGGCTTCCCCAAACCTCTTAATTCTAGTGCCATCCTGTGACATCACACTAATAAAGCACAAATACTTAAATATAAATACTTTTTGATCTACAGTATTGTCATATTTTTGCCTTCTAGCAATCCTAGGTTAAAAAGTAGATCTTCTGAAGTATCTGCTTCCTTTGCCTCCATTATTTGCAGGTTTTTCTCAGTTTTTAATTCCTTTGCATTGACATTTTCCCAGTAGAGGAGTAAGCTCTGAGACTGGCATCAGTTAGTATAGACCTTAATTAAAGTATTAATTCAGTGAACCTTTGAGAAACAAGATACCTTAAGCCCATTTTACCTTTTTAAAAAATCTTTTAAAAATGAAGAATATAAATCATAAGGACTGATCTGAATCATCCTTAATGCCAAGAAGAGAGTGCCCTCCCTCCATCTTCCCCATCCAGTCAATGATAGTTAATAATCTGAAGTTAAACATCGACCAAGATTTGGAGAGACATTTTATGAGTACAAAGTGCTTCCTGATCAGTTTAGATTCTTTCAAACCAACCTGCCCTTCCTGAGATAGGAGCTCAGTTGCTAATCATTTCATTCTTCCTTCAACAAAATGTATAATGTATAATAATGAAGGATGAAACATTTCCTTTTCTTAAATTATAGGGAAGATTCTTAGAATGGAACAAAAAAGAATGAAAAACAGGATTTTCAACACTAAAGTCTAATATTTTAAAATAAGTAAATCAAGAGCCTGCTAAGGTTACGTGTCATCCTACAAGGGAAACGACCTTTGGTTCTTGAAAGCCATTCCAAAGGAATGGCTATCCTGGCAAGATTTCAACAGGCAGAAATGAGAGTGAGGGGAATATTCCAAACATAGAAAGTGATCTGAGCTAAGCCAGAGAGGTGAGAAAGTGCTAGGCATGCACCAGGGATTGCAAATGTTTGATGAGACTAAAACCTGCTTGAAGGAGGGTGGTGTGAGGAAAATGTGGGAAGATAAGGAGAGATCATTGGGGTAGACCTTGAACTGCCTAAGCTTGGAGCTTGAATTTCACCAAGAAGGCAGCAGGGAGCCACTGAAAAGTTCTATTCAGTTGAGTGACATGATCATATCTGTTAATAATAAAGTTTAAACTGACATCATTATAGAAGATGGATTGGGAGAGGAAGAGACTAGAGATAAGAGCAGTTAGGAAGCTGGAACCACAGTAGTTCAAACAGATGATAATTAGTGCCTATTTCAGAGTAGTGGCCTAAGAATAGAAAGGAAAAGACAGATGTGATAGGTATTATGGTAAGAAAACCAACAGGATTTGGTAACTGCATGTAAGAGTAGAGGAAGAAGAAAGAAAAGTGTTCAAGAAGTCTACATTCTCTATAATACCTACAATACATATATATATTATTTATGTATATGTGCATATATCTGATATATATTTATGTAATATGAATATTACATTTTAATGTCATACAAATGTAAACTGCTTGAGGGCAAGAATTGTTTTTTTAATTTGTATCCTCAATTCTTAGCGTTGTTTTAGTTATGTCTCTGACAGGTGCTTTAATAAGTTTTTGTTGAGTGAAAGAATTAATTTGATAAAGATTTTAAACCTATTTATAGTGTAAAGCGTGTTTTGAAGGTCTTCTGAGAGTGACAGAGACCAAAAATCATCAGGGTTCAAGAAAGTTAGAAAAGTGATGCATGTCCATACTTTACAAAGTCCTCAGATTTTTCAATTTCCTTTTATCTTGGAAGAGACTTCTTGCCACAAGTTGAGGTCTTCAGGCAGAAAAATGATTCCTGCACAGATTCTGTTTAGATTCTCCTTCCCAAGAGATTGGATCAGGGAGAGAAAGTGCCATATTGCTCTTGCTACAGTCCAATGGGGATGGAGGGAATGGAAATCGAGACTCCTCCTGGAAGACTTTGGGGCTCCAAACGGAGACTTAGAGTTCTGGGAACCTAAAACAGGTGGGAAACAGAATAGCCTGGATTAGATTCACTTCTGACGAAGGGGAGGCAAACTCAGCCTAATCCACAGTCACAGTGATATTAAAACCCAGTGACCCCACTTCCCAGACCATTATAGGAGTTACCAAAGGGATCTCAATGTTTTCTCAAATCTACCAAATCTCTTCCAGATTCTTTCATCCTTTTATAGGCTTAGAGGAGGTGTGGGGAGAAAGGTGGGAAGTGAAGGGAAGCTTATCCAAGTTACAAGGAACCCTGACTTTTCTATTTGAAGACTGCTTACAGTTTTATGCTGGGGGTTTGTTTGTTTGTTTGTTTTTCCTGTGCTACCTTATTTGGTTACATTAGAGAGGTTCAAGAAATCTCATGCTGAATGAGGAGCCATGAATGAGAAGAATAATTTCCCAAAGTAAAAGAGTGGGTTTGCTGTAGTGATGAAAAGGATTACCCATTTTGGTAACTTTGAACATAATTTCTGATCATACTCCTAAATTCTTAGGAGGATCCATTCACATAGGGCAAGACAAGCTAGCTATGCTAGCTGAAGTAAGGCACCCTGAGGGTGAGATAGGAGTCAGCACCTCTCAAGTAAGTCAAACCACTGCCACTGCCTTGATCACCATCTCTTACCAAACCCTGATGGAGATAACCTGAGCCCAAGAAGTGTCCCCCACCCCTCAAAAAACTTCCATATATGCTTCTTGCTCTACCCTCACAATCATCATTGAAAGGAGAAATCATTGTGGAGAGGGGGCCCTTCTTCCTTGTCAGCACTGGCAACGACTACTGACCAGTTGCTACCAACAGTCAGATAGGCACAAGGACCCCGGGAGTGGCAGCATCCCCAGACCACTGGTTCTACTTCCAGTCCAGTCTTCAGTCATTGACCATGGGAGCAACCCCTACCAACTATCACACATAGAGCGAGCCAGGCTACCTGAAGCATCAAGACTTCAGGAAGAGACAGGAGGCACCAAATGCCAAGCAAGTTAAGCTACCACTGCTACCTTGACTAATATCTCCCCTTAGACCCTGATAGAGAGAGTCCAGGGCCCTGAATGAAAGGGTCTTGGGAAGAGCAATGATTCCAACCCAGTGCCATCAGTCTTCATCCTGGAAAGCACTCCTTGCAGAAGGGCAGACTGATAATTGTTCCTATAGGTACTATAGTCACAGCTCTTGAAGACACAGGAAAAGAAAGTTCTTGGCACTAAAGACCTTGGCAACATCAAATGGTTCACCATTAGAAACTGATATGATCTCTTCAGTGGAAATGACATTAAAGAAGCATCTGCTTTGCTGGTTACACTCTAAAGACAATGGGATCTTTCAATCTGACTTATTGCTAAAACCTTCCATGTATTGTCTCCCCTTTTAGAATGTGAGCTTGAAAACAGGGACTGACTTACTTTTTCATTTGCACAAAGTAAGTGCTTAATAAATGCTTCATTGACTCATTGACTCATTCATTCATTCATTCATTCATTTCCTATTGTTTTGAGTCTTGGAAAAGAAAGTGGGGCCAAGGAAGGGGGCACATTACATATATGTAGTACAAGCACCATCTGGTGGTCAAATTACATACTACATTACATCCCACCCTAGATAGTTAATCAATTAATTACATGATAGGCTGGTCATCTCTGTGGACTGCAGAAAGCACAGGAAGGAACAAGGTATAGGTGAATATGGCTCTGGCAACACTACCACATATATCTTTAGCATCCACCATTCATATCACCTGTCATAAAAGTAAGAACTCATCTACAAGTAATGAAATGTTCTATATTAATGAATTTTCTAGGTAATTTAAACCGAACCTTTTCTAGGGCATACTTTGTTTTTAAAATGGATTACATAACTTCTTAGATTATGTAGACCAAAATTTAGCCTTTTCTTCATAACTCAGGTTCATAATTATAAACATCAGTGATTATACTGTGTTGTATAGTTCACTGATACCCTCCTAGCCTATAGCAATACATAGGACTACTTGCTCTTCCCAGTGGTTCCATGGTGTTGTGGTTTTAGAGTTCTCGTTTGCACTATAGCACCCCCTCCAGGGGCACCTCTCAATTCCTACACTCACTAGTGATTGGGGTCTTCAGAGGGTGACTGACTATTTCTTTCCTCAGAGTTCTGGTGGTATCTTTGAGGAGTTTGTGGTGGTTTTCTAGTACTATCACTAATAAGTCCCCATTGGCACATTCTTTCTATTAGTTATTAGTTGATATCATTTAGCCAGAGTTAATTAGCTTTTTGAAATGAGTATTTACTAAGGTAGTACAGGGAGAATAGGTGAAACAAAACATTACTTCTAAAGTATGGGACACAAATAAAGGGTCCAGAGTAAAAGGGGATTCATGCTTAGTGAGCACATAAAGCAAAGGGATGAATCACAGCTCCTAGTTGGATAGAAGTCCTCTTCTTCTTTTGTGGAGTTCTCATGAAGTTTCTCCAAAGTGTTCATAGTTCCTTGATGGGTCTTGAAGGTCATCACTATTATCAAGTATTAAAGCTGCCTTTCCTCAGCATATCAAGTCAGTTTTCTCTCAGTTCCCAGTTGAATGCATTATTTGTTGTCAGTCCTGTTTCTATGATAACATGGAGCGGTGGGGGGTGGGGGGGAAAGTGTCAGACTGCTCCTTGGGCTCTCTCCCCTTCCCCTCCCCCACCTTGCTTTTTTCTGGTATTGGCAAAGTCCAAGACTTCTCAAAGCACTTCCAAAGCCTGACTCCCAATGCATGTGATGGGATGCTTCTGATGGAATCTCCTTCTCTGACATACATAGGTGCAGTGGACGGTCTAATTCTTTCATCCAATACATTTCCATCCCATGCAATGACTCAAAGCACTTCAGTACTTCTCAGCTTGCATAACTAGGTTGTTCACATCTATTTTATGCCTTTCAGTTGACTGATTAAATAGAGATGCCTGGGGATTCTTCACATTTACTTAACTTCTTTGGTTGACTAATACCATAACTGAAAAAGATAGTCTTACTTGATAAAGGTATCAGAGTGTTATATAGTATATCATTAATTGCGTCAATTGGGGTTGGGGTGTGGCACTCATTCCTATTATTCCACCTTTCACAGTTCTTTTGTCTCCTCATTGTTAACTGAGACTTTTCATAATTGTTAGTGTTTCATCACTGCTTCTAATTTGCTGCCTTTTTATATACAATTATATGAATGAGGTACTGTGGAAAACTTTACTTATGGAACAAAGTATGTAAGTTGGGGACAACTATTTTCCTTGGGGGGGGTCCCTCTTTTTCTATTTTCAAAGTGATTGGCTTTATGAAAGTCTGATCTCAAAAATTAGAGCATAAATATAGTTTTTAAAATTATATTTTATGTTCAGGAAAATCCATCTTCTCTCCCTTCCTCTTCACCTACCCTAATGAGAAAGCAAAAAAATAAAGTTTAAAATGTTTCTTATGTTTTATATGGTATATCTCTCAGTAACTGAAAACACTTTACAAAGATTGAGCTTATTCTTTAACCAGTGGATCAAAGATGTAAAAAAATGTAAAAGGTTCCTGAAAGGTATTAATTAATTTATTTTTTTAAGTACAAGAATAATCTTGTATACACACTTTGTAGTAGGAGAAATAACATGGATTCTTCTCCTAGAAGCAACTGGATAAGGTGAACTTATGCACCCTGAAAAATGGAATAAGCGTGTTAGGCTGAGGATTTATCTTTTGGAGACAATTCATGTTGATATTCACACATAGCATGGAAACACATTTTTAAAATTTAATTTATTATCTTGTTTACATTACTCATTTCCACAAGATTTTGAGTTACAAAATTTCTCCCCATCTTTCCTCTACCCACCACCTCAAAACAGCCATACCACTGTATAGCCCTTCCCCCAATCTGCTCTCTCCTATGTCCTCCTCCATAACCCCTCTGACTTTCCAGTAGGGCAGGATAGGTCTCCCTACCCCAGTGCTTGTATATCTTAATTCCGAGTTGCATGTAGTTAACAATGATAATAATAATAATAATAATAATATAAAAACATATATATTTTTAACATTTTATTATAGAACTTTAAATTATAGATTCTTTCCCTTCCTCCCTCATCACCCACCCCCACTGGAAAGAAAAGCAATTCAATGCAGGCTATACATGTATAGTTACACAGAACATCTCCACAATGGACATATTGTGAGAGACTGATTACATGTCCCTCCTTCCTATCCTGCCACACCCCCCTTGTTCTATTATCTACCCTGTCCCTATCCCTTTAAAGAAGTGTGTATTGCCAGCAAACCTCCCCCCGACCCTGCCCTCCCCTCCATCGTCCCACTTCTCATCCCCATCCCCCCTACTCTCCTGTGTGGCAAGATATCCAGTTTAGAGTTTATATCATTCCTTCCCTAAGCCAAATTCAATGAGACTAAGGTTGACCCTTTTCCTTTTGCTTCCTGTTCTTCCCCTCCATTGTAACAATTATCCCTATATTCTTCTATATGAGATGATTAACTCCATTCTGTCTCTCCCTGTCTCCTCTCATTCTAATCCTCACCCACCTCAGAATTTTACCTTTTAAAGTATTGTCCCTTCCTATTCAATTGATCCTGTGCCCTCTATGTAAACATATATACACATACTCAGATATGTATTCCTATGCATATATAAACCCTCCTATAGACATATGTGTATGTATGCATATATATACATTTGTATTCCCTTCACCTCTCCTCATACTGAGAAAAGTTTCATAAGTTACAATGATCACTTTTCCATATTGGCATGTAAATAGTTCAACTTTGATAAGTTCCTTATGATTCCTTTTCCATGTTTACTTTCTCATGCTTCTTGTATTTGAGTGTCAAATTTTCTTTTCAGTTCTGGTTTTTTCAGCAAGAATGTTTGAAAGTCCCCCACCTCACTGAATGACCATATTTTCTCCTGGAACATTATACTCAATTTTGCTGGGTAGGTAATTCTTGGTTTTAATCCTAGCTCCCTTGATCTCTAGAATATCATATTCCAGGCCCTTTGATCCCTCAATGTAGAACCTGCCAGATCCTGGGTTATCCTAATTGTGTTTCCACAGTATTCAAATTGATTTCTCTTGGCAGCCTGTAATATTTTCTCCTTGATTGGGGGACTTCAGAACCTGGCTATAACATTCCTAGGACTTTTGTTTTGGGGGTCTTTTTAAAGAGGTGATTGGTGAATTCTTTCAAGTTCTATTTTGCCCTCTGGTTCTAAAATATCAGAGCAATTTTCCTTGAGAATTTCTTGAAGGATGCTTTCCAAGTTCTCTTTTGATCATGGCTTTCAGGTAGCCCAATAATTTTGAAATTGTCTTTCCTGGATGTATTTTCCAGGTCAGTGGTTTTTTCAAGGAGATATTTCACATTGCCTTCTATTTTTTCATTTGTTTGGATCTGTTTAATTGCTGTTCTTACTTTGCTTCCTTTGCCTGCTCACATTGCCAGTGAATTACTTCATTTTTTAGCTCTGTAGAACTCTGCATCCAGAGGGGAAAGCTCTGTCCCAAATCTCTGGAGTTTTCACAGCTGCCGGAGTTATTGGGAGGCTTCTGCAGCCCTCATCAGCTTTGGTTCACTGAAAACGCACCCCCAAGACCACTACCCAAGACTGTGATCCAGATCCAGGCCACTCAACACAAGAGCACTTAGCCTCCGAACAATCACTTGGCCCCCCTGCAGTCTGTAGGCTGGGATCTCTGAAGCAGCCACATGGAGGCAGCTGCAGGGCCTCTACTTCTGCCCCTTCCTTGCCCTGGAGGCAGTTTGGCCAGACTGCGTTTCTCCCCGCAGATTTAGCTGAGTTCCACTGACCTTTCACTTAGTCCTTGTTTCTCAAAGCTGATAATTCTGGAAACTGCTACAGCTGCCACTGATCCACTCTCCTGAAGGCTCCATCTGTGGCTTGTCCTGGCTGCCCTGGGGCCAAGCCACGGTTTTAGGCTGGGTTGGTTTCAGCTTCCAGCATGTTGCAATGAGCCCTTTGTGCCTTCAGCAGAAGATGTGTTTTTCTATTGTGAGTTTTGGAGCCCTAAAATTTATTTAGAGTCATATTTTATGGGTATTTGAGGCGGCTATGTGGGAGCTGTGGAACCCCTTGTTGCTTCTACACTGCCATCTTGGCTCCCCATTTTTCTTATTATACACAGAAACCAGCTAATACCCCCAAAAGTTTAAGTGACATAAAGTCCATGGCTTGAGAATTAACTCCTTCTCTTGAGCTTCAAACCAATGTTTAAACCATTAGGTGGCAGTGCTTCTCAGATGTAAAAACAAACAAACAAAACCCCTTCTCACATGGATCTTGTTTTTCTGCCTCATTAATTTAGTGTGTGAGTGTATGCTACAATTCAATTCAATGTGTATTTAATAAAGAACAGCCTTCTTTCCTAGATATCCTTCATTTGGTGATAGAAGGAAAACATTGGTTTAAGAGAAAATGCCAGAAACCAGGGTTCCAGCCACAAAGGTCTCTAACAATCCCTTGGAGGGTGACAATAATAAAAAGAAAGGAACAGGGGTTTGGATCCCTCCTGAGGATTTCGGATCTGAGACCAGTGAGAGCTCTCGAATCCAGAGGCACTGCTCAAGAGGTACAGAACTGAACAGGTTAGCCTAGAGTAAATGCTCCAACTTAAAAAGCAAAAGAAGCCTTCTGTCAGTGATTAGAAAAATGCCATATTTACCTATTTTTGGATGATATAGCCAATTAATCACTTTCCAGAGAAAGCTGAGACTTTTACCCTCTATCCATGTTAACCATGTTAACCATAAACATATACTTCCAGATAGACAGATATATTATACTGAAGAGGATAGACATAGAAGAACATGTATGGCCAAGGCACATGTGTAAAAGAACACTTCCCACCTTTGACATGTTAGGATTTCTAGTGATTTGTTGATATCATCATTTGACTTTTATTGGACCTCAGTCTTTGTGAGGCAGGTTGCTCTGATGATCCCTGCTAGTCTTGTGGTAACAGCTGGGCATGGAGTCTCAGGTGAGTATTGCTTTGGTAATTAACAGGTACATTGTCCTCGCTAGATGTTGCTTCCTGTCACTATCTTTTGGGTTCATAACTTCAGGCTCACTTTAGCCATCTCTACTTCAGTTTATTAAGTTAGTATTCTCCAAGGTGGTACCCCAGCCCTGCTGGAGACCCATTGCACTTGCCTAAAGGGGTATGTGACCCAACCAATAGTTGGGTGAAAATATAAGTCACATTTCACCTTCCTCACAATAGCCAATTATGGGACTTATCTCTAAAATAGCCTTTCTACCCACTTCCCTGATTATTTCCCAGCCTTTCCTGTCTCTGGCTTTCCATGGCTGTGCAAGCTCCTAGTCTCTCTATTTCTTCATCTGATTCTGGATCCTTACGGCGATCCTTATCAGCACTGGCAGCTGGACAGGCAATATTCCCACTCAGTCCCTTTTTATCCACACCCTGATCACTTGCTGTGATCATCTTTGTTCCCTTGGGCAGTGGTGTAGCAGCAAGTACCCTAGTATGCTCCAAGGGGCCAGTAAGTCAGAGAGGCAAGACCACCCTAATTTCTCCAAAGGGTACCACCATCCTTTATTTCCTTGAAGGGTACCATCATCCTTCCTGTCACCCAAGTTTGAAGCCTTACTGTCATTCTCAACTCATCACTCTTTCCCTGCTTATGCTATCAGTTGTCCAATGAGTCACTTCTATCTCTGAAACATCTGTCACCTCTGCCAACTCTCTACTCACGCAGATAGCATCCTATTTCATCTTCTCATCACCTCTCCCTAGACTGTTGCAGTAGCCTCCTAATTGAACTCTCTGGATCAAGTCTCTCTCCTCTCCAATCCATCTTCCACCCCTCTGCCAAAGTGATTTAATATCTGTATCAAAGCATAGGATTGACCATATCAGTCCCCTACTTAATAAATTCTAGTGCCTTCCTAGACTCTGGGATCAAATGCTATTTCATCTTTTTCTCATACTTCCAAAATTTATATTTTTGTGTACATAAAATTTATAAATAAGTAAATATACATGTATAGGGTATACCTGAGCAAAAATGTGTCATTGATAAAAGGGTGTAATCAAAAAAGCTACTGCTGCTACCCTAGGCTATGGTGGATAGAACTTCTTCCTAATAAGGGTAGGCTGACAACTTTTGTCATAAATACCTCAGCCAACAGTGACAAGCCAGCCAGAATACCCTATGCTACTATTAATGCTGACTTTTTCAAACCCAGTATCTGAGGACTCTCTGTTATAAATACCCATCTTACTTTTAGATACTCCCCAAGATCATCTCTGACTTAGCATGCAAATAAATCTGGGCTGATCGGTCAACAAATGAATCAGTACACATTTGTTAAGTTCCTACTATGTCTCAGACACTGTGCTAAGCTCAGGGGATATAAAGATAAAACATACTCCTCGTTTTCACTGTCTATAATAGTGGAGAAAAACGTGCAAGCAACTATGGACAACTGAGCTACCTAAAGCATAAATTTTGAAGTAACTAATAGAGAGAAGGCACTAGAATTAAGGAATGTCGGGAAAGGTTTCCTGTAGAAGGTGATATTTTTGCTGGGACTTGAAGGAAGCCAGGAGGTAAAGATGAGGAAGGACAACATTCTAAGCTAGCAGACAGCAGGTGAAAATTCTTCAAGTTGGAAGGTGGGATGTTTTGTTCAAGGAGGCAAGTAAGCCAGTGTCACTGGATTCCAGAGTGCATAGTAGTGTAAACTGTAAGAAGACTAGAATGACGGCAGGGGGAAGGTTATGAAGGGCTTTGAATGCCAAAAAAGGATTTTCTATTTGATTCTAGAAGTGATAGGGAGGCACTGGAGTTTATGGAGTGGGAGGTGATACGGTCAGACTTGTGCTTTAATATCATTTTGACAGTTAAGAACAAAGTATAAGTTAAAGGCCATTATTCTCCCCCTACCTAGAACAAACTCCTTTCTATATTATGTGTAAAAACAAAACCTGATTGTTTTAGTGCTATATTTTAGACAGTGAAAAATTTCGGCCTAACTGGCATTCAAGGCTGCCCATAATCCAGCACCTTCCTACCTTTCTGGTCTTATTTCACATTATTTCCTTCCTTAATCTCTTGGTTCTGACCAAACTGGATTATCATGGACTCTCACATTTCCATTCTTTTTTTCAGACCATTCCCAGTTCCCAAAAATGCTCTTCCTGCTGTCACAAACTCACTAATACACACTCTCACCCAGGATTCTGTTTGTACTCTTGAATACCCACTTTTCTTTTGCAGAGACTCCCAGTAGCTCATTAATTTTCCAATGGAGTACACAGCGTATGATCTGGTTTTCCCAGACTGGTATTTCTGTGGGAGAACCCTAGAATTCATGGCCCTGCATTCAGATCCTCCCAATTCAGGGCTAATTGCTGAGCCAGGTGGTGCCAGGCTTTTCACTTCTCATTATTTATTCTTTTTCCCATATGCTAAATCATTATCTTGGCCCCAAACTCTTAGACATATTTTTTTCACTCTCTTCCACTCCTTTTCTTTATCATTCCTAAGTTCCTTGACAGTGGGAATTTTGTTGTCTCCTTCTGTCTCTGTTCTTGCTTAGGTAATATGACAAAACTGCCATTATAAGGGGGCTAGCAAGTAGTATGTGAACACTGCCCACAGTCACAAAATATAAATATATATTTCTATCTATAGCAATATCACTACTGATACTGATGTCAGTGCAGATACATTTCCCCTCAAGTAGGGAATGTCAACACCTTACTTTTCTCTAGGTCTGGCTTACTCACTCCAACTCATTTTCACACTAACAGATCTGTTCCTAGAGATGGTTGGCCACCACATGGTTGCATTCAAACTCTCTTAGTTCCTAAAAGTTACCCTGTTGAGAGAAAAAAACACATCCTCTATTCACTTTTCTAGATCCTGAGCTCCCATCCAAGCATTTTCTATTTTCCCAACCAGCCACTCAGAAAGCATTTAACACAATGCCTGGTACATAGTAAGGGCAGTATGATGAATAATAAATGATAATAGCTTACATATATATAGCTCCTATTATGTGCCAGGCACTGTGTTATGCTAAGAGTTTTACAGTGTGTTATTATTATTATTAATCACTAAGCGTTAATAAGCTCTTTCAGTTTAGCCATCACCCTTAAAGTGAAAGTGTTAGCCCTTAAGGTAAATAGCAGCTCTTTTTTAAGCCAGAGAACTGCAAAGCTTATCAAACTGCCTATCTCTGGACTATACAGACCAGCTCAGCAAGTTATTCATTTATCCAGGTGCTGCCTTGTTCAAATAGAGCATAGTTCATAGCAACATATATCAAATAAGACCTTTCAAGCCATTCCATCAAGATATCCAATACAGCCAAAGCCCTCTCTGCTTTTCCTCCTCAAACCAGAGATGGCAGCAGAGGGCAATAGACCTTTCTCCAGCCCTCTGGGACACAGAAGGGCATTCATTGGCTCTCACTGGAGCTTTTGGTCAATGAAATCCATTGTCTCTGATCAGTTAAGAAACAGTCAACTGTAGCTTTCAATCAGCTAACTTCTGATGGCCAAAATTCTGAGGGAACATGTGATATTTACACAAGCCATTCACAATAATGACATTTTTAGATTTTTAAACAACCATTTACTTAATAAGACAAAAGAAATATGATAGACAATAAAATATTTGAAATGTATAAGTAATAAAATTACACAACAAACAAATAATCTTGGATTACACTTTTCCACCAATGAATGTAATATCTATGGTTAAAAGTGGGCACGGCCACACTTACAGAAACCTGGCAGAGAAGCACATGAGAAAGGAATGTTCATGGGCTTAAAAGAACTCATTTATAGTTCACTTCAAAAGTCACAGCTCCACAACTTTGCAATATTAAATTGATAGGAAGATGGTGGTGTAAAAGCAGGAAAATGCTGCAGCGCGCACACAGCCACCTCAAGTACCCAGAAAATATGACTCTAAACAAATTCTAGGGCTCCAAAACTCACACAAAAATATAGAAAAACACATCTCCCGCTGAAGGCAGCTCAACAGGAAGGGCTCATCACAGCACATTAGGAGCCTAAACAAGCCTAGCCTAAAACCGCAACTTGGCCCTGGGATGACCAGAACAAGCCACAGCTGGAGCCTTCAGGAGAGTGGTTGTAGAAGTTTCCAGAATTATCAAGCCATAAGAAACAAGGACAAAGTGAAAGGTCAGTGGAACTCAGTTAAATTAGGGGGAGAAGAGCAGTCCGGCCAAACTGCCTCCAGGCCAAGGAAGCAGCAGAAGCAGTGGCCCTGCAGCCACCTCCATATGACTGCTTCAGTGCTCCCAGCCTGCAAACTGCACGGGGGCCAAGCAATCATTTAGAGGCTAAGTGCTGTTTAATTGAGTGGCCTGGATCCAGATTGTGGTCTTGTGTGTGTTTTCAGTGAGCCAAACCTGGTGTGGGCTGCTCCTAATAGCTCTGGCAGCTGTGAAAACCCCAGTGATTTGGGACAGAGCTTTCCCCTAAAAAGTCAAGGAATTCACTGGCAATATGAGCAGGCAAAGTAAGCACAGCAATCTAACTCTAGAATCCTTTTTGGGGGACAAAAAGGGTCAAAGCGTGGAACAGGAGGAAGACAACACAATCAGAACTCCCATACCAAAAGCTTCCAAGAAACTTGTAGACTACCTACAAGCCATAGATGAGCTTAAGAAGGTTTTGAAAACCAAATAAGAGAAGTGGAGGAAAAATTGGGAAGAGAAATGAGAATGATGCAAGAAAATCATGAAAAGAGAGTCAACAACCTGACTGAAGAAAATAACACTTTAAAAAACAGATGAACTCAAATGGCAAAAGAGGCCCATAAAACCAAATGAAGAGGAGAATGCCTTAAAAAGTCAAATTTGCCAGATGAAAAAAGGATCTCAAAACCTTTCTGACGGGAATAATCCCTTCAGAATTAGAGTGGAACAAATGGAAGCAAATGACTTTATGAGAAATCAAGATACTATTAAACAGATTCAAACAAATGAAAAAATAGAAGGCAATGTGAAATATCTCCTTGAAAAAACCACTGACCTGTAAAATAGATCCAGGAGAGACAATTTAAATATTACTGGACTTCCTGAAAGCCATGATCAGAAAAAAGAACTTAGAAAGCATCCTTCAAGAAATTCTCAAGGAAAATTGCTCTGATATTTTAGAACCAAACGCCAAAATAGAACTTGAAAGAATTCACCAATCACCTCTTCAAAAAGAACCCTAAAAGAAAACTCCTAGGAATGTTATAGCCAGATTCCGGAGTCCCCAGATCAAGGAGAAA
>CM053595.1:187962100-187978921 GCA_028646575.1 Pseudocheirus occidentalis | reverse complement strand
ACACAATCAGGATAACCCAGGATCTAGCAGCTTCTGCATTAAGGGATCGAAGGGCCTGGCATATGATATTCTGGAAATCAAGGGAGCTAGGATTAAAACCAAGAATCACCTACCCAGCAAAATTGAATATAATGTTCTAGGGGAAAATATGGTCATTCAATGAGGCAGGGGACTTTCAAACATTCTTGCTGAAAAAACCAGAACTGAAAAGAAAATTTGACACTCAAATACAAGAAGCATGAGGTTAACATGGAACAGAAATCATAAAGAACTTCTCAAAATTGAACTATTTACATGCCAACATGGAAAAGTGATAATTGTAACTTATGAAACTTTTCTCAGTGTGAGGATAGGTGAAAGGAACACAAATGTATATATATATGTATACATATACCTATGTCCATATAGAAGGGTTTATATATGCATATGAATACATATCTGAGTATGTGTATATATGTTTACATAGAGGGCACAGGATCAATTGAATAGGAAGGGACAATACTTTAAAAGGTGAAATTCTGAAGTGGGAGAGGATTAGAATGAGAAGACACAGGGAGAGGCAGAATCGGGTTAATCATCTCATACAGAAGAGGCAAGGGACAATTGTTACAATGGAGGGGAAGAACAGGAAGGCAAAAGGGAAAGGGTAAACCTTACTCTCATTGAATTTGGCTTAGGGAAGGAATGACATAAACTTCAAACTGGGTGTCTTGTCACCCAGGAGAGTGGTGGGGGGCATGGAGATGAGAGGTGGGATGATGGAGGGGAGGGCACGGTGAGGGGCAGGGTTGCTGGAAGCACAAACTTCTGTAAAGGGACAGGGTCAGGGCAGAGAATGGAACAAGGAGAGGTGGGATTGGAAGGAGGGACACATAATCAGTCTCTCACAATATATCCACTGTGGAGATGTTCTGCGTAATTATACGTGTACAGCCTGTATTGAATTGCTTGTCCTTCCAGTGGGGGTGGGTGACAAGGGAGAAAGGGTAAGAATCTAGAATTTAAAGTTCTATAATCAAATGTTTAAAAATATATTATTATTATTATTATTATTATTATTATTATTGTTAACTACATGCAACTGGGAATTAAGATAAACAGGCACTGGGGTTGGGAGATTCATCTTGCCCTACCAGAAAGTCAGAGGGGTTATGGGGTAGGACATAGGAGAGAGCAGATTAGGGGAGGGGCTATACAGTGGGATCACTATTTTGGGGTCGTGTGCAGGGGAAAGATGGGGAGAAAATTTGTGACTCAAAATCTTGTGGAAATGAGTGATATAAACAAGAAAATAAATTGATTAATTTAAAAAATATTAAATTGATAGTCCTTTTAAAAATCCTACCTCAGACTCCAGATGTTTACATATCTCATGTTTTTAGGTTTACTCTCTTTAGTCGTAAAACATGTCCAGGCAAATCATCAAACATGCCATATTGCTTTGCAGCTCTCAAGTCTTCAACACATTTCTCTTTTTGGTTCCCTTAAAATTGATTCTTCACACTCATATTTCTCTAGATTTTAATAAATAAAAAGTCTTCTCTGCCTCATTATAACATTAAATTGTTCTTCACAAATGAGGCAATACTCTGTATAGTTTATGAAGAGACTTGAGTCTTTATGTTTTAAACCATGTATCTTTTCTTCTTCTTCAAAAGCTGTTTAAATCCTATCTGGAAGCTATGTTTCTTTATATACATATATTAGCATATATTAAAACAAAAAATTTTCCTCCCTTAGATTAGATATCAATATGTCACTCTGATTAAGTAAGAAAATGTTTATCTATAACAGTATCAGTATCTTACATCCTCTAACAATTAATATAAATCTCTTAGGCTACACAAAAGCATTCTTTTTCTGTCTTTTTCACTATTAAACTCCTTATGAGAAGAGCATTAAATGGATTTATATTTGTTTATACTTAGCACAGTGTTCTACACACAACAGGTACTGAATAAATGTTCACTGTAGCATGGATGTTTTATGCAAGAGGATGATACATATTGATTGAAAAAAATAAAACATATACTCAGCATTTTCCAGCTTTTTAGAAATTTTTATTAAATAGTTGGAGGTAAAACCATAGTACTGTATAACCCAACACTGAAAATAGAATTGTAAGAATTGATAAGTGCTCAAATGGAAATGAAAAGAAAATCCTTCGTTCTCCATCACTAACTAGTATTTCTCAATTACAAGTTTGCTCAACTTTTTTTTTTTGTTTTGCTTCTGACGTGCTCTTCAGAAGGAAAGCAGGTGCAATGTATAGAACACTGGGTCTGGAGTCAGGAAGACCTAAGTTCAAATATGGCTTCAGACACTTACTAGCTGGGTGACCCTGGACAAGTCATTTGACCTCTGTCTGCCTCAGTTGCTTCATTTGTGAAAGAAAAGATAATAGCACTACCTTATAAGGTTACTGTGAAGAGACAATATTTGCTAATAAGATAATATTTGTAAAGTGCTTAGTACAGTACCTGGCAATACTAGGTAATTAATAAATGCTTATTCTCTTCCCTTTGCCCTCCTTCATGGCCAAATCATATTTCTTTGCTTTAAATTTTCTGTCTTGCTTTCTCAATTTTCATTCAGATTTACCATGAATTATGTAATCCATTCAATTACAGTGGAAGTATATCTTATTTCTGAGTTTACAAAACACTGTCAGATACATTATCTTATGAGAGCCTCACAACATTCCAGGGAGGATGGACAAGTAGATCATACGCACTTTTCATAGAAGAGAAGTTTTAGGCTCATCAAGTTTATATGACTAGTCCAAGGTCATTTAGGTTGCTAAGCGGCATACTCAGAATTTAAATTCAGGTCTTTTGACGTCTAGTCCTGTTTGCTTTCCACTGTACAGTGTTGCTTTTCTTCGTCCACTGATAATTATTGAATCCAGGGATCCTTCCCAAAAAATAATCTAACCTTTCTGAAATTCAGTTTTCTTCATTTGTGATAAGAGATTAAATTATAACCAACTTCAGAGGGTTTTTGTGAAGATAATAAGCTCTAGGGATACAAATACAAAAGCAGGAGATAGATACTGTCTTCAAGAATATTACATTCTAGTAAAGAAAGACAATTTATATAGGGGGGACATTTTGTATTAAAAAATATCAGAGATGTAAGTGGAACCACAGGGGAGCAGCTTGACTTATCTTTTCCAGTACAAAGGTAGTATTGATTTGATTATTGTTTCTGAACTGGAGTGGGGGTGAAATGTAAGGGTAGGAGTGGAAGGTAGGGCATGAGGCCTCTATGTAGTGAACCACATATGGGGAGTTCAATAATCAGGACAGAAGAGTTCCAGAGGAAGAATTTCAGAGCTGAAAGGGTTTAGTCCTCCATAACATACAATGAGGAAATTGAGGTTGAGAGAAGTTACTCGGCTAGGTGGGACAGTGGATAGAGGACTGAGTCTGGAATCAAGAAGATCTGAGTTCAAGTTTGTTCTCAGGCACTTATTAGCTGTGTGATCCTCAGCAAATCACTTAACCCTGTTCATTTCAGTTTCCTCATCTGTAAAATGAGCTGAAGAAGGAGATGGCAAACCACTCCAGGGTCTTTGCCAAGAAAACCTCAAACAGGGTCACGAGAGTCAGACATGACTGAAATGATACAACAGCAAGTCATAATAAACATTTAAGGAGAGGGATACCATTCCCTAATTCTCAACTACATGGGACAAATAGATGTTGACATGGATAGAGTGCTGGACCTGAAGTCAGGAAGACTTCTCTTCCTGAGTTCAAATGCAGCCTCAGAAACTTACTAGCTGTGTGACCCTGGGCAAGTCACTTAATCCTGTTTGCCTCAGTTTCCTCCCCTGTAAAATAAGCTGGAGAAGAAAATGGCAAACTACTTCAGTATCTTTGCCAAGAAAATCCCAAAAGGAGTCACAAAGAGTCAGACAAGACTAAAATAACTCAACAGCCAACCAACAAAAAACTTCTCCACAGCCATTGGATCATAGATTTGGAAAGGGCCTTAGAGGCCATCTGCTCCATCCCTTTTCATTTGAGGGATACACAAGACACAGGAAGCTTAAATAACTTGTCCAAGGATGCCAGAGTAGCAAGTGTCAGAGGACTTCAGGCTGGCTTTCCTGACTTTTGGCATAGTAGTCTATCCATTGTTTTACAACCTACCAGGGTTTATAATAGGTGGGTTGTTTTGTTTTTGTTTTTTGGTTTGTTTTCCTTTATTTCTCAGTGGGTAGAAAGAGGGGAAGTTGGGAGAGAGAGGATTAAGGACTGAAAAATAAAATAAAATTGAATTTTAAAAAAGAATGTGTTTTATAAATTATTCATAAAGATGCCATCCTCCAAATCCCGATAACTGAACTAGACTATAGATTTTACAGTTTGCCCTGATATATGCTGATCCTTTAGTTCTCCACTTCATTTTGAATATACCCACATGCCAGCATGTAGATGGAAGTCATCTTATGTTATAAAATCTTATTTAAAAATAAAAGAAAATAATTCTCCTAAATAGTGAGTTCCCTGGATTGACTGAAACCTAACATTGAAAGATCATGACTTTGGAGACTACCTTTATCTCTGAGTCTTGCCCATAGCCAGGATGATTATTTTGCTGTGATTTCTTTACTTCTTTAGAATGGATCTAGACCCGGGGTCTAGAAGATGCTTTCACTCTCTAGGGAAGGGTTCAATTCAGTGACCATTGTAAGTTGTCTTAAGGTTATTGGTCCAAGGTTCACATAGGATTATCACATGTTTTACCATATGATTTTCTTTATTAACACCTAGGATATAATGTCTCTGCTTCTGGAATTCCAGATTTGGTGAGAATCTAGTAAACAGAAAAAGCACCAAACACTTTCCTAGCCCCTCCCCCCAAGAGTCAATATTACTATTATTTCTTAGTCTTATGTCCTGAGCTTTGAATTAAAAATGTACCAACGTTGAGATTTCTTGAATGGTAAGATAATACTTTCTTTGTCTTTTAAAGTTAACATCTATGAGGAGAGGCTATAGAGAGCTTCACAGGCAACAGAAAGAATCCCCATGGGGCACTGATTTCTAAGACTCCAGGCAATCCTGAATTGAGAGTAGGTAAGGGATGAGAGGTCCCAAATGGCTTAAATTCCAGCAACAAGACATTAAACCAAATGAATAATATGGCTCAAGAGATTTTTAAAGAGTCCTCCAGGAGAGGAAAGAGAAGAAAGGGGTCAAATATAGTTTTTGTGAGACAGGGAAATTAGACAAATGTTATTTCCATCTCCTTCCCCCCAGCTCACATATATGAACTCCCAGCCCTTGATTTTTCTCTGCTCCTCCTTCTCACCCTTCCCCCAGTTAAAAAAGTAAAACAGGCAAGCCCAGAATGGTGCTGGGGCAACCCCAAAACAATGGAGTAGCTCTTTCCCATGGATTTTGTTCAAATGCAAGGGGAGAGGCAGGAAATTGTGCGATTAAAAGGGGAAACTCACCCCTTGACTTTGAGTTCGTCTAGAGGTCTTGTGAAGAGGTGGGTCAGCATGTTCCCTTGAAGTCTTGAATTCCAAAGCATTTGTGAGGTTTATTTTATTTTTTTGAATAGCTGTTGGGGAAGTGAAGGTGGGTCCACATGCGGCAAAGGGATCCGTCTTCCCGAACATCGACAAATAACAATGCTTGTAGTGCTCTTTGCACTAGATGGTGAGAAGCAAGGTAAAGGGCTGGCTCGATTCCTTCAGGTTAACTCTGACTGCTCCCCATCAAATGAAAACATAAAAGCACGAGGCAAACCAGTTTTGACAGCGAGTTATGAACGACTGCTGAGCTGCCTGACACTGCCGTCAGAGTTTACATCTCCACTGTCTTTGGAGTCTTTCTAGTAGATCAGACTGGGCCGCCTTTGCCATCTTCCTCCCTGCTACTTTAAGAAGCTTTGAGAGAACTTAATATCTTATCCCCACGACCCCCAAACAGCTAAGGACTGAAGTATGTTTTTCTTAGTACTTTGAAACTGTGTAATATTGGAAGTTTTCTGCCTCACATTCCTGCCATGGAATTCACACTCTTCTGAGTATGAAACAGTTGAAAGTTGAATATTTTCAGTCTTGGGGTAATTGGCTTGGTTTCTGGCATTCAGCAAAATGTCATCCTTCATTGGTTCATAGGATCAGAAATTTAAATCAGATGGGGTCATCTAGTTTCACCCCCTCATTTTCTGGATGAGGAAAGGGGGACCCAGACTCGTGAAAAGACTTGCCCAAGGTCAGTTGGTAATGAGTGACATAGTTGAAATTCGAAAATCCAAGTTCTCTGGCACAAAATCCTGCACTCTTTTGATTGCATTATGCTTATTGGAGATCCTCTAAGCCCACTCAGTTATTTTACCAATGATGAAACCGAAGCAGTCAAGTGATTTGCTCAAAGTCACACACAAAGTCACACAAGTATTAAGTGACAAAGTAGAAATTCAAAGCCAATTGTCATATTCCAGATTCGGAACCTCAGAATCTTTCTACTACCACAGATTCTTCCTCAACTATTTTTTTAATGTTAAATTCTTAGCACTGAATAGCTTTGGTGTCTGTTGATCCTTATGGGCCCAATATAGTTCTGTGTTACTTTGCCTCTAACAGGGGCTGAAAAAGAGTAACAAGAAAACTGTAGATACAACATTGGACCTGGAGTCAGAGAGATCCGAGTACAAATCCCACTTCATACACCTACCTAGCTTCAGGACCCTGCACAAATCATTGCTCTTTGACTCAGTTTCCTCAACTGTAAAATGGAGATGATAACAGCACTTACCTTACCTGGTGGTTGTGAAGTTGTTGTGATGAGACAACATTCTTTTTTTTGGTACATAGTATACAAATACTTATTGTCTTTCCCTTTCACTGAAATATGCCAACAGTAGAGTTTATAATTCAATTAAATATGTGCTTTGGATTTAGGAAAGACTTCAGCTAAATTTCCTTCTCTGATATTCACTACTATTGTGACATTTAGCTTGCTCAAACACAGTTTCCTTCCCTGCAAAGGGAAGGCTAACAACACCACCTGTAGAAACCACCTCTGGGGGCAGTATCAAGCCTCCGATGGGATAACGTAGGTAAGGCACTCTGCAAACCTTTAAATGCTACCTATATAAATACTATGTTAGCTGCTGTTGTTAACATGAGAAGTAAGCAAGACAAGTGCTAGTGATGCTCTTTATTATTGTTGTTAATAAGAACAGCACTTGCCTAGCACTTTGGTTCAAAGCACTATACTTAAAGATTTCCATTGAACTGGGCAACAGCCCTTTGGGGAAGGAACAATGATTATCCTCATTTCACAATGAAAAACTTGAGCCTCAACTGCACTGAAGTTAAGTGATTTGTCCATGGACAGACAGTCAAGCCAGTAAGTGTTGGGTGGGATGTGAACCCTCACTCACTGTTGAGGAAGTACTCTTTCTACGAAACTGTACCACCTCTGTCCAGACAACATTATCCAAGCTATTGGAGGAAAAGGTGCATTTTGCTCATACTCTGAAGTATCCCCTGAATAACAGATTTTCCAATTTCTTTTGGCAGCTTACTTTTAATTTTTAACAACTTTTACTCCCAAGAGGGGGATAGTTAGGTGACGGTAATGTTCTGGACCTGGAGTCAGGAAGAGTTTTCTTGCTGAGTTCCAATCCAGCCTCAGACACTTACTAGCTGTGTGACCCTGGGAAAGTCACTTAACCATGTTTGCTCAGTTTCCTCATCTGCAAGATGAGTTGGAGAAGGAAATGGTAAGCCGTTTCTGTATCTCTGTAAGAAAACTCCAAGTAGGGTCACAAAGAGTTGGACACAAATGACTGAACCACAGCTCCCAAGAGGTGCTCCCTTAAGTCTAACCTATATCCCTCTGGCTGCTGATCATGTGTATTTCCTCCTTTGGAGAAGAGTTATTGGTCATCATCTAGTTCCAGGGTCATTACTAAAATGGAGAAAACTTTGGAAAGGAAAGGAAGGAGCTGAACCATAAAGCTTAAGGAAAAGAAAACAAACAAAACTGTGTATGCAGGGACCAAATTGACCTGCCTCTTCTGACAAGCCATGTTTGGAATGGAGACTGTCACTACTAGCAGGGTGCTCAGAGCCTTCCGGGGTAAATCAACAGGGAGAGAGGCTGTGCAGAATTAAACAGCCATAGGGAATAAGTGATCTGAACTGGGCAGGGAAGTCAGTGTTACTGTGGAGAAGGAGAAGAAAAGCAGGAGGGGGTGGAAGGGCAAAAAGCAATGGTAGGAGTGGGAGGGCCTAGAAGCAGCATCTGGGAGGTGGGTTAATTATTCCCAAAGCTGATTCATTCTCCAAAGCAGTTTACAGCTGGCTCACTTTTATTTTTCCTTCCTTTTAATTCTCATGTATTAATGTAGTTAGTGGTGGGTGGTTCGGGATATCTTGGCACATCCTAATACCCAATGTTCTTGCTGCCTTATGTGACTCTCCAAAGGCCTGTCTTCAAATCTTATGGTTTTGCCTCCTAAGCGTTCCTTTCCCCCTCCCCCATTCTTTCTCCATGTTTTTCTTGGGATGAGAGAAGAAAACCTGGGGGAAGTAGTTTAATTCCCTTGGATATCTTCTTGTTACTCTCTAATTGAAGGGAGCTCATGTATTATAACCTATTATTGAAAAGAAATGGTAAATTGAGAGGTCTCAGAAACCAAATGAAGAAGTTTGTGCTGGTTTTCTCAATCTAGTACTAAAAATCATTCTCTGGGCTCCATATGGAAGCTATTCCCTTAGTTTGGGATCCATCAATTAAAAAAACAAGTTAAAAATTCTTAAGAAAATAAATTTCCCATCTCTAACACTTTCCTTCATAGAAAAGGATGCTTCCTGATGAGCTTAACCATTCCAAGAGGAGCGCAAAGACCTTTTGAAGTCAGCTTGTATGGTCCAATAATTGTTTACTCTAATTCTTTAGTTTCTCCCTTGGGCTTATTCCTATAGGGAGACCCGTAGCTGGTTGATAATTAAAATGCATTTAGTCATTTAAAGTGGCCGAGTACATTTTTAGTAGCTCTAATGGTCACAAAGGAAAAATGCTCATCTCTAAGCACCTTCTGGGAGCTTCCAGACAAAAAAAAGTCTTTCCAGAGCCTCCCCTGCCACCAACTTCTGAGGAAACATCGGGTTCATGGACAATATCATTGGAAAAATTGGAACATCTGATATTAAAGAAATCACTGCAAATACTGAGCATGATTAACCTATTAAAATATAATCCATGCAATATTAGGGAGATTGCATTACTTAGATTACTTGCTTCTACCATGCCTTTCTTTAAGAACATCTAATATTCAAGGTGTAATTATATATTCATTCCCTAAAGGAGACAGATTTTCATGATGAGGCAAAATTACCCTCAATTGTTTACAATAACAGGTTGTAAAACATCAACCCACAAAACAGATTATAGGATCGTAGACTTAGAACTAGAAGAGGTCTTTGAGTTCGTCTATGCCAACCCTCTCATTTTACAGATGGAGAAATTTAGGCCCAGAGAGTTGGAGTGATTTACTCATGATCACACAGGTGATAAGTAGAAATTCTGTTCCTGGTCCTCCTCCTAAATCCAAATCTAGTGCTCTTCCCACAATGTCACAGATTTGATGCACTTTACAACAGGACTCGTTGCAAGATGCAGAATTATCAGATGTGAAATATATACTGTTTTATTATTTTCATCAAGCTGCCTTAAAAAAACTTTATTACAGAGGAGAAGGATATAGTCAGAAACAAATGTGATGGAAAATGCATCCACAAGACATGATTAAAATATTAATAAAAACAAAATTTAAAAGTCCGTTTAGCATCTAGAAGATTTTGCACATTTGACCAAATCTTAATTTGCATAAAACAGTTCAAGAGCATGGTATTTCCTAAAATCAGGCATACTCTCATTCCACTGCCTAGCATTTGAATCTGAAAATAGTGTATAAAAGGTTTGGTAAGCCAAGTGCTTTTCTGGTAAATGGTTAAAATAAGGTATGAAGCGTGACAGTTTGGTATTTTAGTTCTCACGAAAAGGCAGCTTGCAATTTAGAGTGGGTGGGAGTGAGTGAATCCTCTAATGGTTTTTATGTCTTTGGTGACAAAACGATGGTAGTTAACATGGCAAAGATAAAAACCCACATTAATATGTCTGAGTTTAATGATGTCAAGAATGAGAAATGACTTTGTCTTTGATAAAGGGAAGAATGTCTTCTACCAACAATCTTGTTCTTCCCTCAGGTCTGAGTCCTTATTCCTAATAACAATGTTACCTAGTCCTCTCCCAAAGCATCTTTGGGGCACAGGGCTTGGTTAGAGCTCCAACATTTGCCCATATTAAGCACATCTTCACCCAGCAGGTTCAGAATTCACATTATTTGCTTCTAGGTGACTAAAAATGTTTGATATGTGTGAAAATGAAGAATGAAAGCCTTCTCAATAGGTATGAGATTTCAGTATCAATCTGACAACCCCTGCATGAGTTTAAGCAAACCACTTACAGAAAAGATTCTTTTTCAATATTTTTCATTTAATCACACTGTTTTCATATCCCTCGAAGGATTTCTTAACCTGTGCATATAAAAGGTATCATGAAAAATGCTATATTTATAGCATTCCAAAATTCAGTTTTATTTGCCACAGAGTAAAAAAGCAATTGCTTTCCTACAACTTATTAAAATTCAAGTCTTCTCCAAATTCAGTGCTAATACTGGGAGGAAAAAGTTTTATTTATTTGCCATTTCCATCACCTGCCATTCATGAGGCAGGTAGGTTAGAGAGAAACTGAGAGAAAAGAAGAGAAAAAGAGAGACTGGTGTGGAGAGAGAGAGAAAGAGAGAGAGAGAGAGAGAGAGAGAGAGAGAGAGAGAGAGAGAGAGAGAGAGAGAGAGAGAGAGAGAGAGAGAGAGAGAGAGAGAGAGAGAGAGAGAAAAGAGAGAGAGAGACAGAGAGAGAGAGAGAGAGAGAGAGAGAGAGAGAGAGAGGGAAAGAGGGAGGAAGGGAGGAGGAGGGAGGGAGGGGGAGAGAGACAGAGAGAGACAAAGAGACAGAGAGAGAGATGGTAGCATGTGAAAGGTGAGTCAAATTACTTCAACCAGTTTGAGTACAATCTCCATTCAGACCCCAGTGGAAACAGCCTAACCTAGGACTGTGAACCTAAAAGCCCTGGAGATAGCAGTGCCCTCCAGACTATCAACCCACTTCTAGTCCTTCCTTGAAGATTTTCATGGATAGGAGCAACCACTGTGGAGAAAGGGTCCACTTTCCTTGCCCCCACTCCCAGCGGTTGACCAACTGCCACAAATTGGCAGGTAAGCTCCAGAGCACCAGGGATTGTCGGTTAGTTGACAAATAATTGGGCAGCTAGGTGTTGAAGTGGATAGAGTGCTGGCCCTGGAGGAAGGAAGACTCATCTTTTTTAATTCAAATCTAGTCTCGGATACTTACCAGGTATATGACCCTGGGCAAGTCACATACCCCCTTTTGCCTCAGTTTCCTTCTCTGTAAAATGAAACAACAACATTTTTCAGGCATTGTGTTGTGTTGGGGATAAAAATAAGAAAAAAGAAAAATAGTTCTTGCCTTCTAAGGTATTTCAATCTAATGGAATATATATGGATCCACAAGCTCTGTTTCCAGCTCAGTTCTTGCAGCTATTACCCTAGGAAGCAAACTCTGTGGAGATGGAATGTTGCAATGACCTCTGCTGTTGTGGTCCTGCCACTCTGACCCCTTCTCCTCCAACCACAGCTACTGAAGTCCTAGAAAAGAATTTTCTCTCTACCAGACTCCCTGACTTTGTAAAATGGTTCAACATTAGAAATAAATATAGTTTTATCAATGGAAATGACACCAAAGAAGATGTATTACCAGTTGCTTTTCAGCTGCACCTTAAGACTGTGAGACCTTTCAGTTAGTCGACAGCCATTTACTAAGCACCTACATACCAGGAACTATGCTAAGAACTGGGAATACAAAGAAAAAAAACCTCATGATTCCTGTCCTCAAGAAGCTTACATTTGTAAACTAGTCAGTCAGAAAAGATTTATTAAGTGCCTACTAGTACCAGGTAAACTGCTAAGTATTAGTGATACAAAAAGAGACCAAAGACTGCCTTTAAGGAGTTCACAATCTAATAAGTAGACAAGTAAATAAATATGCACATATATATAATTTTCCATTATATATGTGTGCATATAATATTTAAATATGTATGTATATATTGCTGTTGTTTAGTTGTTTAGTCACATCCAACTCTTTGTGACTCTGTAGACCATAGTACATAAGGCCTGTCTATCCTCTATTACCTCCTGAAATCTGTCTTGGTTCATGCTCGTTTCATCAGTGACACTATCCATCCCATTCTTTGCTATCACCTTCTTTCCTTCAATCTCTCCCAACAGGGTCTTTTCCATTGCATTCTGTCTTCTCATTATGTGGATTTGACTTTAGCATTTGACCTTTCAGTTTGAATCAGTTTCTTTAAATATTGATTTGATTGATTTGATCTCATTGCTGTCCAAGGGACTCTCAAAAGTCTTCTCCAGAACCACAATCCTAAAAGAGTTGATTCTGTGGCACTCAGCTTTCTTCATAGTCCAACTCTCACAGGCATACATTGTTACTGGAAAAACTATAGCTTTAACTATAAGGACATTTGTTGGCAAGCTGATGTCTCTGCCTCTTAGCATACTGTTCAAATTTGCCATAGCTTTCCTTCCAAGAAGCAAGTATCTTTTAATTTCATGGCTACAGTCACCATCTGCGGTGATCTTTGAGCCCAAGAATATAAAATCTGTCACCACTTCCATTTCTTCTTTTATTTGCCAGCAAGTGATTGAACAAATTGTCAAGATCTTAGGTTTTTGATATTATGTTAACTTTCAAGTTAGCTTTTATCCTCTCTCCTTTCTCACCCTTATAAAGATGCTTCTTAATTCTTCTTAATTGTCTGCCCTCAGAGTGGTATCTTCTGCATATCTGAGATTGTTGATATTTCTCTTGGCTACCTTAATTCCAGCTTTTGATTCATCCATCCAGGCATTTTGCATATGTTCTGCATGTAAGTTAAATAAATAAGGTGACAATATAAAGCCTAAACACACTCCTTTTTCAATCAGTTGTTCAATGTTTAGTTCTAACTCTTGCTTCTTGGCCTGCATAAAAGCTCCTCATGAGATGAGTAAGATGATCTGGTATTCCCATCTCTTTGAGGACTTGCTACATTTTGTTGTGATTTATACAGTTACAGATTTTAGTGTAGTCAGCAGAGCAGAAGTAGATGCCTTTCTGGAACTCCCTTGCTTTCTTTAATAATCCAGCAGATGTTGGCAATTTGGTCTCTAGTTCCTCTGCCTCTTCTGACACAAGACTGCTCCTCTGGCAATGCTTGGTTCAAGTATTTCTGAAGACTAACTTGTAGAATCTTAAGGATAACCTTGCTAGTGTGTGAAATAAGCACAGTTGCTTCATCATTTGAACATTTTTTTTTACATTTCCCTTCTTTAGTTCTGGGAGATAAACTAATCTTTTCCAGTCCAGTAGCCACTGTTGAATTTTCCTAATTTGCTGGCATGTTGAGTACAATACTTTAACCACATCATCTTTTAGGATTTTAAACAGCTCATCTGGAATTCTGTCACTTCCATTAACCTTATTGCTAGCAATGCTTCCTAAAGCTCACTTGACTTCATTCTATAGGACACCTGGCTCTAGATCAGTTAACCATACTGTTATGGCTATTAGTAATGTTAAAATTTTTCTTGTATAGTTCTGCACTTTCTTGCTACCTCTTCTTAATCTATTCTACTTCTGTTAGGTTCCTATCATTTTTGTCTTTTATCATGCCATTTTTGCATGAAACATTCCCTTCATATCTCTAATTTTCTTAAAGAGATCACTTGCCTTTCCCATTCTATTGTTTTCTTATATTTCTTTGCATTGTTCATTTAAGAAAATATTTTCTCTCCTTGCTGTTCTCTGGAATTCTTCATTCAGTTGGGTATATCTTTCCTTTTTGCCTTTACCTTTTACTTTACTTCTTTCTCCACCTATTTGTGAAACCACATCAGATAGCCATTTTGCTTACTTGTTCTTTTTGTTTGGAATATTTTTTGTTGCTGCCTTCTGTACAATATTGTGAACCTCTGTTCATAGTTCTTCAGGCATCTCTCCACCAGATATAATCTCTTAAATCTATTCATTACTTCCATTTTATATTCACAAAGGATATTATTTAGGTCATACTTATATGATCTGATATTTTCCCTATTTTCTTCAATTTAAGTCTGAATTCTGCAAGATGATCTGAATCCAGTCAGCTCCAGGTTTTTAACTGACTTTATAGAGCTTCTCCACCTTTGGTTGCAAAGTAAATAATCAATCTGATTTTAACCATCTGGTGACATCCTTGTGTAGAGTTGCCTTTTGGGTTGTTGAAAAAGAGTATTTGTGATAACTGGAAAGTTATCTTGACAAGGCCAAACTTGCCTATTATTCCAATCACCTGCTCATCTCCTATTTTTAGCATTCCAATGCTCTATGATGAATGTGACATCTTTTTTGTTGTTATTTCTAGAAGTTACAGGTCTTCATAGAACTGATCAACTTTGGCATCAGGGGTTAGAACAAAGACCTGTATTACTGTCACGTTGAATGGTTTGCCTTGGATTCAAACAGATATCATTTAGTCATTTTTGAGATTATATTCCAGTACTGCTTTTCTCACTACCGGCGCCTATTTTTGAGAAGGGAAACAAGGGAATTGGGGTTAAATGACTTGCCCAAGGTTACACAGCTAGCAAGTGTGTTAAGTGTCTGAGGCCAAATATGAACTCAGATCCTCCTGATTCCAGGGCCTGTTCTCTATTCACTGTGCCACCTAGTTGCCCCAGCCCTTTTATTGTATACATATACTATTGTGGGCAGAAATTCCATAGAAGAAATGGAGTAGCCATATACAGTACTATATGTAGTGATCATCTGAACCAAATTCATCCATTCCTCTCCATTTAAGTTTATTGACACCCAAGATGTCAGTGTTTAATCTTTCCATTTTCTGTTTGACCACATCCAACTGACCTTGTTTCATAGATTTTATATTCCAGGTTCCTATGAAATATTGATCTTTACAGCACCAGACTTTCCTTTTACCGGATATACCCACAGCTGAGCTTCCTTTTAACTTTGGCTCAGACGATTCTTTAGTTCTGGAACTACTTACAGTTGCCTTGCACTCTTCCGCAGGAGACTGGTGGACCCCTTCCAACCTGGGGGGCTCATCTTTGAGCTTCATATCCTTTATCATTTTAATATTATTCATGGGTTTTTCTTGGCACAGATACTGGAGGGATTTGGCATTTCTTTCTTTACTGAGTCACCTGTCAGAAGTCTTGACTCTGACCTGTCTGTCTTGAGTAACCCTGTATGGCATAGCTCATAGTTTCACTGAGGTACACACTCCTCTCTATCACAGTGATCCTGAAGGGGATATACATACATACATACATACATACATACATACACATAATCTGTGTATGTATATGTATATTTTATATAAATTAAAAGAGGGAAGGGCATCAGAATTAAGAAAGACTGGGAAATTTCTTGTAGAAAGTGGGATTTTAGCTGGGAAAGGAAGCCAAGGAAATAAGTAGGTACAGATGAGGAGGGAGGACATTCCAGCTATGGGGGAAAGCCAGAGAAAATGCCCAGAGACAATATATGGTGTGTCTTCTTGCAGGAACTGCAAAGAGGTGAGCATCACTGGATCAAGGTGTGCTTAATGGGGAGCAAGGTGTAAGGAGACTAGAAAGGGGGAGGGGTCAACCGGGCTATAACAGACTTTGAATGTTAAATGGAGAATTTTATAATTGCTCCAGTGGAAAGTCACTGGAATTAATTGAGTGGGGAGGGGGGTGATGTGTGCTATGATCAGACCCACGTTTCAGGACAATCATTTTAGTGGATGAATGGAAGATGGATTGGTGTGGGGAGAGACTTGAGGCAGATGGACCCAGAAACAGGCTATTCAATAATCCAGGCATGAAGTGATGAGGGCCTGCACCAGAGTGGTGGCGATGTCAGAGAAGAGAAGGCGGACATATTTGAGAGATGTTACAGAGGGGGAAATTGACAAATATGGGAGAGCATGAGAGAGAGTGAGGAATCCCGAATGACTCTGAAACTGTGAGCCGGAGGAGCTGGGAGAACTATCTGGCTTTCAAATGAAGTCCCCGGTAAGATGTTAATTCCTCGAGAAGAGGGACTGTTTCTACTTTTTTATTTGTATCCTCAGCTTAGCACCACGCATGGCACTAAGTGAGTATTTAAAATGCATGCTTTTCCATTCATTCATGCAGCATCATGGACATTTCTATCATTGTATGTATAATACTAAGGAGGTAGGTTAGTGATAGATTTGGAGTCAGGGAGGAAATGGTTCAGACCCTGTCTCTCATCCTAGGTGTATGACCCTAGGGAAGGGTGGTCAGAAATCACTTGTCCTTGACATGGAAATAACGATAAGAATTGAAGTTAATTTTATTGTAATTAATATTTAAATCTATCCAGTCAATCAAAAATCAAGCAGCAAGAGTTTAAATGCTGCATGTGTTGAGTCACTAGGTGGTGCAGTGGACAGAGTGTTGGACCTGGGGTCAGGAAGATCTGAGTTCAAATCCAGACTCAGACACTTACTATCTGTGTGACCCTGGGCAAGTCACTTAAACCCATTTGCCTCAGTTTCTTCATCTGTTAAATGAGCTGGAGGAGGAAATGACAAGCCACACCAGTATCTTTGCTGAGAAACCCCAAATGGG
>CM053595.1:187947523-187962000 GCA_028646575.1 Pseudocheirus occidentalis | reverse complement strand
TGGAAATTTCTCTCTGGGGTCCTCTAAAATGCATGTTAATATACCAGCAGAGACAGGCACACTGGGAAGATTTGTTTAGTCGCTGCTGCTGCCAACCTGTCTAAGCAGAGCTCAGTTTCATATAATAGCAGGAGGTGTCAGTGTATAAATTTCCTTCTGAAGCCAAGAATTTCTCTCTTCTGCAGGCACACCTTATAGAAAGGTCACTTCATTCGTCCTCTGTCTATCATCAGCCTGTCTCCAATGAGGTTTCAAGATTTATTTGCATATATCTGTTTATTTAATCTGCCTCTGGTGATGTCTTTGGTAGAGCTGGTAACACTGAAGATAATTACAAGGTAGAAACAAATTTCAGAGGTGGCAGGAAATAACATCTAGCAAATTACAGACCCTTCTGCACTCCAGCAAAGGAATGACTGACTTTAGAGCCTATGGCAACAGGGTTATTTTTGTGGCACGATCACATTGTTTGGATCATGCTATCTCAAATCTTCCTATCTGTAAAATTAGCTTGCTATTGCTTTAAAACAAAATCTTTACCTTGTGTACATTTATAAAGCTCCTATCATTTTTCAGTTAGCTTCCCAACTGTGGCCAATGTGTTGGAACCCAAACTATTAGGACCCTTTGTCAGTTATTCAACAAACATTTATTTTAAACTTCCTTTGCGCCAGACACTGTGATAAGCAATGGGGACACAAATAGAAAATCAAGACAGCCCCTGTTATCTTGGCGCTCTGCTCTCAAGGAGTTCATATTCTAATCTGGGGAAACAAGAAAAGAGAAAGTTCAGATAAACAAAATTAGAGAAAACCCTATGGGTGAAGCTTTGGAGTTGATGGTGAGACCCCAGGGCTCCTTAGGTTAAATTAGTAGGTCAGATGGCAGTGCCATGGGTGGGTGACTCTCATCTCATCCAAGCTATGTGAGTAGCCAAGCAGTCTCAGTGGGTTCATGTGAACATATGTCTCCCTATTTTATGACCCAATTGATGCTCATCATCAGAGGGTTATTGAACAGCTCTCCCCGTGGTTGTTTTTAATCAGGAATTCTTGTACAATTTTAGCACCTCGATAAAGGAATTTTTGTCAGAGAAGAGTGTTTCAAAAGCTCCACTAATTCAATATTTCTCTTTTCGGTAATTAACTAACCGTAAATTTAGAGAGATCATGAGATCTTGTAAACTGTAGGACTAAGGATATAATCTGTCTGTTTCTTTCTATATATTTTCATCAGTACTTTTGATATTTGTGTAAGGAATGTTATCAAGAAAATCAAAGAATCTCAGAATTTGAGATTTGGAAGGGACTTCTGTAACCATCTAGTTCAATCCACTCCCCTTTTGTAATTTCCACTGTAATATACCTGAGAAGTAGCCACCTAGATTTTGCTTAAAGACCTTCAAAGTAAAGGAATCCAATAACTCCCAAGGCAATGCATTCAGCTTTTGGATTACTCTGATTGTTAGGAAGGTATTGCTGATATCAAGCCTAAATTCACTTCTTTGTAACTCTCCTCCTTCTGTCCCCACTGCTTCTACTTCTCCCCTGTGGGTTTAAGAATAAATCTAATCTGTCTTTATCATGACTGCAGTTAAGATACTTAAAGAAAGATCCCATTTGCCACCTACTCCATATATTTTATTTTCTCCAGATCAGAGACAATCAGCTTCTTCAACCACTCTCATATGTATGAACTTGAGATGCTATACCACCATGGTTGCCCTCCTCGGTAAACTTTCTAAACAACTTGACATAATACTCCAATACATAAGGATTTGACTAGGACTAAGGATAGCAGAACTATTCATGGGCTAGTCCAATACAGTTTGCCTTTCTCAATACTTTCCAAATTTCTTGACTACCATAAGAAACTGTTGACTCATATTGACCTCGTAGCCTACTAAAACCCCTAGACAGACAAACTGTTGTCTATTCAGGTTTCCCAGTTTTTAAGGTATGTGGATACCAGACATTTTATAGGTGACACATTTATATCAGTTACAACAAAAGCTTAGCTTTTAATGTCTTGCTACTCATGATTAACTTTATACTACTATCATTAGCTAATATCTCAAGACACCACATATACTTAGGATAAGATCTGTAATTAACATTCATAAATATAAATTGATATTTCAAGTAATCTTGATTTAAAAAAATTTTTGCCCACTTGTCAGTTCTGATTAGATTATTATTGTTTTTGTCTGATTATATTGCTGACAAAGAGCTCATGATAGTAGTAAGAAAAATGTTAACCCTGCCATTTTCTTATTGCTCATTTGTGTTTATATTATTAGCATTATCTCCAATTTTGAGCCAATTGTCCATTTTGTAAGGGTCAATTTAGTTAAAATTAGATAATAAAATACACAAATCCACTTACCCAGGCATATGGAAAATGCAATTACTCACAGCATACTAAAACTGAACAAATGAATGAGGACCTAGCTGTAAACCCTTACCACTGTGAAACTCCTCCTCTTCTTCATAATGGGCTACCTTATGGTGTATACTTGACACCATCACTTTATCTTGGACCAAGTAAAGGTTCTTCCTCAGTGCCATTAATATTAATCCACATGTTAAATATTAGTAAAGCGTATTTTTTTCTTTTTAAAGATAAAAGTAAATAAAAATAGAAATTCCAATATTTTCTTCCCACATCTACTTTGGGGCACCACAGGTCTAACCTGTTAAAGATTCTCTCCCCTCCAATCCCCCCCAGGTTTACAACTTCAGAATCATCCTTGCCTTTATCTCTGTGCTCACTATCCACATCCAATCAGTCAGTCAGTCAACAAGCATTTTAAATGGAAAAATAAACATGTACACATTAAATGATCATTGAGGGTATAAGGCAATATAATTGCCAAATGGGTAGGACAGTAGCCAAATAATATACTAATTTGCTTATGCAAAATTCTTAGCAACTGTAAAGTCAAGGCCACTTCCCAAATTAGAATGACTCAAGAGAGTAAAGGGCTCTATCCCCCTTCCTGTAACACACATTAAGGCACACGTATACACATTTAAGAAGGAAAGCCACTAGGGTTACAAGCTATTTCAGAAAGGCACAAGAATCGGACAGTGTATATTTGGGTTCCTATAAAACACAAAAATCGTAATTGAAGCAGTAATCACTGGTGCCTGGGTCTTCTGGAAATTCAGACCTAATGTCTATTATAGTGGAAGAAGAAACATGGTGCAACAAATAGAACGTTGATCCAGAAGGATCTGGGTTCAAATCCCACCTCATATGCTCCCCATTGGAATGACCATAGGCAAGCCACTTAACTTGTTTTGGCCCCAGTTTTCTCATCTGTAATATGGAAATACCATCTATAATACCTCTCTTAGAGGATTATTGCAGGATTTGGTTAAGATAATGTATACAAAATGATTTGCAAATTAAAATACTAAAGATGTCAGTTATTATTACTGAATATATTCTAACTTAGAGAACAGTCTAAATAGTAGTATCTTAAAAGAGTTTTGTTTCTTTCAACTCAACATCTACTACCTACTCAATAATTAGATTGATCTGTGATTTCATCAGTCTTCCTTCATCAGTGCAGATTCAGCCAGTTCATGCCTTCTCATCCAGTACAATTCATGTACAATTTCTCCTAAAAAGCTTCTACAAAGGATATTCACAATTGTCTGCATCTTCATTAAAGATCTTATTAAATTTCATGGTTACCTGTGCAGCAGTTTAGGTGGCTAATATGTTGTTCCTTATTCTAACCATATAACTAATCCCTTCTGTTTCCTAAGTCATATATCTAGGGATAAAACTATGAAAAGATGTCAGATGTCATTTGGTTGAAGATCAGTGAAGGCAGGATAGAAGTGATTTTTTTAATTAATGTGTACTATAGACCATCTGGACAGAAAGGGGAACTAGAAGAGTAATTCAGGGGGAAAAAATCATGGACTCATCACAGAAATATGAAACAGGAGGGGAAACTTCAATTATGCAGACATCTACAAGAACTCTCTCACTATCAGAAGCAGAGCCAGTAATAATTTAAATGCCTGAATGATAACTTCATCCTTCAAAAGGCAGAGAAATACAGGGAAATTTGTACTTGAATCTGATTCTTACCAACTAGAAAGAACTGGTTGTTAAAGTCAAAATGCTTAGAAACTTGAATACAGTGACCACTATTTCTTAGAGTTTATTAAAAAGGAGAGGAAACTGAGCAAACTGAACATACTCCACATTTTGGAAAACAACTTTCTTTTTTAATTTAAAAAAAAAATTTAGTTTTCAATATTCATTTCCACAAGATTTTGAGTTACAGTTTTTTCTCCCCATCTTTCCCCTATCCCCGCCCCAAAATAGCAAGTCTACTGAATACCCCTTTCCCCAGTCCATTCTCTCTTTTATCCTTCCCCTTCACCCCCCCTAACTTTCTAGTAGGGTGAGAGGGGTTTCTATACCCCGGTACCTGTATATCTTATTTCCTAGTTGCATATAAAAACAAATTTTTAAGTATTTGTTTTTAAAACTTTGGGTTCCAGATTTTTTCCCCCTTCTTCCCTCCTCACCCACCCCCACTGGGAAGATAAGCACTTCAATATAGATTATACATGTGTAGTTACCCAAATCATTTCCATAGCAGTTATATTGTGAAAGACTTACTATATTTACCCCCATCCTATCCCTCCGCCAATTATTCTATCTTCTCCTTTGACCCTATCCCTTTTAAAAAATGTTTGTTTCTAACTACCCTCTTCCCTAATCTGTCCTCCCTTTTATCCTATGCCTTGTTACCTCCTACCCCCTATTTTCCTTTAGGGTATGATACCCAATTGAGTGTGTATGTTGTTCCCTCCTTAAGCCAAATTCAATGAAAATCAGGTTGTCCCATTCCTTTTCACTTTCCTGCTCTTCCCTTCCATTGCAACAGTTTTCTCTTGCCTCTTTTATATGAGATAATTTACCTTATCTATTGCTCCTTTTCTTCTTCTCCCAATAAATTCCTCTCACTTCTGAATTTTATTTTTAAGATGTCATCCCTTCATATTCAACTCATCCTGTGCCCTCTGTCTCTGTATACATGAACATACAAATGTCCATACTCACATATATATTTATATACACATACATCCTCCCCTCATACTGAGAAAAGCCTTACAAGTTTCAATGATCATTTTTCCATGTAGGAATGTAAGTAGTTTAACTTTAATAAGTTCCTCATGATTTCTTTTTCCTGTTTACCTTCTCATGCTTCTCTTGCTTCTTGTGGTTGAATGTCAAATTTTCTGTTCAGCTCAGGTTTTTTCATCAAGAATGCTTGAAAGTCCTCTATTTCCTTGAATAACCATATTTTCCCCTGTAGCATTATACTCAGTTTTGCTGAGTAGGTGGTTCTTGATTTTAGTCCTAGCTCCTTTGACCTCTGGAATATCATGTTCCAAGCCCTTTGATCCCTTAATGTAGAAGCTGCTAGGTCTTCTGTTAACACTGATTATGTTTCCACAATACTCAAACTGTTTCTTCCTGACTGCTTGAAGTATTTTCTCCTTGACCTGGGAACTCTGGAATTTGGCTATAATATTCCTAGGAGTTTTCTTTTTGGGATCTATTTCAAGAGGCATTTGGTGAATTCTTTCCCTTTCTATTTTGTCCTCTGGTTCTAGAATATCAGGGCAATTTTGTTTGATAATTTCTTTTTTCTTTTTTTGAAGGGGGGAATGCAGGGCAATTGGGGTTAAGTGTCTTGCCCAAAGTCACATAGCTAGTTTTGTGTTGTGTCTGAGGCCAGATTTAAACTCAGGTACTTCTGACTTCAAGGCTGGTGCTCTATTCACTGCACCATCTAGCCACCCCTTGATAATTTCTTGAAAGATGGTGTCTAGGCTCATTTTTTGATCATGGCTTTCAGGTAGTCCAATAATTTTAAAATGATCTCTCTTGGATCTATTTTCCAGGTCAGTGGTTTTTCCACTGAAATATTTCACATTGCCTTCTGTTTTTTCAATTGTTTGGATCTGTTTTATTGTATCTTGATTTCTCATAAAGTCATTAGCTTCCAATTGCTCAAATCTCATTTTGAAGGAGCTATTCTCTTCAGTGAATTTTTGAAATTCCTTCTCCATCTGGAAAATTTAGCTTTTTAAGCATTCTTCTCATTGACTTTTTGCCAATTGAATTAGTCTATTTTTAAGGTGTTATTTTCTTCAGTGTGTTTTTGGGTCTCCTTTAGTAGTCTGTTGACTCACTTTTCATGATTTTTTTTGCATCATTCTCATTTCTCTTCCCAATTTTTCCTCCACTTCTCTTACTTGGTTTTCAAAATCATTCTTGAGCTCCTCTATGGCCTGTAACCAATTCATATTTTTCTTGGATGCCTTTGGTGCAGGAGTTCTGACTTTGCTGTCTTCCTTCTGCTCTATTTCTTGATCTTTTTTTGTCCCCAAAAAAGGATTCTATTGTCTGTGGTTCCTCTGCTTGCTCCTATTGGCAGCCAATTACTTGATTTTTGAGCTCTTTGCCATGGTAGAACTCTGCTTCTAGAATGGAGAGAGCTATGTCCCAAATCCTCAGGGTTTTTACAACTGCCAGAACTATTAGATGGGTGCCCTCTCTACAGCCCCCACATGCTCTGGGTCACTGGTCACACAACCCAGGACCACCACCCAATACCGTGATCTGGATCCAAGCAAGTCAAAACAAGAGCTCTTAGCCTCTGAATGGTCACTTGGCCCCCCTACAGTCTGCAGGCCAGGAACTCTGAAGCAGCCACATGGCAGCAGCTGTAGTCACCGTGCCTATGCCACTTTTTGCTCTGGGGGTAGCATGCTCTTCTATCTCTTCCTGGACTGACAAAGTTACACATTGACTTTTTATTTTGTCTTTAGCATTTGTGGATTGGGAAGTCTGGAAACCACTACAGCTGCTGGTGATTTACCCTCATGAAGGATGCTCTGGCCACTGCTGGTTGGGGCCAGCCTGGGGCTGAAACTGAGGCTCCTGTGGTACTGTGCTCTGCTCCCAGTGCACTGCAATAGACCCTTCCTGCCAGCCTGCTGGGCTTCCTTCAGCAGGAGATTTGTTTCTCTCTGTCACTTTGTGGGTTCTGTAGCACTAAAGTGCCTTTAGAATTTTATTTTACATGTATTGGAGGAAGTGGTAGCAGAAGCAGTGCGGAAGTGCTTTTTGTACTCCACCATCTTGGTTAATGACTTTCAATGAGTTCAGAGACAGGCTAGTAGGATTCTAAAAAGTAAAATTCTATAGGAGAAATCAGCACAGGAAAGAGAGGAAGAATTAAATAAAGAAACAAAGAGAAATTATTCTAATAAGGAGGAAAAAAGGAGAGGTCTTCAGAAACGTAGATATAGACATACAAAGAACTCACTAACTGACTTAAGTTTTGAAAATACATGTACATAAAGGGCAAGGTATCTGCATGGGCAGGTAACAGAGGATGAATACCCTTCCCCCCTGCCCCAAATGTCATGGTCTTATAAGGATTTTTCCAGAAACTTTAAAGATCATAATGAATTGAAATTGGTGAAAAAAGCTAAAGGTAATGAAAAGGATTTGACTTGCTTAAAGGAGAATCAAAGAAGATTTTTTATCACTGCTCAGAGAAGAAGAGATGCTGACAAATGGAGGTAGAGAGAAGAAAGAGCTGCTAAATTTCTGTTTTTGCTTCCATTTCCTTTGCCAAGAAATTATATTAGGATTGGGAGGGACAGAATAAATATGGCTAATAGGCAGTTAATATTCAAGATAAGGAAAAAAGATGTTAAGAAAACTCCTATTTTAACTTTTATGTACTCAAGTCATGTAGCTTCAACTCTGTCCTCAGATACAGAAAGAAATAGTGTATGTGATTCCTGAACCATAGTCAATTACAGTGGGAGGAAAGAGGAGAATAGTAGAATTACTATAGGATTGGAGAAGGGCAAATGCTCTGGTATTAAAAAAAGAGGTAGAGAATGGTGTTTACAAACTATTGGCCAATGATCTTGCCTTGAAATCCTTGCAAAATTCTTTATCAAAAGAATTCTTAAATCTTTTTTCTTAAATCTATTCTTAAATCAAAAATGATTTATCAATGATGTCAAGTTGTAAGAGGTCCCACTGGAGTGCCCCAGGGAATGAGCTAGGCTCTAGGGAATTAAACATATTTATCAAATACTTGGATGTATTAATGTAGTATTAAAGTATTAAATATTAGCAAGCATCTAGTAGATAATATAGTGATCACAAAAAACTAGCATGGCTTAATCAAAGACACAGCATACCAGGCTAATCTTGTATGGCTTATTTTGACAGTTACTAAGCCATTAGGTTAAAAGAATGCTGTAGATCAAATGTACATTATTTCCAATTGATCCATTGTATAACTTGTTTATACGCAATTGTTTGTTGTTGCCTCCCATTAGATTGTATGCTTCTTGAAAGATGGCATTGTCTTTTACCTTTCTTTTTATTGTTCTTATCATTTAGAACAGGGCCTGACACATAGTAGGTGTTTAATGAATGTTAATTGACTAACTGACTAAAGTTTCCCATGTTCATTTTATAGAAAAGATGGAAAGATGGTCTAAATTGTCCTGCAGTTGGGTGGATTTTGGCTTGATTGAATGGTCTGGACTGGTTTTATGATGTCAGGTTGTAAGAGGTCTCCACTGGAATGCCCAAGGGAATGTGGTTGGCTCTAGGGAATTAAATCTATTTATCCAATACTTGGATAAAGTCATAGACATAATGCTCATTCAATTTGCAGCTGATGTAAGACTGTCAGAAAGCACTGAATAATGGAGACAATATTCAAATTTAGTTCAGTTCATTCCAACAAGCATTTATGAAGTTACAAGATCCCTGGTCCTGTCTAAAAGGCTTGACACAAAGTTAGAATCTGAACAGTCCCTGTCCTCAAGGAACTTATTTTTTATTTGGAAGAAACATAACATATTCAAATAATTTTAAAATAGGCAAGATAATTGTGAGGGAATTTTAGGGAACTGAGGGGGAGAAATAATAATTGGAGAGATCAGGATAGATCTCATTCCGAAGATGGCATTGAGGTGAACTTGGAAGGGAATTAGGAATCCTAAGAGGTGTAAAGGTGAGCAGATGGACCTTTCTAGGCATGGGAGAAAATTTGCACAAATGCATGGAAGGAGAAAATCGAACATTGTGTATGAGAAGAAGCAAGTAGGCCAAGTTGGCTGAAATGCAGAGTAGGCAAAATCAGTACAAAAGATAAGTTGGAATAATACGGTGAAAGCCTTTTGGTGCCAACCAGAGCAGGGGCAATAGAAGGCTAGTGGAGCTTCTTGAGTAGAGGAGTGACAAGGTCAGACCTTGTTTTTGGGATATCAGTTTTGCAGCGGTACGGCAGAAGGATTAGAGCGTTAAAGACTTGAGGCAGAGAGATTCATTAGGAAATTTTTGCAGGAGCACAAGCAAGGGGTGATGAAGGCCGGTACCAGGGAGTGGCCTATATGAGTGGAGAAAAAGAGCTAAAGAATTAAGCCCAAAACCAAACAAAAGAAAGAAAGCAGTCTGTATTGTGTTTAGGGAATGGTGTAGTACTTTAAATGGTTTCAGGGTATTTCCTAATCCAAAGACCTATATTTTTTAATATAAATTGTATCCCAGTGATGTTATATGGGGCAAGACTTAGAACACCAAAATGTCTAAAGAATCAACGTTGTGAGTGATCTGAAGAGAAATGGAAAGACATATGGAGAGCCCAAGTCAGCTGCGGTGTTTCCATGTTTCCAGTGATGAGCTCTATACAAGAAGAGGCATGAGACCTTTCCTATCGTATCCTAAGACATACGATGAACGGGTATTACTAGAGCAATCTTGTGCTATGGGGGAAGACACAGAGCTGGAAGTCAGGAAACCTGAATTCCTGTCCTGGCTTTGCCATCAACTTGCTATATCACCTTAGGCGTATCATTTAATCTCTCCAGCACTCAGTTTTTCTCTTATTAAATGAGGTTAATAATACTTGACTTACTTCACTACCACTGGAAGATATTAAATAATAAACATAAGTAAAGTCTTTGGTTAAAATATTCTATACTGAATAAATGCAAGATATAATCATTAATATTAAAATAAGGTAAGATGATAAAATCAATCAACAAACATTTATAAAAGGACTTACTATGTTTCAAGCACTGTGCCAGTTGCTAGGGGCACAAAGACAAGAAGATATAGTTCCATTTACGAGAAACCCAAATAATGTCATAACCATAAGTCTTTTTGCATAATCCATCTCTTAAGCTCTGTTCCTGTCCTTTCCATTCTTCTACCTCCACATATTATTGCAATACTCTCCTGGTTGGACTACTTACTTCTAGTGCAGTGGTTCTCAAGCTTCCTAATGCCACAACCCTTTAATACAGTTCCTCATGTTGTGGTGACCCCAACCGTGAAATTATTTTCTTTGCTACTTCATAACTGTAATTTTGCTACTGTTATGAATCTATATGATATGCAGAATGTATTTTCATTGTTACAAATTGAACATAACCTACAGGTTGAGAACTGCTGTTCCAGTGTCTTCCTCTATCAATTAACTCTGTATAATGATGTCAGATTAATTTTCCCAAATATTGGTCTAATCAAATGACCTTTCTTCTCTCCTCCTTACCCAAATAATGTCAATGACTAACCATCACCTACAGCTTATTCCCTTCTTTACTAGTCCAGTCCTTTTAGAGTTGAGGAAACTGAGGTCTAGAATGTTTAAAGGTCACTAAAGTCATAAGTACCAGAGGTGAGATTTGAACCCTTTTAACTTCAAATCCTGTGTTATTTTCACTACAACATGCTGCCTATCTTGCTCAGCTTGTTGAAGGAAGAATAATAGTTTATTGTTGCACTAAAAATTAGGGCATTCCTTTATCCTTAGCTGATTGAGCTCTCAATTTAAATAAACCCCATATTTTAAACTAGACTACATTGCCATGTGATTTAAGAGACTAAACATTCATCAAAAGAAATTGTGAATTCTTTACTTGATAAAAAAAAATCACATAGTGTCTAAATTATAGCAAATGAGTGGGGTCCATGTAAATGAGATGTTATAGTATTGGCATTTTAAATGGCGCAGATGGCTCAGATGACCCCTGTGCTCCCAGTGTGGTCAGAGCCTAATGGTGGAAGCCAAACATTTGGAATGTATTGCATCACATGGCAATACTTACTGTCTGTGCTTTTGGGCAAATTTGGTCATGAATGTTAGGGATTTCTTAGTATCTCACATTCAACACATTTAAGATATAATTTATTCTGGTGCTTTTTAATGTAGTTGCTATGAGAAGGAGAGAGCAACCAAAATGTATTGTTTTTTGTTTTTTTTGTTTTTTTGGGTTTTTTTTGCCATGAACTGGAAAGAAGCAGACATTCCATTACCTTAAAAAAAAACCACAACTGGGCCCATTAAGACCTGTTAATACCCAGGCCCAAAGCTGACCTATTCTCCTAGTTTCTAATAGGAAAAATCCAGTCACTCTATTTCTAACTCTCTGCACCTGGTTATTTCTTTCAGAAGCAAAATCACAGAAGTGAAGATGAGAGGAGTCATTCATCATCTCTATCCTGGATTCCATTAGAGGTTTTTTCTGGAACTTTGCATGGTTCTAAATGGAGTGGTCACAATCACTTTGAAAACATAAAGGAATTATTTATCATTGGAAGTTAGAATTGTCCCCGACTATTTTCCACCAAATCTAATTTTACGAAGTTTCTATTTTAAGTTGACTCAAGTACTCTCTTCCCTACATTTCCATGACTTAGAATCTAGGAAGAGTAAAAGCACTTAGATTTTTATTGTCATAAGATGTTTCGAATGAGCATTTAATAGATACTTTTAAAGTTTCATGGAAAAAGTAAAAAAAGAATCAATATTCAAGAAAGGTAGAGAGGCACAGGGTATAAAGGGTCAGTCTTGGGGTGAGGAAGACCTGGGTTCGGATATTATCTCTGACACATACTGATTGTGTAACCATCAGCAAATAACCTAACCTTTCCATGCCCCCAGCAACTCCCCAAGATTAAAGACAGGGAGTTTTCACAATGATGATTTGCAACAGTAGTGAAATCAAGGGTTTAGCCAATATTCCCCTCCTACTCCTAACACCCCCATAATTCAATATTCAAGGTCTTATAGAACAAATTGTTAGAAAGGGTGGTGGAAAGAGTATAAAGGATGACCATTTTATTGCTAATAGGGAGGACTATGATTCATGCTTTTAGGCAGGACAAAGGTCACTGGATTAATAGTGTTGATAATCAGAGGTGCTCTAGATAATAGAATACATGAAGTTCATATTCATTTTGTATTAGCCTGGCACTCAGTCACAGATGGCTGATTTTATGAATTTTGGCAATGAGCAATGCTTTGCCCTACCTTCTCTAAACTATTCTGGGTTTATAAAATTTGATTTAATCCCATAATTCCTTCACATAGCTTTTTAAAACCATGGATTCTATGCCCCACTCCTTAAATACCCCTTCCTCAAATCGTTCTCATTGACTAATGATGCCTGTTCTCTAGGATGAAGAGTTTAGCATTTATTTAAATAGAAATGAGAAATTTGAGTATAAAATTGATTTATAATTTCGATTTGACAACTAAATAAATCAGTTGCTAGAATGGAGCATAGCCAACTACCTGAAAGACTATAGGAAATTTGTGGATGGTTTGTTTTTTGGATCAAGCCCTGGAAATACTGGTACAGAATAAAAATAAATATAAAGTATTTATAATATAAATTATACATACAAATTTTAAATACGGTAAAATATAAAATACAAATACAACATAAAACCTATAGTTCTAGGTTATCCCTATTTTACTTCCTAGGCCCGTGTAATAGTATAAATAGCTGATTTTATATAGAACTTTAGGAATAGGAAAGGAGGGAAGAGAATAAGAATTTATCCAATGCCTGTCATGTTTCAGGTATGTATGTGCAGTAAACACTTTACAAATATGATCTCTTTTGATACTCACCCATTTTATAAACGAGGAAATTGAGGCAAACGGAATTTAAGTAACTTGTTGAAGGTCACACAGCTAGAAAGTATCTGAGGCCAGATTTCAACCCAGATCTTTCTGACTCCAGGCCCTATGTTCTATCTGTTATGTCACCAGCTGCCTCCCAGAGTTTTAAAAGTCTTTAAATACAGAAACTTAATTTGATTTTTACAGTTCTTATGAGATAAAAAAATACATTTGTCAATTCCCCATTTAATAGGTGATTATTTATCATTGGAAGTTAGAATCGTCCCCAACTATTTTCCACCAAATCTAATTTTACGAAGTTTCTATTTTAAGTTGACTCAAGTACTCTCTTCTCCACATTTCTATGACTTAGAATCTAGGAAGAGTAAAAGCACTTAGATTTTTATTGTCATAAGATGTTTCGAATGAGCATTTAATAGATACTTTTAGAGTTTCATGGAAAAAGTAAAAAAAGAATCAATGTTCAAGAAAGGTAGAGAGGCACAGGGTATAAAGGGTCAGTCTTGGGGTAATAGCTCCATGAGGCTAAGTTATTTATCCATGATCACATAGCTAGTAAGTATCAGAGGTGGGATTCAAATCCAAATGTTTTCTGACTTATAATGTGATACTCTGATATTATAGAAAGAGTACTGGCTCAAGTCAGAGGGCCTGGGTTCACAGCTCATTTCTGAATCTACCTGTGTGACCTTGGGCAAGTCACTTAGCTTCTTTAGGTTTACATTTCCTCATCTGTAAAATGAGGGTGTTGGACTAGATGGCCTTTGATGTCCATTCTAGCTCTAAATCTTGATCCTAATTAATTTTCCCCACTACGGTGGAGAATATATTCCCTGGTGCCTCTGTATAGCATATAAAGCCAAGTTATTGGTACTGCCTCTCAATTTTAATCTATTCTTTTTTAAAGAATGAAAGTCTGCCAAGCTTTCACCTCAGGTAGCCTGGATAAAGCAAACATGCCTTCCTTGATCTAAAAGAGTAGACATTATTTTATTACCCATTTGACCTTGGGCTAGTCATTTAAATTCTTTATTCATGTGTAAATGGGATGAAAGAGAGGACTTTCAAGCATTCTTGCTAAAAAAACCAGAACTGAAAAGAAAATTTGACACTCAGATACAAGAAGCATGAGAAGGTAAACATGGAAAAGAAATCATAAGGAGCTTATCAAAGTTGATCTATTTACATGCCAACATGGAAAAACAATAATTGTAGCATGAAACTTTTCTCGGTATGAGGATAAGGGAAGGGAAAACAAATGTATATATACGTATACATACACATATGTCTGTATATATGCGTATGAATACATATCTGAGTATATCTATATATGTATATATAGAGGGCACAGGATCAATTGAATAGGAAGGGATGATACTTTAAAAGGTGAAATTCTGAGGTGGGAGAGGAGTAGAATGAGAGGAGACAGGGAGAGACAGAATGGGGTTAATCATCTCATATAGAA
>CM053595.1:187915582-187947023 GCA_028646575.1 Pseudocheirus occidentalis | reverse complement strand
TGATTACACATGTATAGCCTGTATTGAATTGCTTGTCTTTCCAGCGTGGGTAGGTGATGAGGGAGGAAGGGAAATAATCTAGAATTTAAAGTTCTATAATCAAATGTTAAAAATATATATGTATATATATGTATAATTGTTATTATTAACTACATGCAACTGGGAATTAAGATATACAGGCACTGGGGTAGGGAGATCCAGCTTGCCCTACTGGAAAGTCAGAGGGGCAAAGGGGGAGGACATAGGAGAGAGCAGATTGGGGGAGGGGTTATACAGTGGGATGGCTGTTTTGGGGTGGTGGGTGGGGGAAAGATGGGGAGAAAATTTGTAACTCAAAATCTCATGGAAATGAAGGATGTAAACAATAAACTAAATAAATTAAACAACAAAACAACAAAAAAAGAAAGAAGCCTGGCAGGCTGAGAGGAAGGAGTTATTGCATCAGGCTGGGAGCCAAGCGCAACCCCACGTGAGCCATGCAGTTCCTGGCCCCAGGGAAGTCCCGACCAGCAGACTTCAAGAGAGAAACTTGCCAGAGCAGACTTCAAGAGAGAGAATCACCAGCAACTGTGTCAGTTTCCAGAATTATCAACACATAAATGCCAAAAAGGAAGTAAAACTTTCTTTTCTAAAAAGAAAAAAAAACTAAAAAAACTAAAAAAACCTAAAAAACTAAAAAAACCTTTCTTTTCTAAAAAGGCGGAACTTTGTGGGAGCAGGGGGATCAAGAGTATGGTCCAGCCCCTGCCCCTGGGGCCAGAAGTGGAGGCTCTGTGCAGCTGCCATTGCCTGGTGGTCTCAGGAGCTCCTGGCTTGCAGATCGCAGGAGGACCAGGTGACCATTCAGAGGGTAAGTGCTCTTGCTTTAACATGCTTGGATCTGGATCGTGTTCTTGGGTGGTGGTCCTGGGGTTTGTGACTAGTGAGCCAGAGCTTATTGGGGCTGTAGAAAGGGCACCCAACTAATAGCTCCAGCAGCTACCAATACCGCAGCAATTTGGAACATAGCTCTCTCCATTCTAGAAGCAGAATTCTACTGTGGCAAAGCTCTCAAAAGTCAAATAATTGACTGGCAAGATGAGCAAGCCTAGGAAACATAATCAAACCATAGACTCCTTTTTAGGGGACAAAAAGGATCAAGGTATGGAGCAGGAGGAAGACAGTGGAGTCAAAACTCTTCCATCAAAAGCATACAAGAAAAATATGAATTGATTACAAGTCATGCATGGAGGAGCTCAAGAATGATTTTGAAAATCAAGTAAGAAAAGTAGAGGAAAAATTGGGGAGAGAACTGATGACACAAAAAAACCATGAAAAGCGAGTCAACAGCCTGCTGAAGGAAACCCAAAATTACATTGAAGAAAATAACACCTTAAAAAATAGACTAACTCAAATGACAAAAGAGGCTCAAAAAGCCAGTGAGGAAAAGAATGCCTTAAAAACCTGAATGGAAAAGGAATTTCAGAAATTCAGTGAAAAGAATCATTCCTTCAAAATAAGGTTGGAGCAATTGAAGCTAATAACTTTATAAGAAATGAAGATACTATAAAACAGATCCAAATGAATGAAAAAGTAGAAGTCAGTGTGAAATATCTCATTGGAAAAACCACTGACCTGGAAAATAGCTCCAGGAGAAATAATTTTAAAATTATTGGACTACCTGAAAGTTATGATAAAAAAAAGAGCCTAGACACCATCTTTCAAGAAATTATCAAGCAAAATTTTCCTGATATTCTAGAACCAGAGTGCAAAATAGAAATGCTAAGAAGTTACCAAACACCTCTTTAAAAAGATACCCAAAAGAAAACTCCCAGGAATATTCTAGCCAAATTCTAGAGTTCCTAGGTCAAGGGGAAAATACTGCAAGCAGTCAGGAAGAAACAATTTGAAGTAGTGTGGAAAAAACAATTAGTGTTAACAGAAGTCCTAGCAGCTTCTACATTAAGGGCTTGAAGGGTTTGGAATATGATATTCTGGAGGTCAAAGGAGCTAAGATTAAAACCAAGAGTCACCTACCCAACAAAACTGAATATAATGCTACAGGGGGAAAATATGGTCGTTCAATGAAATAGAGGATTTTCAAGCATTCTTGATGAAAAAACCAGAGCTGAACAGAAAATTTGACTTTCAAATACAAGAAGCAGGAAAAGCATGAGAAGGTAAACAGGAAAAAGAAATCATAAGGAACTTATTAAAGTTGAACTACTTACATTCTTACATGGAAAAATGATAATTGTAACTCATAAGACTGTTCTCAGTATGAGCATAGTTGAAGGGAATATATGTGTATATATATGTATAAATACATATATATGTATATATATAGGAGGGTGTATGTATATGTAAATATATATGTGAGTGTAGGCATATGTATGTTCATGTATACATAGACAGAGGGCACAGGATGAGTTTAATATGAAGGGATATTATCTAAAAAAATAAAATTAAGAGATGAGAGAGAAACTTACTGGGAGAAGGAGAAAGGAGGAGATAGATTAGGGTAAATTATCTTATATAAAAGAAGCAAGAGAAAACTGTTACAGTGGAGGGGAAGAACAGGAAGGTGGAAGGGAATGGAACAACCTTGATCTCATTGAATTTGGCTTAAGGAGGGAATAACATACAGACTCAATTGGGTATCTTACCCTACAGGAAAGTAGGGGGGTAGTGGATAGGAGGGCGGATAATGTAAGGGAGGACAGATGGGGAGAGAAATTAGTTAGAAGCAAACATTTTTGAAAAGGGATAGGGTCAAAGGAGAAAATGGAATAAGTGGGGGGCAGGATAGGATGGAGGGAAATATACTTGGTCTTTCAAAATATGACAACTATGGAAATGATTTAGGTAAATGTGCATATACAACTTATATTGAATTGCTTGTCTTCCCAATTGGGGCAGGTAAGAAGGGAAGAATGGAAAAAATCTGGAACTCAAAGTTTTAAAAACAAATGTTTAAAAAAAAGTGTTGTTTTTTTGTTGTTTTACATGCAGCTGGGAAATAAGATCTACAGGCACTGGGATATAGAAGTCTGTCTTGCTCTGCTAGAAAGTTAGGGGAGTGATGGTGGAGGATATAGGGGAGAACAGATTGGGGGAAGGTTTATTCAGTTGGGATTGCTCTTTTGGGGTGGGGTTAGGGGGAAGATGGGGAGAAAAAAATTGCAACTCAAAATCTTGTGGAAATGAATGTTGAGAATGAAATATAAATAAATTAATTTTTAAAAAAGTATTACCTGATGTCCTTTTCCCTCCCCTCTCTTCTCTTCACATAGGTCTGGGTCTGTGTTCCTTCAATATCATTTGTTCTTATTCTTTTCTCCCAACAGTTTATCACTGGGAATGGCTCTTATTCTTATACATTTGTATCAATTCCTTACCTATACTGGATAGTATACATTTATTAGGGTAATTTTCTCCAAAGATTTTTCTTATCAGTTAGCTATGTTCTTTCTAATTCTATCTGCATCAATCCTGTCTTCACACAACCTTTTCAATTTCATATAATTAAAATGCCCATTTTTATCTCCCATGATTCTCTCTATCCTTTGTTTGGTCAACAACTTTTCTATTTTCCATAATTATGAAACTTATCTTCTTTGTTTCTCTAATTTGTTTTAATATAAACTTTATAATATGTAATTCAGAGATTCATTCGGTGTTTGTGATATATGGTGTAAATTGCCAGATTAAAACTAATTTCTGCCAGACTGCATTCTAGATTTTTTCCTTTTTGTTGAATGGTGAATCCTTACCTTAGGATTTAGAGTCCCTGGGTTTATCAAACACTATATTAGTTGTGTTAGACTGCCTCTGGGTCATGGAAATGAAATTTTTTTACTGATTTACTTTTTATGCAATCTGTAATAATTTTGGTTATCACTACTAAGTAGAATAGCGTGAGATGTGATACTAATAGATCCTCTTCCTACATTTTTCATTCTACTTCTTGATATTCTCGAATTTTATTTTGTTAGAATAATTTTGCTGTTATATTTTCTAGAAATATAAAGTAACCTTTTGATAGTATGATTAGCATAGCACTGAATAAATAAATTATAATTTTGGTAGTATTATTGTTTTTATTATATTAAAATGATCTAAACATGATTGAATAATATTGCTTGAATCATTTGTCTGTTTTTATTTCTGAAAAACATTTTGTGCTCGTGTCTATATGATTCCTGTTTGTGTCTTGCTAGGTTGACTCCCAAATATTTTATGCATTCTCTAGTTATTTTGAGTAGCATCTCTTTTTCTTTTTCCTCCTGTTGAAATTTTTGTAATCTACAGAAAGACCAGTTTTTTTGTAGATTTCTTTTACAATTCACTTCTTTACTGAACTTATTATTTCAATTAATGTTTTAATTGACCCTATAGGGTACTATAAGTAAACCACCATAATATTTATAAAATGCAGGATTTTTCCTTTGTATATGTTTATTTTCTCCAGTTTCTTTTTTGAATAGTTTATTTTTATTTTTAAATAACAAATATTTTTTTAATCTGCCCTTCCTACTTCACTTTGCCCTCCATTAATTTAGAAAATTAAAAAATAAAAACAAAAAATATCCTTCAATATATAGCTGCATAGTCTGTTAAAACAAATTCCTACATTAGTCATGTCCAAAAATATGTCTCTTTCTTCATTTTAAGTTCACCATCTCTCTGTCAGAAGATGAGTGCTGTGTTTGTTCTTATTCTTTTGGATTCACAGATTATCATTGTGTCTAGCAGAGTTCTTAAATCTTTCTAAATTATTTTTCTCTATAATGTTATTATCTTTATATAAATTGTTCTCCTAGGTCTCTTCAATTTGCTCTGCATCCATAAAGGTCTTCACGTTTCCTCTTACCTTGTCTATTTCATCATTTCTTATACAATAATAATATTTTATTACATTCATATATATATATATATATCTATCTCACAATTTGTTTAGTCATTACCAGACCTTCAACAGTGTACAGATGTACTTGCTTTCCTACAGCCCTTCCGACATTTGTGATTTAACATTTGTCAACTTTGTATAAAGTATGAAGTAGAACCTCTAAGTTGTTTTAATCTAAATTTCTCTAACAATTAGTGGTTTCGAACATTTTTCCTGTGGTTGTTGATATCTTGAATTTCTTCTTTTGAAAATTTTTGATTCAGTCTCATAAATCAGTTCCTTAAGACTTTTATCAGAGAAGCTTGTTGCAAAAATTTTTTTCTTCAGTTACCCATTGTCCTCTAATTTTGATTACATTAGACTTATTTATACAAAAACTTTTACATTTTATATAATAACAAATTTCTGCTTTATTTGTATGATCTCTATTATTTGTTTAAGTCATGGACTCTTCATAGTATTGAAAGGGTTTTTTTTGCATTCTAATTTGCTTATGCAAACTTTTATATCTAGCTCATGTATCCATTTGAAATTTATATTGATAAATGGTGTGGAGTGGTTGGTCCCAACTTAATTTCTGCCAGATTGCTTTCAAGTATTCCCAGAAATTTTTGTCAAATGAATCCTTTCCTCAATAACTTGAGTCTTTCTATTTTATTTTGTGTGATTCCTGTGACTTAAGTCACATGCTCTTTCCTTATTCATAGATTTGAAAGTTAATTTTTTTCCTTGTTCTAATTTGTTTATGTGATTTTTTTAGAGTGGGAAAGGCAAGGCAATTGGGGTTAAGTGATTTACCCAAAGTCACACATCTAGTTAAGTGTCAAGTGCCTGAGCTTGGATTTGAGCTCACGTGTTCCTGACTCCAGGGCTAGTGCTTTATTCACTGGGCCATCTAGCTGCCCCTGTTTATATGATTTTTTTTTTAAATCAAACTAGGCTTCTATATTTCTTTGCTAGCCTATGCTACATACCTGATCTGTTCCACTGATTGGTCTACCTTATTTTTTTTTTAACAAGCACAAAACTTGTTCCAATAATTATTGCTTTGTTAGTACAGTTTTAGATCTGGTACTGATCACTTTCCTTTCTCCTTTTTTTTATTATTACTCTTATGACTCTTGACCTTTTGCTCTTCCATATGAATTTTGTCATTATTTTTTCTAGGTTTATGAAATATTCTTTTGGGAAATTGGTAAAAAAAGAATAAGTAAATTGATTTAGATAGTATTATCATTTTTATTATATTGATTCAATTTACTTATTGAACAATTAATGTTTCTAGTTATTTACTTCTGTCTTTTTTTTCCCCAGAAGGTATTGATATAGTCCCTAGGTGAATCTTGGTAGATATACTTTCAAATATTGTATAGCTTCTGAAGCTATTTTGAATGGAATTTCTATTTGTAGGTCTTTCTGCTGAGTTTTATGATGCTTTATGGTAATTTATCTTATATCCCATAGCTTTGCTGAATTTATTATTTCAATTATATTTAGCTGATTTTGTAGGCTTCTCTAAACATAAATCATATCATCTGCAAAACATTAATAATTTTATTTCCATGTTGCCTATGCTTATTTTTCCAATTTCATTTTTCTTGTTTATTTCTCAAGTTACCATTTCAAGCATTATATTAAATGATGATGGTGACAAACCACATTCTTGTTTTACTTCTGATCCTATTAGAAAAACCTGCAGCATTTTTCTATTATACAAAATGCTGGCTTTTAATGTTAGATAGATACTACTCTTTATATTAAAGAAAGGTCCATTTATTCTTGGTTTTTAATTTTCATTAGACTCTTGAGTGTTGTATTTTGTCAAAAAAATTCTGCACTTATTGATATAATTGTATGATTTTAATTTTTATGTTAATGGTTTTCCTCATATTAAAGGAACCTGATTTCCTGGTATAAATACAATCTGGCCATAGTGTATGATATTTTAAATATGTTTTTGTGGCTTGTTTGCTAATATTTTCTTTTAAAAAATTTCACCAATATTTGTTAGACAAATGTGTCTATTATTTTCTTTTCCTGCTTTTCACCCCTGTGGTTTAGGTATTAAGACCAAATTTGTATCATAGAAGGAGTTTGGTAGGATCTCTTTTTCCACAATTTTGCAAAATGTTTTATAATATCATAATTAATTGTTATTTGAATGTCTTATAGAGTTCTGGATTGCTACAACCATACTGGAAAGCAATTTAGAATTATGCCAATGATAGTGACTAAAATGTTCTTCTCCTTTGACCTGACATTTTAGTGGTAGGCTAATACCCCAAAGAGATAACGTACATGATCAGAGCCTTCATGCCCTGTATTTTGCTTTCCTGCTTGTTTGGGTTTTCTCAGTTCACATTTCTTGTAGCTTAAAGTATCTCATATAAGACTAAAGCAACAGATAAATTGTGAGACCATTGTCAGAATTTCTCCATCCAGTCCTGCTTTAAGGGTACAAAAATCAATCTCCTGATGGGGTCTATAACCTGCTCTGCATTGGAGCAATGTCCCTCTTGTTGCCATGTACCTTCTAATTACCAGAGCCTGCAGAAGAATATTTCAAAGTACAAGAAACTGAGATTTAGTGCTCTAAATGTGGCCTTCCTTATTAGACTGTGAGTTCATGAAGATCAGACTCTGTCAAAAGACAGCCTTTCTTTGTATCCCCAGCAGGTAGCACCATGCTTGGCCATGATATGCACTTAATAAATGTTGATTGTGGCATTTAGTGTTAAGGTTCTGTTGCTTTTCATTTGATCCTATATATTCTTCAATACACATCTCTAGGCCTGTTAGTTCATCATGGAAGCCATTTTCACCACTTCACAATTCTAACTCAAGCACTGACCATCAAAGACCTTAGAAGGATGTCCTGAACATAATAGACATTCAACAAGTACTTATTTTTTCATAGTCTCTAAATGCTTCAGATACTTTATCTGAAGAAATGAACCTGATGAGACACTTTTCAAATCATTCATTCTCAGTCTGGTCAGTTGACCCCTTTTGTAACCTAATTATATCTCTAATGATCACTTCCATTATAATTTTTGACAAACTTTAATTGATTGATTACTTTGAGTAATATATCCTACTTGATGCTTATCTCAACATATGAAATTCTTGGAGCAAAATTGATTTTCGAGAATCATTGAGTGTGAGATGCCATTTTGTCTAACTCTTATCTGAACACAAATCTCCTCAACAATATGCTCAACAAGTCTGGGTTGGAAGCAAATCAAGTGGTTTGGAGTACATTACTATTCCCATGGTTCTTGGGCTCAGTGATTTTGGCTGTTTCCATTAAGATATGAGGGGAGATGGTGGTCAAGATGATAGTGGTGGTTTGACTTGTCTGGCTCATGCTACCTTCTGTCTCTCTTTTAGCGTGCCTTGAAATAGAGACAACTGAACCCAGCACTGAGTTAGCAAGAGTGAGATAAAATAGGAAGCTACCAGATGGTGAGGATTCCAGTTCTATCCTTAGGAAGTTCTCCTTCATTCCAAATAGTTTCTTCTCACACTCCTCCAGTCTTCTTCCTTTCATGGAACTTTTCCTCTTCTCTCTCTCTCTCTCTCTCCCCCCCCCCCCCGCAATGGCTACACTGGGCTAAGAGACATCAGCATACTTTGTGATCTCTATGACCCTTTCTCTGTTTTCTCATTCATCAACTGCCTCAGTTCCCATGACTGTAGAAAACCACAGGCCAGTGGGACTCTGACCCTAATGGCTGAACAAGTCCTCTCAGGTGTTTGGCCTGCTGATGGGCCTGGATCAGTTCCCCATTCCCCCAGAAAAGAGGTCAAACACACAGGTGTGAGGATTAGGTCCCCAAGATAAGAGTAGCATTTACACTCTTGAACTGGGAACAGAGAGGTGCACAATGTCCTCAGGGGAAAACAATTATGGAGGAAGATTATGGCTCTATAAAGCTTGTGCCTGGAAGAATAAGCATTGGCTCTCTACTTTCACTATTCCAGGAGTCCTGTCTCTTTTTATGCACCCACTAGCAACCTCTGGGTCAGTGATTCTTTCTCAGCCCTGCTTGGGGGTGGGAGGGCTCCTACACTTTCTCAGCCCTGCTGCAGGATAGCAAGGCTCCCCATAACTGGCTCCCCACACATGACTCCACTCTAAGCCACTCAAGGGGGTGGTCGCCCCTTTGATCACACTATCATCTAAAACTCTACCACCTCCATGATCTTGAATTCTGAAATGGTCCTCTATGGTTATCAATTCCTATTCTATCCTATTCTATCTCTCTTTTCTGTCTGTCTGACTCTTCTTAAACTTGTTGTTTGTTCTCACTGTGATTTCTAGTTCCTCAACTGCTTCCTGTTCCAATCTAAATTTCCTCCATTCATGTTTTCTCCCTTTAACTAAGTAGTTATTAAGTACCTACTAAATGCAAGGCACTGTACTAGGATTTGGGTATACAAAATCAAAACAATCCTTGCCTTTTAAGAAGTCTAAATTTCACCCTAGAATTCACTAGTTCAGCTATGTACCATTCTCCACCCTTGAATTCCTTGTCCTGTTGCAAACTGTCAGTCATGCCCTGCTCTTCTTATGGACAAGATGGCTATGTGGTTACATGATGGCAACAAGGTTAACTTGGAACTAGCTGAATGATCAGAACTGAATGGTAGTTATTAATGGGTTATTGAATGGAAATATCTCTAGTGAAGAATGAAAGGAATTTCTTCTTGGCCTTGTACTGTTCAACATATGTTGGTCACAAAAATTGATGCAGTATAAGATAGTCAATAAATGTTTAAAATCACTAACTATATGGCACAATAAACATTCATGTATATGCCAGGAATGGTGGTAAGTACTGGGGATATACAAAAGGCAAAAGACTCTGACCTCCAGGAGCTCACATGCTAATGGGGGAGACCAAATGCAAACAACCCTGTACAACCAAGCTATTTTCAGGATAAATTGGAGATAATCGACAGAGGAAAGGCATTAGATTTCTAAAAAAAAAATTAAACTGGTTTATTTACTTTTAGTTTACAACATTCAGTTTCACAGTCCCTTGAGTTTCAGATTTTCTCTTCTTCCCCGTCTTCCCCCATCGTAGCAGCATGCACTTGATTATAGGATGTATAAATATCTTCGTATTAATCACTAGTCAAGTTGTAAAGGATTATAACTGATGGAATGATCAGTGGGAAAAAGGAAACAACACAAAACCAGAAAAAGAGACATAGCAAGTAGTTTGTTTCAATCTGCATTCAGACTCTGTATCTCTTTCTCTGGATATGGATATCTCTTTCAATCGTGAATCTTTTGGAGTTGTTTTATAACCTTATGTTGCTGAGAGGAGCCCAGTCTATTGAAGTTAGTCATTGCACATACATTGTGTCTGTGATTGTGTACAAATTTCTCCTGGTTCTGCTCTTCTTGCTCCGCATCAGTTTATATAAGTCTCTCCAGGTTATTATGAAGTCTGTCTGCTCCTCATTTCTTATACTATAGCACAGTAGTATTCCATTACGTTCATGTACCACAACTTGTTCAGCCATTCCCCAATTAATAGGCATCCACTTGTTGTCCAATTCTGTGCCACTACAAAAAGAGCCACAATAAATATTTTTGTACATATGGGTCCTCTTCCCACTTCCTCTTCTCCTCTTCTGATCTCTAGAAGTGGTATTGCTGGGTCAAAGGGTATGCACTTATTTATAGCCCTTTGGGCATAGTTCCAGATTGCTCTTCAGAATGGCTGGATTAGTTCACAGCTCCACCAACAATGCATTAATGTTCCAATTTTTCCACATCCTCTCCAGCACTTGTCATTTTATCCAATTGGTCTGGTGAGATGTGGTACCTCAAAGTTGTTTTGATTTGCATTTGATTTGGAACATTTTTTTATTTGCTTATAGATATCTTTAATTTCATCTTCTGAAAACTGCCTGTTCATATCCTTTAACCATTTATCAATTGAGGAGTGGCTTGTATTCTTATAGATTTGACTCAATTCTTTGTAGATTTTAGAAATGAGTCCTTTATCAGAGACACTGGTTGTAAGAATTATTTCCCAATTTTCCACTTCAGAAAGGCATTAGATTTAAGGGGGAGTTAGAACAACTTCCTATAGATGGTAAGATTTTATCTGGTACTTGAAGGAAGCCAAGGAAGCCAGATAGAGGAGAAGAGGAGGAAGATCTTACCAATCATGAGAGAAAACCAGCTAAAGCTGAAAGATGGAGTGCCAGTAAGGAGGCCAGTGTTACTGGATTGCAGATTATGTAGCTGGAGGGTCTAAGGTGAGAGAAGACTGGAAAAGTGGAAGGGGTAGGTTATGAAGGACAGAGAATTTTATATTTGATCTCAGAAGTAATAGGAAACCTTTGGAGTTTATTGTGAGGGATGACAAAGTCAGATGTGTGCTTTGGGAAGATTGTGTTGGCAAGTAGACTGAAGTGGGGAGAGACAAGCTATTACAATAGTCTAGGCATAAGGTAATCAGGGCCAGCAAATATGGTGGCATTATCAGAGGAAAGAAGCCTCCTTTAATAAAAATATAACATTTAGAATAAAGGAAGAGGTAGTTTCCCATACTCAGCCCTCCTTGTACCACATTTGGAGTATCGTGCTCACTTCTGGGCTCCACATTTAAGGAAAGTTAGAAAAGAGTGATAAAGATGGTAGCGTGGATTGGTGACCATGTTCTATAAAGCTTGGCTATCTCCATTATTACTGCTAAAAGTAATAAAGACTCTAAAATTAATAGGCTGAGCTTTTGTTGACATCTCAGTTCTCAAATCTCATGGTTTGATTGTTTAACTGACCTTAATAGAGCCTCTCAGGAAGCCAACATTTTTTTAAAGTCCCAGCAAATAAACATGAACATTTTTCTGAGTTAAAAGAAAATTGTAGCTGCTAGTGAATATAATAGCCACCAGTTCACTAGACAGAATTTGTAGTTGAGGACTGAAAAGTCCAAATGGGTTAAATTTAGGGATTAGTTTACGCACATTAACTAGTTATTATACACCTGACTTCTATTTGCTTAATTCCTTTGTTCATTGATTAGTCCAAATCATTCCTAATGGCTGTCTTCTCTTTTGTAATCTAAACGATATTTCCTTATTTTAAAAAAAGTTTCTTTTGTGATAAATTCAGATAGAGATGCTGCAGTCTCTCCAGACTGATTTTCTGAAAAGCTCACTACTATCCATCACTCCTAGTCCACAAAGCATTTTTAAAATATTTGATCTGGCAAGACTCTGCCTTTCAAGACTGAGGTTTCTGGTAAAACAAATGTTCATTATGCAGAAACTTGCACAGAGATGCTACAGCTGTCTAGAGACCCCTCTAATAAGTGCTGTGCTTTCTTCAATTTCAGCAAAGATGCCTCAGTATATTTAAATAATAATGATATGGAGGAGGAGAGCAGGGAATGCTCCAGTTTCATTTTACTGGCATTTTCAAGCAATAATTCGTATTCATGTGATGATCTACACAAACCCTCTCCTCCGTTTTCACATACAGTGCTACCTTCACGAATCACTTCTGGTTTGAGTGGCCATTGAGTTGGTAGCAATTCTACTATCAAATAAGTATGGCATCCTTCCCCATCCCCTCTTTTGTTCTAGTCCCAGAGGACGCAGTGACCCTTCTCCTTGCTCATGCCCATCCCTCTACTTGTGCCCTTGATCCTATCCCCTCCCATTTTCTCCATATTGTCCCTTTCAATCTCTCTATTCACTCCTTCCTTTCTACTTAAAAACATGCCCAGACCTCCCCATCCTAAAAACATAAACAAAACCTTTCATTTGATCCCATCATCTCAAGTTATTCCCATTTATCTCCCTCATCTTTTATATCCAGACCCCTAGAAAAAAATTGTCAGTATGCATTGCTTCTACTTTCTACACTTTCACTCACTTCTCAGTTTCTTGCAGTCTGGGTTCTGTTCTCATCCCATGACTGAAACTGCTCTCACCAAGGTGATTTCTTCATTGTCAAATCCATTGCCTTTCCCTGCACCCAGTTCTAACCCCTATTGACTTCTCTTCCAACTCCAATTCTATTGACTGCTCTCTCTTGGACATTCTCTTCCTTGGTGTTACATCAGTGATGTCAAACTCAAAATAGAAACAATCACCACTAAACTGTATGTAAGAATCCCTATGGGCCACATATTGTCCTCGAAAACCTCACTTGTTCATATATTTCTTTTTTATTAATACACCAGTTCACTAAAATTAGAGAGAAACATTTTAATCTGGTTCAGGTTGCATTTGGGAATATTGTGGGTTGCCCAAGGCCCGCAGGGCATGTGTTTGACATCTGTTTTACATGATACTTTTCTGCTATGGTTGTCTTCCTCATTGTCTGACTAATCCTTCTCCCTCTCTTTTGCAAGTTCATTATTTATATCCTGCACCTTATTAATAACAATAGCCAGTATTTATAAAGTGCTTTAAGGTTTTTCAAAGCATTTGTAAATGTTATCTCATTTTGCCTTAAAATAATACTGGGCAGAAGGTGCTATTATTATTTCCCCCATTTTGCAGATGGGAAAACTGAGGCAGGCAGAGGTTGAGTATCTGGCTTAGGGTCATATAGCTAGTAAGTACCTGAGGCCATATTTGAACTTAAGTCTTCCTGATTTCAAGTCTAGGGCTCTATTCATTGTGCCACTTTAGCGTATTTAGCCACTTAAATATTCCCTCTGGAACATCTTGGCTCTGAGACCCTGGGAAAGTTATTTGCACTCTAGGCAACTTTCTTATTATTTATTTAGTGTTTTATTTTTCCTCAATTACATATAAAAGAATTTTTAACATTCATTTTTAAAATTTTGAGTTCCAAATTCTCTCCCTCCTTCACCTCTCTCATTGAGAAGGTAAGCAATTTTAATATAAATTATGTTGTTATGCAAAACATATTTCCGTATTAGTTACATTGTAAAGAGAACATAGACCCCAAACCCCCCAAGAACAATAAAGTATTAAAGAGTATGCTTTGATCTGTATTCAGACTCTACCAGTTTTTTGAGTGGATAACATTTTTCATCATAAGTCCTTCAGAGTTGTCTTAGATCATTGTATTGCTGAGAATAGCTATGTCATTCATAGTTGAACATCTTAAATATTATTTTCTCCTGGTTCTACTCTTCTCATCAACTTAGCATCAGTTCATGTAAGTCTTATTTTTTGGAGAGAGAAAGTCAGGGCAATTGGAGTTAAGTGACTTGCCCAAGGTCACACAGCTACTAAGTGTGTCAAGTGTCTGAAGCCAGATTTGAACTCAGGTTCTCCTGACTCCAGGGCTGGTGCTCTATTTGCTGTGCCATCTAGCTGCCTCAAGTTCATGTAAGTCTTTCCAGGTTTCTCTGAGAACATCCCACTCATCGTTTCTTATAGCACAATAGTATTCCAACACAATCATATACCATTACTTGTTCAATAATTCCTCAATTGATTGGCATCCCCTTAATTTCTAATTCTTTGCCACCAGAAAAGAGCTGCTATAAATATTTTTGTATTCTAGGTCCTTTTCCCCTTTCTAAAATCTCTTTTGGGATACAGTGTTATTAATACAGTGTCAAAGGGTATGCTTGGTTTTATAGCCCTTTGGGCAGTTTCAAATTGCTCTACATAATGGTTGAATCATTCACAACTCCACCAACAATGCACCAATAGTGTCTCAATTTTCCTATATTCCCTCCAACATTTTTCATTTTCTTTTTCTCACCTATTAGCCAACGTAACAGGTGGGAGGTGGTACCTCAAAATTGTTTTAATTTTCATTTCTCCACTCAATAGTTATTTAGAGCAGTTTTATATGGCTATAGATAGCTTTAATTACTTCATCTGAAAAATGACTACTCATAATTTTGACCATCTATGAATTGGGGAATGGGTCTTATTTTTTATAAATTTTACTCAGTTCTCTATGTATTTGATAAATGAAGTCTTTATCAGAGAAACTTGCTCCAAAAATTTTTTTGTTAGGATTGCTAATTGTATTTCCCTCCATCCGATTTCCCCCGCTGTTTGTTTTATTCTCTCTCTCCCTTCACCCTGTCCCTCCTCAAAAGTGTTTTGCTTCTGACTACTACCTCCCCTAATCTGTCTTCCCTTCTATCAGCCTTACCCCCCTTCTTTTATTCACTTCCCCTCTTGCTTTCCTATAGAGTAAGATAGATTTCTATACCCAACTGAGTGTAGGCAATTTTCTGAAATAAAAGTTAATCATTACCTGGGAGTTCATGGATAGATTTGAGAGGATACTTTCACTTGAATAGGAAAAAAGTCTTTTGTTTACTGTGTAATCTTATGAATTTTATGCATTTAAAGACAGCCTTTTTATAAGGGTTCCCATAGGCTACCAAAGGGGTCCTTGGCACTAAAAGGGGTGAAGAAACCCTGCTCTAAGCCTGGAAGCTGCACAAAGATGCGGGCCGTCAGGGGGTTCCTCACTCAGCTGTTCTCTTCCAAATAAAATCTCAGGTCCAGTTCCCTAAACCCCTATCCCTATGTAAGATGTATAAAGTACTTTCCTAACAATAGCCCTATGACATAGGTGGTACAATTATTATTAGTCTCTTTTTATAGGTAAGAAAACTGAAACTTTTAGATGTTGAATGATTTGAATGATTGAGTCAAACATTGGTTAGGATTTGAACCCAGGTCTTTCAACTTTTAGTCCAGCACTCTGAATGTCCTTCAATCAACAGTCAGTTCAACAAGCTGTTTTTTTAAATGATATTTTATTTTCCTCCAATTACATGTAAAAACAATTTTAAACATTTTTTAAAGTTTTGAGTTCTAAATTCTATCCCCCCTTTCCTTTCTCCCCATTCTCTGAGATAGTAAGCAATCTGATCTAGGCCATACATGTGCAATCATGTAAAACATTTCCATATTAGTCATTTTTTGAGAGAAAACTCGAACAAAAAAAAAGAAAGTGAAAAATAGTATACATGGGTCTGTATTCAGACAATAGCAGTTGTTTCTCAGGAAGTGGAAAACAGCTTTTTATCATAAGTCCTTTGGGATTGCTTTGGATCATTGTATTGCTTGAGAATGGCTAAGTCTTTCACAGTTGTTCATTGAACAATGTTGCTATTACTACGTATGATGTTCTAGTTATGCCCTGTTTACCTTTGTCTCAGTTTTTGTAAGTCTTTCCAGGTTTTCCTGAAATCATCTTGTTTGTAATTTCTTATGGCACAATAATATTCCATATTATCATATTTCAAAACTTATTCAGCCATTCCCCAGTTGTTTGGCATCTCCTTAATGTCCAGTTCTTAACCACCACAAAAAGAGTGGCTATAAATACTATCGTAAAAACAGGTTCTCACCTTCCCCCCCTTTTTTTTGATCTCTTTGGGATACAGACCTAGTAGTGGTATTTCTGGGTCAAAGGGTATACGCAGTTTGATTGCCCTTTGGGCATAGTTCCAAATTGCTCTCCAGAGGGTTTGGATCAGTTCACAACTCCACTGACAGTATGTTAGTGTTCCAATTTTCACATACCCCCTTCAACATTTATGCTTTTCTTTCTTTTTTGACATATTAGCCAATATGATGGGTATCAACAAGCTATTATTAATGATTTCCTATGTGCCATGTAGGGAATACAAATAAAAATTGGGAAAGATTAGTCTCTGCCTTCAAGGAGCTTACATTCTAATGGGGGAACACAGCACATGAAAAGAGGCTAAAAAATGGGAATGGGGCAGATGAAGTAGGGAAGGAATCCAGAGACTGATCTTCTGGCTTAAGAAGACTTTAAAGACAGTTTGAGAAGGATGAGAAGACATCTGTGGCATCTGAAGAAAGTGTGGAGAGTCTAGCAGAGGAGGGGAACCTGGTCCATGAGTATGGCCTTTTGACTTAGTCCAAGTTTTACAGAACAAATCCTTTTATTAAGGCGATGTGTTCTGTGAAGTTTGGAGTCAGTCAAAGAGCTACACTTGAGGACATGGAGGGCCACATATGACCTTGAGGCTGCAGGTTCCTCACCCCTGGAGAAAAATGGAGACATGCCTGGAGTGGGTACTTTCCTAAAAAATGAAAGTTCTAAGAACTGACCAGAGGGTAGGTTGTCCCTTTCTATGCCCTAGATTATCTTGTGCAATTTCAAACATTTTAGAAATTATTTTATTTTCTGTCATTTATTTCTCATTTATTTTCACTCCTTCATTACCCTCTATTTTCTGTGCATTATAATAATTATGGCTCTGCAAAGGAACTAAAAAAAACATTTCTCTTTCCTAATGTTACTTTTATTACTTTTGAACATTTTAGAAAATGGATAACTCTCAAGGTTTGGGCATAACTTCTAAGCAACAAATGTTAATTAAATTCCAGGCAAATATTTTTTCTTTCTTCTAATGTAACTTTGATATTGCTGAATACGTACACATATATTGCCTATAGGTTTACTTTCAATGAACTAAGATGATGCAATTAAGGCTTTGATGCGATAATGGCTAAAGGCATTTACTTTATTCTTTGATAGAAAAGACCAAGAAACACAAATTCAGTGCTTTTCAGATCTATTCACCATGATAGTGGCAAGACAGAAAATTGTTTTGCTTAAATATAAAAAGGAAGAAAATGAAGAACGCATGGAGTATCTTGATCTGTAAGCACTGATCAATCATGGTGATGTTGAAAACCATTATTTTGAAATAAAGGAAGACATGTAATAGTAACAATAATAACAATAATTATGTTAACAACAACTATCAATGACTCGACTTTAAGTTCTACAAAGAACTTTACAAGTGTCTCATTTTGTCCTTACAACAACCTTTACAGTTGAGCAAACTGAGGAAGACAGAGGTTAAGTGACTTGCCCAGGATCACATAGCTAGTAAGTGTCTGAGGTCAGATTTGAACTCAGGTCTTCCTCACTCAAAGTCCCATTCTTGACATTTACCACTAATGGAGAGATGTCACTGGTATATTTACTGTTGAGTAAATATGTGTGAATGAGATCACACATATCAAGTGTTCTATGGACCTCAGAGAGCTCTATAAATGTTAGCTTTTATTATCACTGTTATCTCATGTTTCATAGTAGATTGATAACTCAGTGCTCTATACAGGATGTTCCAAAAGTCTTAGTAAAGATGAAGCTTTAATATGTCACTAAGACTTTCGGGATTCCCTTTATAGCTTGGGGACTTGGTCCAGTGGAAAGAATGGCTAGGACTGGAGTCTGATGATCTGGGTTCAAATACAGATCTGCCACATATTCTGGGCACAGCCTTGGGCAACTCACTCTCTTTAGCCTCAGTTCCTCTCTATAAAACAAGGGGATTGAACTAGTTTAAATTAACGGGTACTTTCCCACTCTTTATCTATAACTAGAAACATATTTCTTTTTCCTTTTTTTTCTTTTTAGAGGGGGAAAGGCAGGGCAACTGGGGTTAAGTGACTTTTCCAAGGTCACACGGCTAGTAAATGCTGTGTCTGAGGATGGATTTGAACTCAGGTCCTTCTGGCTCCAGGGCTGGAGCTCTATTCACTGTGCCACCTACCCGCCCCTAGAAATATATTTAATCCATTTTCCTAGTCAAGTTTTTCATTCTGGGTCTCAAAGCCAGTTCTTAATATAGCAATGAACTATCCTAAATTGACTGATTTAGAAAGTAACTTTTTGTTTTTATTTTTTAGTCCTATAAGCATCAGGATGTTTAGGTCAGAGAAGAGGAATTTTAAGAGTTAAATAACAAGTGTATTCAAATCTATGCTTCTATGGCTGTTATATGGAAGATGAATTAAATTTATTCTACTTGGCCCCTGAGAAGAGAACTAGGACCACTGAATGGAAATGGGAATTGAATAAGATCACACATATCAAGTGTTCTACAGACCTCAGAGAGCTCTATAAATGTTAGCTTTTATTATCACTGTTATCTCATGTTTCATCTTTTCAAAGGAGTTCAGATGGAAACAATGTGTGGACACAATGCTCTCCTATTCTTCTATATTTCATGTTTTGCAAGCTGTTATGGAGGTGAATAAAATGGCTGCTTTTTGTAATTGAATAAATGTATTGAGATGTCAGTTCAGATTCTATAAGCTCACTGGAAGTGTCTTCAGGACAACTCCAGGTGCAGACAGGAAGATGGGGACGATAAATGCCTCATCCTATACCTGCCTGGCTTGGATTTTTTTCCTACCAAGCTCTTTATATTTTGAGAGATTTTAACTCTACATTGTTTGGAGATTTTGAGGATTTGGTATGTTGACATCTATTAAAGCTATTAATCTGAATTATATTGTGTAACTTGAAAATGAGGGTACTGTTGACAAAGAAATGGTATATATATATATATATATATATGTCTGTGTACGTGTCTCTATATATGTATACATATATATAGACACATACTTATATGTGTTCATGTCTTTTTCTGTACATACATATACACTCACACACCTAGACACATCACAGACACATATACCTTGCTTATTATTAATACAATCTGTTTCTAATTTCATTATGCTACAATCCTGGTGCATGATGAAAATACTCGTATCTTTAGTCCATTTCAAGTGTGCAGTTTTTTCCCCTTGTTAGTAGTAAGTGCCATGTGCATTGAAGCATTTCCAGCAGATGAGATGTTGATATTTCTGATTAGTTCCAGTGCATCTTGCCTTCTTGTCACACCAGAACACGAAGAAATATAACTTAGTTCCTCTTTTTTCTACGTCAAGTTGATCTTCATGATGGCTACAAGTAGGGCCAACCTTCAACCCTATGCTATTGTATGTCTTTGACTTCTAAGAACATTTGTAGCACTTTAACTGAGGTGCTAATACAACAAGTAGTATCACCAGAACTTGGTTCACTGTCATGTTAGGATTCCTGCTCTAGGCCTTTACAGATACCATAGTAATCTCAGTACATTGTCCTAGATGACTGGTATTCCACACTTAGCTATTCCTAAACTGCCTCTCTCTTCTCCCTCCTGTCCCCCTCCATAGAGAGCATGGACAATGGATTGTGCTTCGAGGTTATGATTATTATTCGAATTTCAGTTCACTGAAAGGTAAAATTATTTAATACTTAGAATTGACTCAAAATTGAATGGGCTACTTTTTTGGGCAGAGTGGTGAGGGGAGACAATAAGAGACTGAATTTTCCATTGCTGGTTGTCTGTCATTAAGTAGAACTATATTACCATTGGTCAGGGATGCCATAGAAGGTATTCATGTTTTAGGTAGGGGTTAGACTATTTTGGCTCTGAGGTCTCTCTCAACTAAGAAATGGTCACTTCCTTTCTCGCTCTGGTACTATCCCTCTTCAGGTTTTGCCCAGGGCACTCTGCACTATGTTTAATTTCGACATACTCCAAGTAATCTCATCCAGGCATAAAATGCCACAACTCCCTCCAGGTTCAAGATGCATCTACTATCCCATTGTAGTTTTGGAGGTAAACTATCAGGCCTTTGGGGAGAAGGGAATTAACATTTTAAAAATCTAGATGATAAAACCCAGATGTACCTCATCTTGAGCAAGAAATATGTTTCAGGCAAGTTATAAATCATATTGTGTGATTTACATAGAATAAGGGAGACTCTTCTCTAGAGGAACCTTGCAGCTAATCCTTTTGTAAAATAAAGAATCCTTTTGCGAAGTAAACAATTCCTCCTTGATAGATTTAGTTTTTAAGTTTTATGTATTGAGAAGATTCTATATATTGCATTCTTTGCAGATAGAGAAACCTATAACATGACATAGATTATTGTTGGTGACTATAAAAAAAGAAACAACAAATACATTTTTGTTTGTTTAGAATTTGGGGGTTTTAATTTTTTTATTTAATGTAAACAATTCTTTCACATTCTCAGAATGGACCAATACTTCTTAAGAGACACAGACTATTAGGCCTACAGCAAGACTCTGACCTAAATTCCTTTCCTAGAAACTGCTACTAGGCATTTACTTACTTGGGGATTAAACAGACATTGCAGGGAAAGGGAAGAAAATGCCCAATGAGTGAAGGAAACAGCCTAATAATAGACCTTTTCACCTTTCATTTCCTCAGTCATTAAGCAGCTAATGGTTTCCCATCTTTTTTCTTGCTCCTTTGCCTCCAGAAGAAGTTTACCTAATGGCATCTTCATCCTGAGTGATGATAATTGGCTGTGCTTAAGGTTGAGCTGTAAACACGCCCACCGGAGTTTTAATAAAAGCTGAAAATCTCATCTAGTATGGACAGTAGGGAAATTGTTCAGTGACTTTCATCCAAAGTGTGATGGAAATTGAAATCTGAGTTCCAAGGTTAGACTGATTGCCTTCCTGGAGGAGGTGAAGGGACTCAAAAAATGCTTCCTCAGATTTCAGGTTATTAGAGAGAATGAAGCATTTGTTAATATAAATGACAATTCTACCTTAATTAATTTACTTTTTCAGTACCATACCCATCAAGCTACCAAAGAATTATTTTATAGAACAAGAAAAAATAACAAAATTCATCTGGAAGAATAAAAGATCAAGAATATCAAGGGAGTCAATGAAAAAAAATAAGGAAGGCCCCCTACCAGTTCCAGATGTCATGCTATGTTAAATTAGTAATGATCAAAACAATCCAGAATTGGCTAAGAAATAGAGTAGTGAATCAGTGGAATAGATTAGGTTTACAATACACAAGAGTAAATGACCACCATAAAATAATGTTTGATAAACTGGAAGATCCAAGCTTTGGCACTATTTGGCAAACTCACTATTTGGCAAAAATTGCTGACAAAACTGGAAAGCAGTTTAGAAGAAAGGAGGCATAGACCAACACTGTGTACCAAGATAAGGTCAAAATGAGTATGTGACCAGGGGAGTGGAATCTGAGGCCTCAAAGTCACTTGTGGTCTTCTAGGCCCTTGGGTGCAGCCTTTTGACCAAGTCCAAGTTTTACAGAACAAATCCTCGTTTTTAAGGGGATGTTTTCTATGAAGTTTGGATTCAGTCAAAAGGCTACACTTAAGCATCTAGAAAGCCATATGTTGCCTCAAGGCCACAGGTTCTCCACCCTTAATTTATACGTTAAAGGTGATATCATAAGCAAATTAAGGGAGTATGGAAAATTTTCCCTGTCAGATCTATAGATAAGTGAGGAGTTTATTACCAAATAAGAGATGGAAAGGATCATGGTAAATAAAATGAATAGTTTTTATTACGTTAAAGTATAAAGTTTTTTTTTACAGAAACAAAACCAATGCAGGCAAAATTATAAAGAAAAGAGGAAACAAAGAGAAAATTTTTTTGTATATTTATCTGATAATGGCCTTATTTCTCAAATATGTTGGGAACTGAGTCAAATTTACAAAAATAAGAGCCATTCCTCAATGGATAAATGGTCAAGGGATCTGAAAAGGCATTTTTTTCAGAGGAAGAAATTAAAGCTATATAAATAATCATATGGAAAAATGCTCTAATTCACTATCAATTAGAGACATGCAAATGAAAACAACTGAGGTCCCACCTTACACATATTGAATTGGCTAACGTGAAAGAAAAACAAAATAACAAATGTTGGAGGCAAAATAGATGGTTGGTTGAAAAATAGGGAAACTAACACACTTGTGGTGGAGAAGTGAACTTCTCCATCCGTTCTGAAGAACAATTTGGAACCATTTCCAAAGGGCTATAATACTGTGTATACTCTGTCCCTGAAATACCAGCTGTTGGTACGCCATTTCCCCAAAGAGATTAGATAAAAAGGACAAGGATCTATACAAAAATATCTAAAGCAGTTCTTTTTGTGGCTGCAAAGAGTTAGAAACTGAGAAAATGACCATTAATTGGGAAATGGCTAAATAAATTTTGGTATATGATTATTATGGTATACTAATGTGCTATAAAAATTATGAGGGAGATGGTTTCAGAAAAAATGGAAAGTCTTACATGAATCGATACAGAATGAAGTGAACAGAATCAGGAGATCATTATACATAGAAAGAGAAAAATGGCAAAGATGATCAACTGTGAAAGACTTAACTATTATGATCAGTGCAATCACTCAACACAATTTGGAAAGACTTATGATAAAAAAAATGGTATCAGTTTCAAGAGAGAACTGGGGAATTCTGAGAACAAATTGAAGTATAATTTTTTCACTTTATTTTTATTGCTTTTTTTTTGCAACATGACCAAAATGGAAATTTGTTTTGCATGATTTCACATGTATGAGTGGTACCATATTGCTTAACTTTTCAACGGATAGATAGAGTAGGGACTGGAGGGAGGGGGAGAATTTGAAACTCAATTTTAAAAAAAGATCATTAAAATAAAAAAATTTTAAAAGAATAAAATTTTGAAAGCACAAAGAGAAATTTCTAATGAAGAGGGAAAAATGAGCTTGTCTGGAGACCAAAGTGAATGTAGAAGGAACATATCTGGAAGACAGAAGTAAGGTCAGCTAACAGAGGATGAATATAAGTGTATCCTCATCTTGTATAAATAGCAACAGGAACGCTTACAATCATAATGAGCTGAGACTGTCAAGGGAAGCTAAAGACAACACAAAGGATTTTTTAGCCTTCTTGGAAGAACATGGGGGATCAAAGAATGTATAGAACTTTTGCTTGGATTGAATGTGACTATGATGACTGATAACACAGAAGGCAGATTTATTTAACTCTTATTGTGTTTCTATTTTTTTCTACTAAGGAGAATGACCTCTGCACCAGAAAGGAGAAAACAAAAACCACTAACAAAATTGATACTCAAGATAAGTAAGGAGGTAGTAAGAGAGCTCTTGGTTGCCCCTAATGAAATCAAGTTATCTGACCCAGATGCAAAATACCCTCAGGTACTGACAGAACTGGGAGATGTGATTTCTAAGACTCTCAGAGATATTAGAAAGAAATCACGGAAAATAGAAGAGGTTACACAAGTTTGGAGAAGGACAAATTTTGTCCAAAATTTCCTCCACAAAAGGGAGAGAATTGAATCTATAATTAAAGGCCAGTGAACTTGATTTTGATTGCTGGGTTAATTCTAGAATAGACCATTAAAGAAATGGTTGGTGAACATTTAGAAAATGGACTGATGATAACAAAGAGCAAGTATGGTTTCATCAAGAAAAAATCTTTCCAGACTAACTTAATTTCTGTTTTTGACTTGTGGGAAATACTATTGTTGTAGCTTAACTATATTTTAGCCAAACTTCTAATATAATATTTCATGCTATTCTTTGAAGAATTTGGAGAGATATGAATTAGATAATAATACATTTAGATGGATACAGAAAATGTTGGATAGCTGGACTGTAAGAGTAATTGGAAATGATTCAAGGTCAATTTGGTAGGAAGTCTCTGGCAGAGTAGTAGCCCAGGAATCAAGACTTAGCTTTATTTTGCTTAATATTTTTTAAAGACTTTGATCATGACATGGATGGTATGTTCATCATTTTGGCAGGTGGCACAAAGCTGAACGGATAGATAATGCACTGGATAACCTAGTCAAGATCCAGAAAGATATTGATAGGCTCTCAGAGCATTTGACTGAATCAAATCACACCTTTTTAATTTCATCTGACTATAAAGTCCTACATGTGGGTACAACACTCCCCGACCCTTACTCCCACACATACACACATATAACTTCACAAGTAAAAGAAAGGGAAGTAGACAGATCCGGAGGCATCAATGGACTGCAAACTCAATATAAGAAAGCAGTGTGAGGTGGCAACCCAAAAAGCTAATGAGATCTTAGACTATATTAAGAGAAGTATGGCTTCCAGGAATAGAGAAGTGACAATTCTATTTACTCTGCCTTTATTCATCAGGCCTTAACTGAAATATTGTGTTCAGTTCTGGACACCACAATTTAAGAAGGAAATCAATAAACTGGACAGTGTCCACTGTAGGGTAACTGGGGTGGCGAAGGACTTTGAGTCTTTGTCATGAGGATCAGTTAAAGGAATTTGGCATCTTTAGACTGCAAAAGAGAAGGCTCGAAGAGATAGGACAACTGTGTGAGGGGAAGGAAGAATATAGCTCATTCTCTTGACCTGAAGGGACAAACTCAAAAGCAATGAGAAGAAGTTGCTAAGAGATGAATTTAGTCTTTAAATGAGCTAAAACTTTAAAAGTTTCAGGGGCTACCTCAAGAGGTCATTGATTGGGTCACGGTGATTCAGACTGGTATGATGCCTGCTATGTACCAGGACAATACCTACGCATGGGGATCCAAAGAAAGGTAAAAAGATGGTTCCTGCTCTCAGGCTCTTGTCTAATGAAGGGAACCCCATGCAAAAAGCTATGTACAAAAAGGGTATATATAGGATATATTGGAAATAATGAATAGAGAGAGACACTAGAATTAAAGGAAATCAGGAAAGAATTCTTGAAAAAGAGACTAGATGGGGTTTTAGTTGGGAAGAAGTTAGGGAAGCCAGGCAGTATAGATAAGGAGAAAGGGAGACCATTTCAAACACGGGACACACAGTGAAAATGCAAAGAACTGGGAGATGGAATAGCGAGGAGGCCCATGTCATTGGATTAGAGGGTTTCTGGTGGATGGGTAGGAAAGGTATAAATTTTCGCCTCCTGGAGGGGTTTTAAGTAGAGAATGGATGGCCATTTTCCAGGTATGTTACAGTAGGTAACACTTTTGTGTATGGGTTAGAAAAGATGGTTATTTTCATTCTAACCTTAATGCTTCTATGAAGCTGAGCTGGGATAGGTTTGAACCTTTAACCTTAGGGTATGTTAATCAACTTTCATGCAAATGAGCCAAAAACTAGCAGTATACATCGGCCAGTAAACAAGGACATTTAATGGTGTGCATAGACTTTGAAACTGGAAGAGATGATCATCTGTTCCTGGTATTTTAAAGAACCTATTTATTGCTGAGAGGCCTGAGAACTTATGGCACCTGTCATCTCTAGAATGCTATGACCAGATGATAGTGGAGAGGAATAGGTGAAGGAACTGAGTATCTTAAGAGTAAAACCAGCTTTTACTGGATAGTAAATTTGCTTCAGTGAGGTCAGTGAGAAATAAGTCAAAAGTGAAATAGTCTATTCTGGTGCTCAAGTCATTGAAACCTCTAAGAAAGGGTGAAAAAGCCAAATATCAGGTTTCCTGGTGGTCAGAAGTCCCAATGAGAACTCTCTGGGACCAGCCAGGGATGACTTTCTAGTCAGGGGAGCCTCCAAGACAAAGACCATCAAATCATATCCCTTCCATGTCACAGCCTCTTAGATATTTGAAGACAACTACCATATCTCTCCTAAGCTTTTTTTAAAAAAATTCAGTGTTTTCACATTTAGATTCAGAAACTTCTGGGATGGCTAAAGGAGGAGATTATAAATGAAGGATGATGGGAAAACAGCTGGGAGAGAGGGGGAAGGGGCTGTATGTTGGCACAGATAGGAAAGTGTCTTTTTTCAGCCTTTCCTCCTACCTGGAGATAAGACTAGGAAGCACTTTCTAGAATTGAGCTGAAAAACCTAGCTGCTTTGCTGACCTGAATTTACCCTAGGCTAGGTGGCTCCAGCTTGGTCTCTGCTCCAGCACAGTTGAAATAGAAAGACTAACTCTGGGAACACAAACAAAAGACTGGGTCAATGCCAAAGAAGGAACTACAAAAGATGTGAATTTGTTCCATTTACATTTTTTCATTGGAAACCACAGTGAGCTTTTAAGACTTCTTTTAACTTTCTATCTTTCTTCTTTCATTTGTTACATTAAATTCCAGTCTTTTTCTCTGTAGTTATTAATGGAGAGTGGGTGAGTGGGTGGTGGTGGTGGGAACCTTTAGAAAACTGTTCGTTTTTGCTTATTTCAGAGCCTGTAGGGCAAAGGGACAATTTTAAACCTAACTCTTCTTCTACTGGAGAACTGGCAGAAGGGAACTTAGGTAGAGATCATCACAAGGTGATAGGTGGGCAATATTTAGTTAAAAAGACAAAAGAAAGTAGAGCACAGGGACCCAGCCGGGGACTGAAATGAACATGGAGGTTTACTGTGGTGTTTCACGTCAATCAGATTGACAGAGATGGCAAAAGAGGATAATAGAAATTGTTGGAGGGGTTGTGGAAGAGCAGGCACACTAAAGTGCTGTTGGTGAAACAGACAGGTAGTGTGTTGGATAGAGTGTATGTCAGGAAACTGAGTTCAAATCTATCCTCAGATGCTTAAACTGTGTGACTGAGCAAGTCACTGAACCTCTGTTTGCCTCAATTTTTTCAACTGTGAAATAGAATAATAATGGCATCTACCTTGCAGGGTTGATATGAGGAGAAAATAAGATACTTGTAAAGTGCTTGGCATATAAAAGGTACCATATAAATGTTTATTCTCCTATTCTCCTCCTTCCCCATCTTGGAGCTGCAAATTATTTGTGCAATTCTGGAAAACAAATTGGAGCTAAGCACAAGAGGTCACTAAATCATACATATCATACCCTTTGATCCAGAGATATTATTATTTATCATCTATCGAAAAGAAGATCAATGACAGAGGGAGAAAAAGAAAAAAAATCTAAAATTGGCAGAAAAGAAGACTGTAGTCTCCTCAATGAGATCCATAACAACTTAAAAGAGTTCAGTCTAACTATCCCCACAGGGAAAGTCAAGTAGACTAAAAAAACCCAACTGCCTCTTGTCCAGATGTCAATATGCAGTTGGATGGGCATCCTATTGATCTCAACCATTAGTACATCTATCTTAGACAGACACGGCAAATGGATAATGAGCAGGGCCCAGAGCAGAACAGGAGGAGGCTACTGGGGGAGGGGCAGACTGAGCTGGCTTCAGGAGACAGCATTTATTTTAATAACTTCAAGATTCTCCCTGACACAAAGGCCCGCCTTTTTTAAAAAAAGTATATATATATATATGTGTGTGTGTGTGTGTGTATATATATATATTCAGATGATCATATGACTATAACTCATGGAATTCTACAGTGTCAAAAGAGCTGAAAAAGCCCATCCTCTATTCAGTTGCTAAAGGGTCTCCCCAAGGCACAAGCCTACTCAGGACACTCCCATGGCTCCCTAGTACTTCCAGGTTCAGATATAAATATTCTCTTCCCATTTGGCTTGCAAAGCCCTTTATAACTTGGCCCCTTCCTCCCTTTCCAGTCTTCGCATGCTTCGTTCTCCCTTCCACCTACTCTATGATTCTAGCAATACCGGCCTTCTTGCTGTTCCTCACACAAGACACTCAGTATCCCAACCCTGCCTTTCCTTTGGCTTTGCCAGTGCCTGGAATCCTCTCCATCCTCATCTCTGCCTCCTGGATTTCCACTTTCCTTCAAAATGCAACTTAGATCTCCACTTCCGAAGGATGCATGTCCTCCCTGCCTCGCTCGCCTCGCTCTCGGGGCCTTTCCCCTGAGGTTATCTCCCTCTTACACTGGATATTTCTTGCAATACTTATGTATGTAGTTGTTTACAAGTTATATCTCCCATTAGAATGAGAGCTCCTCGAGGGAAGTGATCATCCCTGTGCTTTTCTTCTGTATTTCTGGTGCTTATGCCAATCTTGGCACATAGCGAGTACTTCACAAATTCTTATTTGCTAACTACGAAGGGGGATCAAGAACACGGAATGCTGCTGAGAAATAGTGAGGATGGTATGCATTTGAAGGCCCAAGGTGAAAGGAGACAGGCTGAGGAGGCTCTGCTAGAGGACCTTTGAGAAGGCATGAGTAGAGAAAAGGCAGGGGATCCTCAGGATGCACGTCACATGCTTTGCGCTTTGTTCCTAGAATGAGACCTTGAGTTTTTAATTTGATTCAGCAAATACGAATTCTTCAGTGAACAGAAGTGACACAAGTAACTTGGACTTGGATTCAGGAAGGTCTGGATTCAAATCTTACCTCAGACCATCGCTAGCCATGGGATCCAGGGCAAGTCACTCTGTCTGAGCCTGCAAAAATTCAGTTACGATGGTACCGCCTTCCCAGGGTTGTTGGGAGGATCAAAGGAGAGTATATAAATATAGACTCGAATGTGCTTCAGAAATATGATACAGGGTGATTATCATCACTATATGCATACATATACATGCGTGTATATGTATATATGTGTATGTGTATGTATGTGCTTGCATATATGTATATATTGCATATGTATTTATATTATATATGTATTTATATTAATATATATTATATGTGTGTTTATCTTGCATTCTCAAAGAAGACCATGACATTGGCGAGGTGATGACATGACTTGCAGTGGACTTTGATGTGAATGAGTGAGGGAGGGCTGAATATATGTGTGTATACATATATATATACACATATATATGTATACACACATATATGTATGTATATATATGTATATATATAAGGCATTGAGAAAGACTAGGGATAATAGTAATAATAATTAGCATTTATATAGTCCTTTAAGGTTTGTGAAGTACTTTCCAAATATTTCATTTTAATTATGTTTCATATTAACAAATATAATATGAATTTATTTCATAGATAAGGTTTAATTGTATATTCACATATATTTCATTTATATGAAAGTAAATTGCTTGGGAATCACAGATCTAGTAAGCATCTGAGGTGGAATTTGAATTGAGGTCTAAGTCCAAGCTCAGCACCCTACCCATTGTACCACCTTGCTGCCTCTATGTTTTATCTACCAAAATAGAATGAAAAAAAAATAGGTCCAGGACTCAAAGAGTCTTTGCATTCTATTTTGTGGGATAGAATGCACACATAAATGAATGTTATGCAAGGAAAACTGAGTAGAGAAGATAGTACTTATGACCTGAGGGGACAAGCTTTTCAGAAGAGGAGTTTGGCACCTGAGTTTGATTGGGTACAGGCCCTGGAAACCTCCACCTGGTCCTAGTTAGTGTTCGCCTGAGGTTTATCTGGGTATAATCCTTTCAACTTGTCTTCCCAGGTCTTGCCTTGCCCCAGTCTCCAATTCTGTTATCCCTAACCCAGCCCAGCCCTCATTGCCTCAATTTGGCCCCACCCTAGACCACCACTACTTGATTCCATCTAGACCCCTTCCCTGTGGCACTGGTCCTTAGTGTTTGACCAGGACACCCAGCCCTTCCAGGTTCTTCTCTGTTAACTCCCAGTCACCTCAGACTACTTGGCCACTTCCTTCCTACAGTCTTTCTGTACATGAGGTCCATCTTGTCGTCCCCCTCCTCCACATTAAATTGATCAGATTCCTTGAGAATGGATTCCTAGCCCAGGCCAGAAAGAGGGATGGGCATGGGGAAGGGAAGAGGGCCTGGTTGCCCTGCTGCCCTCTTACATTCCACCACCTCTCTTGGGGCACTGGCACCCTGATTGGAACTGAATCATCAAGGATGACACTCCAACCCCGCCCCCTGCCCCCCAGCCCCCTCACTGGTGCCTCAGATGGTGCCTTGCAACAGGGTTCATCCTCCACCACTTTACCTGTGATTGAAGGGAGAGGCATGAGGCATAAGATCTGGGTGACAAGGCCAAGATTTATTAAGGTCTTCTGCACCTCTCCGAGCCAGGCCTGCCAGGGAGTTCAGGGGGTATGTGACTGGCACCATATGCCAGGGGGAATCCCTGCAGAGACGGATAGTGGATTTGGGAACCTAGGGAACAGCCTGCCCATCCAAGGCCCATCTCTGGCCTTCAGAGATCCTTTCTCTCCTTCTGCTTATTATCTCCATCCAGAAGTGAGGAGGAGGAGGAGGAGGAGGAGGAAGGAGGAGGGGGAAGAGTTGTTCTCTGTTGTCTACTCTGGTCTTTTGCTTTCCAGGCCTGGGTACCTTCTATTTCCCCCCCCCCCCAATCACCTCTCACCTCACCTCCCTTGCGTGGGTGGGTGGGTGGGGAGTGGGGAGGCTGGATTGTGAGGCCAGCAATGATGTCTGGTGGGTGAGAAAGACTTCTCTAACTTAGCTTCCTTCTTTCCTTGCTCCTATTTCATCTCCTCCAATCTCTTTCTCCCTCCCTTGCTCTTTTCTCCTCCCTCACTCTTTGCCAGCCTGCCTGCCTGGTGAAAGAGGAAGGTATTAGGGGGCATTAATTAATTAATTCCCTGAGGGGACTTCCTTTCTTTCCCTTCTCCTGTGAGTCCCAGTACTTTTCCTTGAATCCAGATTAGGCTTTGGAATGTTGATCTAAATCACAGGGAGAGGGTACAAAGGGCTAGCCACTTAGAATGAAATGGATAGAAGGAAAGTCAGGTGGATGGTTTTGGGGGAGTCAGATAGATGGCAGCTGGCAGGCCTAGGCTTGACTTCCCTTCTAAGCTGTGTGGAAGCTTTCCCAAGAAAGGGAGCAACAGGCTGGCTGCCTTGGGGGTGGGGTGGTGTAACACCATGCAGATTCCCAAAATAATGCTACTGTGAACAGCTTTTAAGGTTTGGATTACACAGTATAGTGAACACTCTGTTTATTCCATTAGAAATCAAAGCAAACATTCACAATATATCACAATATTCACAACATTACATCTTATCATAGAAAATCACAATGTAGTATTCATAACGGCTTAACATTACAATGGCCACATAGTTTTCACTACAGTGGCCACAATATTTAGAACAAAGAGCAAAAGAATAATCATCTGGTTTCCCTAAGGGGGAAACCCTCCTT
>CM053595.1:187882453-187906363 GCA_028646575.1 Pseudocheirus occidentalis | reverse complement strand
TGGGGCTCACTTTGAGAAGAGCTGTGTGATTTGGCCAGATGAGACTCTGGGAAGCTGTTAAACCCCCAGCTTTGAAAACCCAGATGTATTTGCTTCCCTCTCTGGTCACTAACAAGGTATGGATGTGATGGTCAGATGGTTGGAAGCCCATCTGCTGATCTGTTTCTTGGTCTGCTTGTAACTTGTGTTTGTATTCTCTGGAGTTCAGGGTGCTGGCTTTTCCCCCTGAACTAGGTAAATGATATGTGTTTGATTAAAGAAAGATTGTTAACCCATTTTGAGTTGCTTTCCTTTAGAAAAGCAGATCTAAGAACCTGTGCTAGCAGCCTCCCTAGGTATACTAGGGTGCTTGCTGATGCAGTCTGTTATATGGTGGCAGAAAGAAAACTATGCTGGAGGATACTGGTGGACTGGTGACAACAGGATGATGAACCCCAGGATTAGAGAAGTGACCCCCTTACTTTGACTGAGGGTTCCTTTGCTTCTTTTATCTTTGACATAGCTGGAGAGCTGAGGGGAGGTAGTGGTAGACATATTGGCCTGAAGGTGGAACTATGAATTAGGGTGTGTACACCTCATCATGGCTTTACCATTTACTCAATGAAGAGTCCTTTTTGTTGACATTAATACCTCCTCCCAAATCCTTGAATTTCTAATGTCACAGGTTATGGCTGTGGTATTATTCCACACTGAATTTTCTCTATGTTGGGGGAAAATTTCTCTTAACATTAAAGGAAAGTAAGTCTGTATAAAGTGTTTAGGTTCAAGTCTTGCCTGGAAAATACAAATTAACTAAGGGAATTAATTGTATATATGCTAATTGAAAAATAGCATGATGTGTTGCAAAGAGAACTGGCCACTGAACTAGAAGACCTGAGTTCAAATCTGATAATAATTGTGTGAACTTGGATAACATTTATTAAGACACTACAATCTGTAGTGGGAAGCAGTATGGTATAGTGGAAGAATCATTGGGTCTGGAGTCAGAGGATCACAGGTCTCATCTCAGCCTTGCTTCTGACAAAGCAGCTGTGGGGCATAAGGAGAGAGCCTGGAGGCAGGAAGACCTGAATTCAAATCCAGCCCTTGATACCTACTAGCAGTGTGATCCTGGGAAAGTCACTTAACCTTTGTTTATCTCATGACTGACTGGGTCAAGCCTTTTAACCTGTCTGTGTTTCAGTTTTCTCATCTGAAAAAATAGAGAATTGTACTAAATGATCTTTGAGGTCCTTTTCAGTTCTAACTCTATGATTCTATGATCTTGAAGGTCCCTTCCAGCTTTAATCTTATGATTTGATAAATCAGTTATATTCCCTGAGCCTCAGTTTCCTCAACTGTAAAAGATATAATACTACCTTTCATACCCTTTTTATAGGGCATCATCCTTATGGGCAAAGATCAAAGTCGAGTACAACACAAAAGTACTGTCATTTGGTCCCGCTATGAAAACTTGGGTCCACATATAAAGACCAACTTACAATATGCATCAAAAGGCTCTGTAAATGCTGAAAAAATATGCCCATATGTACCTATAGTCTATCATTATAATATGATATAATATAATATGATAATATAATATAATATGATCATTATGGTGTTGACTAGAATGCAAGTCTTCCTATGATATTCCTAAGGGTTCCAGTCTCACTGACTTTTAAGGACTGCTAGTCCCTTAATTTGTCCTCACAGTTGTCAGAAGGAGCATGATTGGTAATCCCAGCCTAGTTCTAACTGCCTTAAAGTCTCAGATGGTCTGGGCCAAGGAGCATGGGTGAGCCACCCTATTGCCTTGTTTCTGGTCTGTGACTATTGTTTCTTCTTGATGACTCCCAGACAGTTAACAGAGGAGACTGGAACCCTTAGGAATATAATATGCTATCATTATAATATAATATGATATGATATAATAAATATAATATGATATACTATAATATATGATGTGATAGAATATGATAATACAATATAATATGATCATTATGATGTCGACTAGAGTACAAGCTCATTGAGGTCAGAAGTGGTTTCATTTTATCTTTGTATCCCCAGTGCCCTGATCATAGTAGCTACTTAATAAGTATTTGTTGAATAGCTATTGGAACATAAGAGGGATGTTTTATTTTTCCTTAAATAATAATATAACATAATATTAATATAATAATAATCATACCATTTTATTATGTCATTGTTTGCTACTCACTAAATGAAAAAATTTTCTCACTTGGAATGGTTAGAAAGAGAAAAGATAAGAAAAGACAAAGCCTAGATCAGAAGTCTAGAACATGGTACAAAAATTCTGATATTAGTTTCTTAAGCTATTTAGCATATTTGTCTGTATTTACTTGCTTTTCCTTTCCTGTATTCTTATTCCTCAATTCCCATTTTTTAGGTATAGTTTTTCTCAGAAAATCATGGCAGATTGTCATGAGTAGTAGCACAAGCATCAACAGCTATTTGGAAGCTCTGGGAAAAGCAGTTGATGAGCTGTGAATGTTAGTTTGATGAAAATAAAATACAATTTTTAGCCAGTATTCTCAGCTCTTCAACCACTTGCTTTAAGCCTCCAGAAATGCTGCTGGAGTTCCTATAAAGAGGGGCCACTAGAATAAATTACCTACAAAATTCCATCTTCACTTTAAGTGTTTAGTGGTAAAATATCTTCCAAAGATGAGTAAGGAGAGGAGAGGAGAGGAGAGATGACCTACATAGAAAATATTTGAATGAATTATATACTCAAGTAAATCCAGGATCAGTTTTTCTTGACATCAGAAAAAGGTAATAAAATAGGCAAATTGTCCCTTAAAATTCTATTTGGTTAGGTTTTCCTTCTCGGTGACTCCCAGACAATTAACAGAGAATGACAAATCTGGGGTTTCTCCCTCACTGTTTATTTTACTGTGGACTCTCCTTTGTTTAAGGCATCTGGCAAGACAAACCAAGCATTCTCATGATGTGGTGTCCTATTGATGGGATTGTTGGCACAATATTAGAGGAAAAGGGAGCTGGAAGGAATCATTACAATCCTGCTAATTCATCTCTGTGTTTTTATGTGGGACTTCTGAAGACCAGACCAGTGGTAACATCCCTGTTTTTAAATAATGATAGTTGACATTTTTAAAGTACTTTTAAAGTTGGTAAAACACTTTAGGTACAGATGCTCTCATGTATGTCTCATAAGCACTTTTAAATTAGACACTAGGGGTGTTATTATCTTCATTTTTAAGATGAAAAAACTCAAGCTCAGAATGATGAACTGACTTAGCCAGGGTCTCCTTACTCTCGTTTGAATTCTTTTCAGTATTCTACTTAAAGATCATGAGAAATCATTTCTCAGACCCTTTTTCCTCCAAGTCTCAACAGTTTCTGAACATAAATAATCCTTCAGACCAAAGGGAACTTAGCATAGTGAATTCCTTTGTAATATTACTAGTGGGACATAACACTGACAGTCTCATTATGTTTGGGTTATATTGGTGTTTTCTTATAAGACCTTATGATTGCAATAGGCTTTGGTCTCTTTTAGTGGGGAGAGAATCAGTGGGGATAATTTGACCTTGGCATATATGAATCCATATAGAAGCACACATGGCATGAAAATGCAAATTATATATTTGAATTTCTTCCATGGATGGAGAGCTGCATTTCTTCCTTAAGTCAATGGACTCAATTCTTGCTTTATGTAAGTGAATCATCCAGCAGACCTCTTTCTAAAGTGATTTTTATATAATATGAATTTGCCTGGAGACGTGGGAAGGGAGGGAATTAGGAAGGGGACCATGAGCCCATGTAGAGAGTTTCAAGGATATTTGGGGGCCAAGGACAGAGAAGTTGAGTACAGAGAAGGAACACGCAGGGCTGGGCCAGCCACGTGGGGGCCTGACTGGAATAAGAGAAAGAGTACATTTGAGGTTGGAGGAAGCAGACTCTGACACTAGAGAATGGGAGATATTTGGAGACCAGAGACAGGCACACAGTACCAGAGTTGGAGAGAAAGTCAGATGTGCCATGTGGCTGGACATCCCACAAGTGTGTGAGTGGAGCAGGTCCTCCCTTGGTGCTGGAGGTCTGAAACTAAGACCCCATCCAGGGGCTGTGGTGGTGGTCCCTCCCTGCTTTGTTCTTCTGCTTTCATTTGGAGGGTTTTTTAAACTTTTTTTTTTGTGGGGAGGGGGGAAGCTGTGGAGTGACAAGCTGAGGGGAAGGAGCAGAGTTTGTGAGAGCACAGTATTGTACAGTGAAGTTAAAGTAGGTATGCGGATTTATTTACATAAAGTCAAATATGCATAATGCATATTTATGTAAAGCAAGAATTGTCTGTACTTCATCAACAAACAGATCATTTTAAAGTCAGGTTGTAGAAATCTCTGCTGGTGGCTCAATGGTGGCACTGGGCCTGGAGTTAAGAAGATGTGAATTCAAATCCTGCTCCAGATACTTACTATCTGTATGACCCTGGGTAAGTCACTTAACCTCTGTTTTCCTCACTTTCCTCAACTGTAAAATGGAGATAATAATAGTACCTATTTTACAAGGTTTTTATGAGGATCAAATGAGCTAATATTTGTAAAAAAAAAAAGCATCTAGCACAGTATTTAGAAGACAGTAGACACTATATAAATGCTTATTCCCTCCCTATTTCCCTCTTCAGTTTGACTCATCAATTGTCACTTGAATCCCATCCAACAAGGAAATTTGTCTTTTCCCTACAGACCACCCATGTCTCCTATACATTAACTCATCATAAGCAAGGGTATTGAATTGTTCTTCTCCCTCTCTTGTGAATGGAAAATAAGGTGTCTTTGATACACAGGTCAACCAAGAAAGACAGAACAGAGAATCTGGGGTCTATAATTTTTAATAATTTTCAACTAGCTACAAAATGTCAATCACGTCACAAACTGACAGGAGACAAGAGGAATTTAATATTACATGCTGTAATGATATTTATCTCACAGTTTATCTATATTTCATTCATTTATATTATTTTTAAATTTTTCTTTATTAGCTACTAAACATTTCAGAGATTTGGTGTGCATAGCTCTAGATAAGCAACAAAGAACTGTACCAGTAACAAACCACATGGGGAATAGCGACTAATAAGATACAGCCTTATAAAAATTACACCTCTGCACTGTGTCATAGTGTAGTCGTTTCCTCCAAAAGATAGTCTTCAAAAGCAGCAGATAACCCCTATATTACACCCATTTGACATACTTGCAGCCAAACATTTATTTTGCTGGCAATGATTAAATGGCGAGTGTCAAATCCATCTTTTTTTTTTAATTAAAAAAGAATGATTATGGCTAACAACTCTATTGACAGAAGAAGGTGCCACTATTGCAGTCTTGCTGGTAAAACATAGTCCCAACAGTGTCTCAATACTGAGCATGCTTTTGTGTTATTGTGTATGTGTGTTTCTCGTTGTCAATGTGCTACTGCCATGGAAAGGTCTTGTTTAAGTAGGAGCCTAAGAATCTATTTATTTCTCATGCATAAATGCATAAATCACATCACTTTTAGTGCAATGCCTGTTAATATAATTCCACATTTGTCTAATCATGAAATCATAACTACAGATGACGGCCATGAAGAACCAAGGATAGCAAATTTTAAGTGCTTAAGAGCATGACACCTGAAGGAAGGCGTGTGGCAGTAGCTCTGTGGAAAGTCACAGTTTTATGAGAACAATACTGCATATTTAAAGGTTCAACAGCACATTAAGCATTCCTACATTGTTGTCATTCAGCAAACATCATTGAGGAGAAGAAGAAAAATAAAACAGAACACATCATAGTGAGCCAAAACCATCAAGGTATCACTATATACAATCTTGGGAAAGGAAGGTAACCAGTAAAGAAAAGGGACGGACTACACAGGACAACAATTACAATGGGGACTGATATGTGCATGTGTGCAAACCTAGAAGGGAAATACCATGAGAAAAGCATGACAATGCCGTCTTCCTCGACAGCATGGAGACAAAAACACATCTGTTGGCATTTAACCACTGCCCAGCATCTTTGTTGCACGTTGGTTGGCTTCATCAATCCTGGTTTTGTTGGAATCAGCCTGGAAGAAAGAGAAAGGGGTAGAGGTGTCATTAACAACAATGTAGTAATAAGGGATAACCACTTTGGATTGTTTTTTTTCTCTTTTTTTCTTTTTGAGGAATCAAAATTATTCAGACATTTTTCTCTTTTTGACTCAAATATAAGTAGCAAATCAACATTTCAATTCTTTAAGTTGTTTTAAGGATCTTTGATACTCCTCAGGCGTTGGCTTCAAGGACACAGTTCTACTGACTTGAAATCTGAAATAAAGTTTGTTCAGTTGTTTTTCAGTCATGTCTGACTCTTTGTGACCCCAGTTGGGGTTTTCTTGGCAAAGATATTGGAGTGGTTTGTTATTTCTTCTCCAGCTCATTTTACAGATGAGGATACTGAGGTAAATGAAATTAAGTGACTTGCCCAGGATCACATTGTGGGTGGATTTAAACTCAGGAAGATGAGTCTTCCTGATTCCAGGCCCAGTTCTCTATCCGCTATGCCACCCAGCTGCTCAGTGAAGTTGAATAATGTTTAAATGTGGCAAATCTTCCTTCCTAGCTGATGTTTTTGTTTGCTCTGCTAACTCTACACACACAGAATTTCATAGTCAGAAGAGACCTCAGAGGCAATTTATTCCAATCAGTTCCAGAAAAAAAATTAACTCTATAATTTACTTGGTTGACTGTATTCATTCCCAGTATTCAATGGAGAGGAAGTAATTGATCAGGTAAATCAGGTAAATCAACAATATTAAACATGAAGTGCTTTCCCACCCCTATGGGGTTCTATCCTCAGCATCACTTCTTTTAACTTGAAGTGTTATTAATTCCTAGAACTTTAAGACTTTATACAAAAATATATGCGTATATATATACATATGTACATATGTACATATGTACATATGTAGCTAGATATAGATATATACATACACATAGAGATATAGATATATAAACACATGCACACATATTAAACATTATATTTATTCTAAAGTAAAATATTAATGATTTATTAACTTCTTTTTTCTGAAGTTATTTGACCTTGTCTATATATATTTTATCACCAGACAGAGGCCATTATTTTTATTTGAAATTTTTCCTGTAGTTTTTCTATTCAGGATTTCAGTTTCCTCATCTGTAAAATGATAATGTTGATTAATTCACACTTTGTGATTCTCTCTAATCCTAAAGACTGCCTTCTTGAGAGACTGATCCCAGTGGAGGAAATGGGACCTTTGCTAGAAAGAAGACTGCAGGCTCAGATCAGTGTGAAATTATGAGGCAGACTGAATAAAATTTTGGGGGAACAGTAAGTAATCTACCTTGATTCAAATGTTGGCTGAATGGAGAACAGTATGTGATAAGACTTTGAAAAGTAGTTTGGGAGAGAATTAAAGAACATGAAATGAGAGAGTATTTTTTTTACTTGTTTTGCACTATGAATTCTGTATTTCAGTATATTATTCTGATAGAAATGTGTAGAATCACTTACAAGATTTAGAGACTAGAGTCCTGGAGATAAGTTGAGGCATTTATAAATATACAGACCTAATGTAAAGTGGTGGCAGGGAAATTATTAAGGAGGAGAGAAAAATTTTCAGGGGTTGAATCAATGAATTGATAATTTAGATGTGAGGTAGGGGAAGAAGCAAAAAATGATGCCAGGATATCTGTTCTTGGGAATAGAATAGTACTGTCATTAATAGAAATAGAGATGTCAGGACAAAGAATTGTTTTTTGAGGAAGCTGTTAAACACATTTTCTTCCAAGTATCATGGACATCCAGGTTGATATCCAATAGGTATTTTGGAATGTAGGTCTAGAGAATGGGAGAAGAGTCCTTGTTAGAGTTACAGATCCTATGGTGGAGTCAAATCAGCATTAGATTAAGAGAGTTCTGGTCTTAACTTTGCCAGTAATTCATCATGTGACCTTGGAGAAATCCCTTCTATTGACCCTAAAATGATGCCAGCTAACCACCATATTGTCCCCCAGTTTTACCATTCTATGAGTGTATGTCATTCAATAGGCAATGTTGGAGGAGGGGAGTAGTAGATGGCTTGCTAGGGTTCAAATCTCGCCTCTACCCCTTTCTAGTTCTGGGACCCTGGGAAAGTTGCTTAACCTCCAAGTGCCTCAGACAACTCTATAGGATTTCTCTCTTAAGACACAGGTGGTCATGGGACTAGATAAGTAGGATTTCTCTCTTAAGACACAGGTGGTCATGGGACTAGATAAGATTGTCATGGTAGAAGGCATAAAGAGTCAAAAGAAAAGGACAAATTATAGAGCAAGAACCTTACCTCCTTAATTAAGTCTGTGATAAAAAGAAATTCCCTATACTGATTCTACAGATGAAGACCTGCCTCTGATGAGATCTTTCAGAAAGGGCTCATCTTTTCTTCTATAAAATATTAATTTAAAAAACATTTAAAGATAAAGCAAGGTTTTAGGACTGAGATACAAGGTAATTTTATGACAGTCCACAAAGATATTCCACAAACTGTCATATTGAATGATCATACAAAACTGATGTCAGGGAAATATATTATGAATGACTAGATGTAACCAGTATTAGGGTTGAGAGTAGGGACATGACCCTGGGGTGGAAATGTTGAAAAAAAACCTAACGACATTAAAGGTTTCTTCCCTTCCCTCTAAAAGCATGTTAGGTGTCCATTCATGCCCATTATCTGCATCAGAAATAAAAGAATATTAGAGAGGGAGAGAAATGTGTCTTCCTGCATAAGAGACTCCATTGAATGAAATATGAATTTAAATATATTATCCCCAAATAGAGAAGGCAGCATGGTACAGTGGATAGAGAACTGGTTTTGAAACTAGGAAGAAAACATAGGTTCAAGTTCCACCCCTAATATGGCACATACTAGTTGTGTGACCATAGGTAAGTCATTTAAGCATTCAAATTTTTAGGCAGCTCTCTAAACTATAAATTGCCAGGAAGGTGGTAGTTTGCATTGGTAGAAGTGGTTTTCTCACCCAGGAATTCCCTGTAATAGTAAAACCACTGGTCCAGTCTCCTTCCCTCTTCCTATTTCTGAATAGTCCATCAAGAGTTCAGTGTTGGTTATGCAATATAATCTGCCTGACGCACATGCGAAATGAAACCTCATTGGAAGCCTTTGTGTTCCTAGAGCTTGGTAAAAGTATGAAGTCAGTTTGGAATTAGTTATCTTTTGTGATTTTATCATTAATTTTTTAAAATAACATGATAAAAGAATTATTTATTTTTTTCAAAAAGAAGTAAAAAATCTGCGTGACCAGTGAGACACAAAAAATTGAAATTTGTAATGCTACACAGGTATTTTCTCTCTGTTAATAAGGCAGCACAATATGATAAAAGTGGCCATAGCACGGAAGCCAGAAACCTGGGATTCAAATCCTAGCTCCGCCTCTTACTAGCTATGTGACCTTGAGCAAGTCACTTTCCATTTTGTAGTTATTTCAGTCTTGTCCAACTCTCTGTGACGCCATTTGGGGATTTCTTGTCAAAGATTACTGGAACAATTTGCCATTTCCTTCTCTAGCTCATTCTACAAATGAAGAAACTGAGGCAAAGAGGGTTAAGTGACTTGCCCAGGGTCACATTGCTACTAAGTGTCTGATGCTGTATTTGCACTCAGTAAGATGGAACTTCCTGACTCCAGAACTCTATCCATTGTGCCACCGAGCTGCCTGAGGAGCACATTATTTTACTTTCACTTAACTTACTGTAGTTTCCTCATCTGTAATATAGGGATAATAATACCTGCCCAATCCATACCACAGGATTGTTGTTAACACATATTTGTATAGTGTTTTGGCCAAGAAGATGATGGGCTAGTAATATAGAAAGAATAACAGATAATGGATAAATAGTAGAGAGTCAAAATGCTTCAGTGATGTCCTCAAGATGTCAGAAGAACATAAAAAGTGTCTCAGGTAATTTGGAGGAACTTTTTTTTTTTCATAGATTCTGAGAAGACATGGATAAGAGCACTAAATGAGCAAGTATGGATGGATGGTATTCTCCATCATACCCACAATGAGGAAATCACAGAGTTATTGGAGTATTGAAGGGTACAAAGACATGTATCATTTCATTTGGGTCTTATAATAACCCTGTAATGGTAGATATTATAGGTATCTTTATATTATATTAATCATATCATATCAATTATATTATATTATATTATATTATAATAGATATCTTTATATTATAGATTAGGAAACTATTGCTCAGGGAATTTATGTGACTTTTCCATGTTCACATTAAAATGTGTCAGAGATGGGATTTGAACCCACATCCTCCTGGTCACAAGTCTAGTATTCTATTCACCATACCATCTTGCCATTTGAATGAATGACTGATAACATAGAAAACTAGAAATGCATGAAGGCATAATTACGATGTAAGTTGACTTTTAAGGATAACTTCTATGCTGAGTTCAAAGTATTAGAATAGATCTGACACTCCTTATAAAATGCTTATTTTACATTTTAAAGTCCCTCAATTATAGGCACTATACATTAACAATTTGGCATACAATTTTTTTTTAACAATGGGAGAACTGATAACTATTACTTGAATAGCCAGTGTTTTGTTTTGTTTTGTTTTTATCAGTAAAGGTCTAATTTTATTTGGCACAGCATTTATCAAACACCTTTCCATGTAAGATTTTCTTTTTAAAACATAGAGCATTTGGTACAGAATAGACCAAAATAAAGCTTTCTTTTATTATTTTTTTTCTCTAATAGTTCCTTTTTGATGTCAGCAGCAGTTTCCTGGGTACTTTGAAAATGAGAATTTAGTCCTTTGAGTCAAAAGATTTAAAAATCAGATTTCTCTCTGTATCTAAGCTGGATAATTATTTTTAAAAATCAGAGAGAAATAAGAACTTCAATATCTTCCATAATAGAGACATATCACAAGATTCTAATATATGAGATTATCATTTAATTGGAAGTAAGCCTACAAACTAGTCATTTCCTTGGAAATTTCAAAATATTATACTCACTTTTTAGAGGGAACTACAAGGGAAAAAAATTACTTCAGACAGTCATCGGCGCTGGTAAAAAAATGTGACTACAATTCTAGAGAAACTAGGAAGCAGAGAACTGGTCCTCTGTTGCAAAATTCCCCAAAATCAGCCCTATTACTTCTTTCCCCATTTCTAGTACTGACCCCTCCCCCATTTTAACAGTCAGGCCTAAAGTGGAAAAGTGGCAATACTTATAAGAAACCACATATATCTCTATTCTCCTTACCTTCTCCATGATCCTGTCAATCTGGCGATTTTGTGTGTCAATCTCATTACCCATGTCCAGGGCCATATGACGAAGATTTCCAATGATGCCGCTCACCTGCTCCAGGTTTTCATCCATTTCATTTTCTCGGGCATCATTTGTTACCCTGTAACCAAAGAAACAATTCTTTTGAGGAAACTGGAATGGAAATACTCTGGATACCTAGGACTTAGAGCTTATCTGAAAAATCTGGAAATACTCTGAATACTTAGGACTCAGAGCTTATCTGAAAAATTGCTGTAGGCCACTGGATATCTCTGCTTTGGAAGACCTCTATTCAATATGGGGGGGAGGGGAATTTAACCCTAATTTGTTAGGAAATAATCAAAGCATTGTACTGTGCCAGTTTCATCTCTGAATATTTAAATATTTTTCTTTTTATTGATGACATTTTAAAGCAGAGGAACCTTTTTTACCTGAGCACCATCAGCTATCTCATGCTTTCTCTTTCATAGGATAATAGTCTTTTCTACTTTTAGAGTTTAATCATATTAGTAAGAAAATTCAGCTGCAGTTGAAAAGATTCTACTGAAGGATAATAACTCCATATTTCTTTTCCTATGTGTTTGTTAGCTATAGCCACACTCCGGAAACTAAACCCATTGAGTTAAGTTAAAAAATCACTTCCCTGTGATTCTTTTTCACTTGGGATGGAAAGGAAAGGGAGAAGTAATAATAATTATGGCCTTTCCTTATGAGGAATATTGGTGGGAGTAGTTACTTGCATAAAGCAAGTTAAATTTGCTTGTATTTAAATGCCACAATCTCTTTAGATGGTCTGAGGATGAGTTATTATGGAGGGAAAACCACTCAGACAATGTGTGTGTGTGTGTTTGTGTGTGTGTGTGTTTGTGTGTGTGTGCATGTGTGTGTGTGCATGTGCACATACATTTACATGCATTTGTGTATCTGTTGGGTGGGTAGGGAGTGGAGAGAAAAGATGTTTAGATCAACACGAAGATCTTGCTTATCTTTGTGCTTTGTTAGTGTCTTGGAAAGATAAATAGTTCAATTTGTAGAATGAAATTATACCTGCTTCAGAATTCCCTGGTTAGTAGAAATCTTCACAGCATAACCAGGATATTTCAATGATTTAGTAGTTGCAATTACTTAGAGCATGTGTTTGTACATAGGTATCTACTACAAATAAAACAGGGAGATTCCTTTTGGAGGTGGCTACCTTAACACTTTCTGTGCAATGCTAATTACCATTCCTAATGCATTATTTGAGGGTAGAAAGTGCTCAAGTTATACTTAGATCAACAAACTATGCCAAAATCAAGCCCTAAAACTGTGGCATGAAGTTATCCCATGTTGTTTGAGGAGAAGTCATTAACCATAGTGACTATTACCTCTGGTTTCTTAAGGAGTAACTGGAAAGATGTCCTCTAGACATGAAGAAATACGATCTATTTTTTGCACACCTTTGCACATTTTGCCACATTTAGGGGAATGTTGAGCTGAGTTGGTTTGTAAGAGCTAATAGTGGCCTGGCCATTGATATTTGTAGAGTAGCAAACCTAAGTACCTGTTGAATATCCTTGTGTAACATCATGTAAAAAGGGGTGAGTTCATTACCTGAAGAATATTTACTTATTATTAGTCCAGGTCCTTCAGTCTCCAAACAGCCGAGTTCTGTATAGGCTTGTCTTAGGGCCAGCTGTTGGTGACTGCCTTTGTAAACTCAGTGTCTCAGCATCTCCACGTATCTATACCTGTTGCTGTTTATAGACACTGTAGACAGTGTTTGCTTACCTGAACTAAAAGAGAAGGTTAGTTGATAGGAAGCCAAGCCACAATCTTTTTGGCATTCTCTGGATTCCACTAAAACATCACATAAAATTCATGAAAATACATTTGGAACAGAGGGTGAGGGCATGGCATCTCCTGGCAACATGGCACCTCTTTCTAACCCAACAAAGCTCACCTGCGGATAAAACCACCACTGATGGCCATCTGCTCTCGTTCATCCACCACACGAGCAGGTTGGCTGGCAACAACTCCATCTTGATTATTGCCCCAGGCTTTTTTGTAAGCATCACTTGACTTAAGCCTATGCAAAAAAGAGGGTGAGTAACAGTGCACTGGGGAGGAGCTGTTGAGCTACAATCTATTTCTTCAAGCTAAGAACTGAACCAAGCAAATGAGTTTCCAGTAGGGGCATTAAGAGTATACCGATATATCATAAACCTGACTCAAATGTTTGGCTGCCACCATGACCAGACTACTCAATGACTCAATTCCAATGGATTCAATTGCAGTTGTCAAGTCTGTAACATTGCCCAAAAGGGAAGTTTTTGGATTAGCTGGTTGGCTTTGACAGAAGCATAAAGGTAGCTGGAGGACATTCACTTTTATTTCAGTGACACGGTTATATTTCGAGACACAAAACACACACAAAAAACATACTGGCAGACAGACATGGAACAAGACTGCCAAGTATAGTGTGTACATCACATCACAGCAACACACTATCATCGAGCAAAACAGATTTGGCTAAGTTTTAACACAGCATCATACAGAGATACCCTGTTTTCCACACGTATGTGTGGCATCAGAGACACGTAAGCCACTGACATTTCCAATGAGGCATAATAGACACAGCATTGGAGGCTGGCTGGGGCGATGGCCTTTAGAGTTCTATTTAGGGCAATTTCAACGGTTTTCTAGGATAATATATCGGTACTTCAATACAGTAACTATACATCGAGAGTTGATGTACAAACCTTTGTCCACAGAGACAAAAAGTAAAAGAGGCATAGTGAAATGAGCGCAGGAGAAAAAGAAAAAATACAAGCAATCTAGCATCAGAAAGGGAAAGTCCTCTACATCTTCTTCATGCACCAGCTACAGGCATGAATAGAAAGTGAAGCATTCTCACTAAGCACGAACTGCTCCCGTAGTTGACCATTCCCGAAATGCACCAGTAGTAATAAGCCTTCCCAAAGAGCGAAACGCAGGTCAAATGTCCTCTTCTTTGGACTGGGGGCTAGGGTGGAGAGTGCTTAAGCCCTGGTACTTCCAACTATTCTGTGGGCAGTGACTGGCCTGAAGGAGCCATTTTTCACTGAGCTGCCTTGGAGAGAAATTTAAAATCCAGGCATACCTGCAGGGCTCATAGACACATGTGCAGCATATTTGGGGGGTGGGGTGTCTTGTAACTAAAGCAATCAAAGATGTTTTAAAGTTCTTTGCATAGAAGAAACCATGAGCTTTTTGGAATAACAGCAGTAGGGGCTACCTTCGGTTGACTCCAGAATATAGGAATCACACTCCCACATAGGAAGCTATATTGTCTTACACATAATAGGTGCTTAATCAATGATTGTTGAATTGGATTGGATTGTTTTCAAAGAGAATGCCTTTTCCCTTCATTAAAGGGCTACAATTACACATAGAAGTGGCTCTGATATTTCTATCTTGGGGACAGAGCACCTTTGGAGACAAATTGGAAAACGACTCCAATAACACATCAGTGACCCCTTTCACCCACGTTTAGTTAGGTATGTACAATTCCATAATTCTCACAGCTGTCTGAATTTACTGTAGGAAAAGGTTAATTGCTTTCATGCAATGTGACAATGTCAAATAAAAAAAAGAAGAAAAAGAATAATGTGTTTAGGAGAACTTAGCAACTTGCCTTGGGGTCTGTTGTATTGTGAACCCCCTGCCTGTGTCAGATTGTGTGAAGTCCCAAGGACTTTGCAATGTTTTCTGCTATGTAAGATATTTTGTACACCATCTTTGGCAACTTGGAGGTGGGGTGGGGTGGGGTGGAATGCGTTTCTAAAAGAAGGCAAACTACTGCTAACCCAAAATGCTGCACATACATTCACACTTATTGATAGGCATTAACTCGAGTCCTCAAAAACATGCTATGACAGGAAGACGCCCTCTGAATTCCAGGTGCACTATCACACACTGAATTGTGACACATGGTTTTCAAAGCTTCATCTACAAATGGTGGCGGACATTTAAGTCCAGTTTTGTGGTTTAATTTGGGCCTCTTGTGAATGGTCTAATTATTGCTTACTAACAAATGAAATCAGGAAGGGGCATTTTAACATCACATGGGTGCTCTTTTCAGTAGGGATTTCCTCAAACCTCCCTAGGGACACTTGAGGAGGAAGAAAGCCATTTGTGGAAATTCTTCATGAAGTCAAACTCTTGGAGTCTTTGGGGGAAATTGCTACTGAAAATGATTTACAATAAGAGCCTGATTAACTGGAATTTTGAAAGAATTGAGCGGTCTGGGTAACCACATTTCCTGGTTAGTTAAGTGGAAGGAGAAACTCATTTGTTCATTTCCTTCCCAGTTAAGAATCTGCCAAATTCATTAGGTTGCCTGCCTAGGTGAATGAGTTCTGATTAAGGAATACAAAAGCTTTTGTTGGTGGTTGAGGAGTTTGCTGTATGAATCTCTGGGTTTTCAAGGCCAAGAGAAAGTCTCACTGTATAGTTATTGTGGACGTAGGAAGTATTAGAGAATGTGTACTTACTCAAGGACCTTCGCTTGACAGATTGTTTTTTCAAGGTAGGGACCATGTAAAAGTTGGAGATTTGTTTCTTTCTCTTAAAATTGGAAGGCAGGAAAATTTGTGATTTATTTTGATGGCTGCAGTTAGATAAATTCCAGTTAATCCGATTTCATTGTAGATCATGCTCTAAAAGCAAGAGGTTTCATTTGAATATATCAATATGTGATCCTCTTCCCCTCCCAAACAGAAATTGGGCATTTTTAATCAGGCTGAAAGTTTTCACTTTAAAGGATGTGATGATTATATGATTGGATATATGATTGCACATCAACTATCATTTTAAAAGGGGGGAGATTATGAAGCTTTAGGATAAAAAGGATTTATAAAAATAGGGAGTTGGGAGGGGTAAGGGGAAACCTTAGTGCTGGCTTAATTTCCAAATGCATGTTTGACAATCATTTCATGCATTTGATCTCCCTGTCAGATGAGATTGTCTTCAAGAAACCTACACTACTCGTATTTATTTTCTCTGTTGCAAACTGTTACAACCACATGTCACATTTTCTGCTGCACTCAAAACAAGCTTTGAAGAATCTTGAGAACCATTTCATGTTTTGTGATGCCGTGCATGCAAAATCTACACATTTCAACATTTCAGCCAGTGTACTGGGTATCTGATGAAGAAGAATTTTTAAGAGAGACACGATCAATTTGGGTAAAGCCTGGCCACTCTTTAAAGGACTGATAAGTGCTCCTACTCTGGATTTCTATAATCTCAATCCGGGTCATGTCTTTCAAAGGTATTGAAATCTGTCCAGAAATGGAAAAAGAGAGCTAATAATAGAACACTCTCAACCTTGTATTATAAAATAGTGGGGCCAAATTACCTGCCATTTACTTTTGAGAACTGGTGCCTGGCTTCATGTTTCTTATCTCTTCAACTTCCTCCTAGCTTTTTCTGAACGTAAAATTTCAGTTTCTAGGGCTGGGGGAAGTGATGTGGGAAAGACAGTCCTGTTACCTGACAGCCTCTTTGGAAAGGGCTCTGTACTGGGGTACACTTTTTGGAAAATGTTGAAACGTTTACCAAGAAGAGGTGTGGACAGTGAAGCTTTCACTGCAGTATGCCTGATTTTTTTGGATGCATCTACAATAACTCCCATGGAATTGTCTACACTATGAGATGAATGCATTGGAACCCGTACTGATCTCTTCTGCATGCTACATGCTCATCCTGCCCAAGTGCCCAGCAGGGATGAGCTTGACAAGGCTCGGAGATGGGCCTTGGGGCTCAAAGCTTCAGGCAGGCAGGCAGCACCTACTTGTTACAGGGACACACACAAAGCCCACAGAATTTTCCTAGGTCCGTCAAATTCTTTTCTGCTTCTTTCATGTCCTTATTGATTTGGTCCATTCCCTCCTCGATGCGTTCCAGTTGTTCTGATTAAACACAAGTATTTTATCCCCACAGAATGAAGCGGATGAAAAAGGACAAAGAAAAAAAAGACAAAACTTCAGACATTCACTTTGACAGAAAAAAGAAAAAGAAAACTGGACACCACAGAGCAGAGCCGGTACCCAGTACCTACTTGTTACAAGGACATATGAAAAGGCCACAGCATTTCCCTAAATCTTTTAAATTTTTCTCGGCCTCCTTCATGTCTTGGTTGATATGGTTCATGCCTTCTTCAACACGATCGAGTTGTTCTGGTCAGGACAAAGGGATGACAGGGTGGAATGAATTTTTTTTTTTTGGATCTCCAACAGAACATGAGAAATGACTATGTAGAACGGAATTTGAGAGAGAGAGAAAGAGAGAGAAAGAAATTGACAATGCATTGTCTGAATGGATGCATTGCTGGCAGGAAGTATGCAGGCTGAGTGCTGAAGATGCCCTGTGCTGATGTGGAGTGAAGGAAAAAACCAAAAATGATGTTTATAATAGATTTTAATTCACACACGATGGGATGGCATTAGTTAGACCTGTTTAATTCAGAATGCCTAAAAAACAGGGCAGTACATTCACTTACTCAAATATTAGTGACACCCAAGAGAAAGACAGATAAGGCATTATTCTTCATGCAATTCAATTGAACAGTTATTAGAGAAAATTTGTTGAAATGCTGATATCTTTTTAAAAAATATATTATGATGATGACCACTTTCAGCCAGGCAATGGTAAAATAATAGAACTAACTTGCTTGGGGGATAAGACTACAATGGTAATTGACTCTTAGCTCTCCCCCTTTTGGCACCCTTTTTCCATCGACCTTCTGGTTGACCTAACAGTTGAGTATGTGTCTCTGTGGCACAATCTTTGGGTGAGAACACTTAGCTTAATTTATAGAAGCAGTAAAGAGAGCAAAATTAGTGGAGTTTTAGGAGCCAAAACATTTGGATTCCAATCTGGTTTCATTACTTACTTGATGTGAGATGTTTGGAGGCCATATAATTCCTCAGCCTTTTGGTTTCCCCATCTCTAAAATGGAGGCAACTGGATACCTACCCCAGGGCATGTGGCGAGAATGAATGAAAACACTGATATATTTGGAAAGAACTGTGAATCGTTGCATACTTTCTTTACTGCAGGCAAAGCTAACATACTCTCTCTATGTTAGGGATTGACTGCCATAAGAAGAACCTCAGTTCTCATTTTTTAAGATAAAAAAAATCACCAAGGCAACATAAATTAAAAGTATACTGCCATAATGAGGTAACAGCAGGTATGCAGGAAGGATTTTAAGATCACTTTAAAGATGATTAAAAGAGAATAGCATTTAATCTTCTAGTTTTCTAATTGCAAAACCTAATTATATCCTATTGCTTCCTTTCATTTACCTTTTCATGCATGCATGCATAGTACTTTGACTAATAGGCATGATCAGAATAAAATGAATAAACAAACACATTGAAAGCCTAAGGCCATAAATAATAATTTAAAAACATTTCAAGTGAAATTATAAGATTGCAGTCAACAACTTAATAATTAAACTGGGATGACCCCTGAAACCAAAGTGGAGATTGGAGCTTTGGAAAGGTGAATTCTATTCTTCCTGGTTTTGTATGATTTAGGAATATTAATACCTAATTAGTAGATGGATTTTAAGATGAATAACAGAATTCTCCTTTTCAGGCATCTTTATCAATTTTTTTTATTCATCTGAACAGTGAAAGCATATTATTTTGGATTTTCTATAGGTATCCCAAGAAGAATGCTAATAGAAGTAGTTAATGATGCAATGTTAATTCTATAACAGAAGATAAGCTCTTTGAAGCCAGGACAGTTCCGTTTTTGTCTACAATCCTATGTGTGCAGGAAGCATTCAATAAGTACTTCTCAAGTTGAATCAAATCCTAGTACACTTTTTGTATGGAATAGCTGTAACCCACTTTAAGAAAACTCTCTGTCTTAATTTAGGGACTGGATAAATCAGACATCAGTTATTTGCATTACAAATAAATTCTTCAATTAGGAAAAATGTTCCCTGCAGGGTAACTTTCAATAACGAACTCCTACCCAGCAGTGCCTTTAAATGTTTGTTTAAGATGAATGGTTTAAATGAGAGAGAGGAAGCAGAGAACCTTAAAGTGAAAATGTGAGTAACTATTGTGAATTGAAGAGCAAAATTAAAATGAACAATAACTTGTAAGTTAAAATGAGTCATTACCATTAAATTTATTTTCTTTTATTTTTTTAAAAACAACCCTATTTTCAGAAAACCTTTCAGGAGTATAAAGTGAGGCATATCTCCACTGACTAAAGATTTTAAGGCTATTTTATAAAAACTGTTTTGGAAAAGTGTTGTATAAAGTTGAGTATTTGTTAAGTGTATCTTTGTATTGAATTATAAATATCTTTATATTTCATTACGTTAGCTCTCTTATCTGAACTACTAAAAACAGGTATGGCATGAAGAACACACAATGTTTTTTATTTGTTTTTGAAGTATATTATTGTTCAAGGTTCTGCTCAAGTTTCACTTTATTAATGGAGCCTTTACTGATTTCCCTCTTTCTCCTCAGCTGCTAGTGCTTTTTCACCCCCCCCAAGATTATCTTGTATTCACTTTTTGCTATGCATGTATATGCACTTTATCTCCTCTCCTTAGATTGTAAGCTCCTCAAGGGCAAAAACTGTTTAATTCTTTATATGTATATCCCCAGCATCTAACACAGTGTTGGGTTTAATAAATGTTTGCTGATCGATTGATGTGTGCATCTAAGATTGGCAGCATGGTATAGCGGATGGATGCAGGAAGTCCTTCATCCGAATACTACTTCTGATACTAGTTGTATAATTATGAACGTCATTTAATATCTTGGAGCCTCATTTCCTCATCTGTAAAATGGGGTTAATAATACCTGTCGTATCTATTTCACAGTTATTTTCGAGATTCAAATCATATAAAGTTCATAAAATGCACTTTATATGATTTATTTTCTTTGAAATATGTAAAAATACTTCAAAGAAACTCTCAAACAGTCCTTCTTGTGTACATGACAGAATATCCCATTAGGAAGCCAAGTTCTGGGAGATTCCTCCCTCATTACTCAAAGAGACATTTGAGCTACTGTCAACCTTATCTTCTCAAATGATGAGTGGTACTTTTTTAGGGGAGTCATACCTTTCAAATATACCTTTTCCCATTTCTTGGTTTTCCAATGGAATATTCCAGCTTACAGAAGAAAAAGTCCTCTCAGTGGTTTGTTTTCCTGAGAGACAGTATCTTTCTTTTTCTTTCTTTCTTTTTTTTAAAGGAATATAAGAATGAGAATTATCTTTCTAATGTAAGTGTCTTAAGGCTATGGATGGTTTAATTCTTGATATTTGCATCCCCAGGTAGCATAGTAACTGGCACATAGTAAGTACTTGATAGATATTTGGTGATTGATTGAAAGAGATTCCTCAAGGCCATTTGACTTTAATTATGTATCTAGCCACTGTGCATACTTTCTGAACTGTTTGCAACACCAATGGAATATCCAAATAGGAATGGTGCATGCAACATTCATCACATAGTGGCAAGAAAACAGCTGCCACTGTTTTCTAAAGAATACAGTTGTTCAATTTAGTGTAATTCTGGTAGATATAGCAAATATTTTTTCACAACTACCTTAGGCAAGGAATTCAGTGTCTTGGATAATCAAGCAAATCTTGCACCATCTCCTCATTTTCCTTATTTTTCAAAAGATCTCTCTCCTTCAGCTTCCTGTATAGGACCTGGCTCACATTTAATATTTTTATGCCCCCTCCCTCCAATCAACCGGGCTTCTGAAATGAAAAATTTGTACCCATCCAAAAAGCAGATACAGCTGATTTTAATTAGATTAAAATACATGAGAATTGTGCTTTTAGATGTTCCCTTTAATAAACAACAATAACGTTTTATGAAGTATGAACCAGGAATCCTACTAATGGCCATCTGTAGCTATGTTTTGTAACATGTTTTGTAACGGCTAAAGAGATCATTTGATGTTTTTGCTGCTTATTCCCTTTGGATAAGGCATATGGAATGATATATGAATGTCCTAGTTTTATCAACATCCCTCTTCTTCTGGAAGAGCTGATAAAATTAACAGGGCTCTAGGCTTCTGAATACCCTAAAATGCTTGAAAATCTCCAGGATGCATAATGAAAGTTTTCATTCAGGGAAGACTAGAACAAGGAGAACCTTTGGCTAAGAAGCCTAGAACTGAAGCTTGGACTACTCCATTTCTCATTTGATGAAGCTTGTCATAGACAAAGACCAGTAAAGAGACTCTAATAGTGTTAAATGGGCTTCAGCTAAAGGAAAAATCCCTTCCCTCCCCCCCCCCCAGCTCTTTCAAGTCTTTAAGCCAGTAATCTATACTGCCACTTCACCTGACAGGTATGATCACAAAACTTTCAGCTTGATGATGCCGAAACAGTACCGTTTTTCATTCATTGCTTATCTTGGTATCTGTTGGGAGAATTGTTTCTGGCAACTATTGTCTGTGACATCAAAGCAAACAAATTAATGAAAGAGCAAAAGAAAGTGAAAAGAACTCTGGGACTGGAGAGGTTAAATAACCATTGCATTATTATAGCAACTTCCCAAGATCAATTTCATGGCCTCTGCCCCAAAGACAAGTTAGCTGGAGAAACTGAAATTCCGTGGTGAGCTCTCAGGCTTGTGCTCGCCTGTATCTGGACTACTTTGATCAGTCTGACCTAGAATGATAGTTTTAGTGCTTCCTTAAACCAGTCTGCTCCTGCCTCTATATAGAAATAGTTAATAATTATATTATATTTATATAATATATATATAATATATATTATATATAATATATAATATATAATAATTATAATATATTTAAATATATTTCCCGGGCATAGATGCTGTAATTATTAAATAAAAATTACAGAAATATTTTGAAGCAGTTACATGTTTAAACTAGAAGTTCTAAAGATGGAAAAAGCATAATTAAAATACATTTAACATGTCACAGTAATTACAAAATCATCCCATGCAATTGTCCCTTCTACTGGTTTATCATTTTAAAGTAAGCCTAACCCATCATTACAATAAAAATGAATAGACTCACTTACGGCCTGGCCAGTATGACTTCTAGGAGGCTTTTGTGATGTTTACTTCTTGTCTGCAGCAATCTGCTAATTATATATCAGTTTAAACATGGGATCTAACGTCGGAAGCTTATACTTACTATTCTGTGCCAAAATGGATATTTCTTAGGTTAATGGTAAAAAGTAGGAAACATTAATGTCTTGAAGGTGCTTATTGAATTGTGTTGTATGTACTTACAAGTATATACATAAATGTATATCTTTTGCACTGCTGTGATGGCATGAAAGTGATCCTGGATTCTAGAAAGGCAAGAGTGGAGCACATGCTTTTCTAGATTCTGCCACTCTGGAAAGATCTTGAGCATGTGACAATCCAGTGACAATTTAACATGCATTTATTAAGCACCTATGATATGCCAGTCACTGTGCTATGAGCCAGGTGATAGACTTCATGCCTCTTTTCCCAATATTTATTTAGGTAAATGAGGAGGGTATTTGTCACTAGATTAGCTCCAGTATCTAAAAACTAACTAGAATAAAGGTATCACAAACAGCATTGGTAGAAGGAATATCAACCTTGATAAAATTAGTGATACTAGAAGCATGGAAGTATATTATAGAGTATAAGATGCTTTAGGAAATCATTCATGGACTATGTTCTTGAAGTTGGATAGAATTTTAGTTTCATCTTTTTAGACCTTCATGGGAAGAATGTGGTTAAAATCAATCCTTCACATACATTCTTATTGAACATGCTGCTCAGTTCCATTCTAATTACATGTAGCTTGATTTTTTTCATGGATTTATGTTCTTTTGTTTCCAAAGATTGGGAAATTGTTCCCAGGAGTATTTGAGATACACTTTGAGAGGCACTTCACCAAGAAAACTCAACAGACTACCTTGTGGGACTAAGTGAAATCTGATGAAGATATTTTGGCCTGGGTTTTTAGAAATCATGTAGAAACCTGAATAATTTCCTAATGCTTGAATTTAAAATATTATTAAGATACTTCATTAATCCATTTAATATGGATCTGAATCCAGTATATGAAACTAGGAGAAAATAAAGCCTGTAGTTCTGTTTCTTTGGTGGCATTTTCTCTAATTACAACCTAATAAACATAATTGTATGAGTGGGTGAGTTGAGTCTGAAAGTCAGTGGAAAGAAGATAGGAATTTCAGAATTTCAGTGCTCCCCTTCCCATTTTGTAATTATGGCACCATCATGTTCAATGGGTAGCAATGCTAATATTTGTGACTTGACTTGTTTAAAGTAAAATGATTTCAATAAAGATTACTGTGATAAAAATGAGACATAAAATAAATATAAATAAAGTAAATAAAAAATATTTTACAAGACATTTTAAAATGTTGTATATAGTTTTTTATTTGTCCATATGCTATTAAGGTTAAGTATGTGTCCTTTATAAATAGTTTCCTATTTTTTAAAGGTATCATAGTCAGTTTTTAATCAGATTTTCCAAGGACTGAATTGGTATGATAGAAGGATGTGGATAATATTTTTATAACATGATATA
>CM053595.1:187853444-187881953 GCA_028646575.1 Pseudocheirus occidentalis | reverse complement strand
TCAGTGGAAAGAAGATAGGAATTTCAGAATTTCAGTGCTCCCCTTCCCATTTTGTAATTATGGCACCATCATGTTCAATGGGTAGCAATGCTAATATTTGTGACTTGACTTGTTTAAAGTAAAATGATTTCAATAAAGATTACTGTGATAAAAATGAGACATAAAATAAATATAAATAAAGTAAATAAAAATATTTTACAAGACATTTTAAAATGTTGTATATAGTTTTTTATTTGTCCATATGCTATTAAGGTTAAGTATGTGTCCTTTATAAATAGTTTCCTATTTTTTTAAAGGTATCATAGTCAGTTTTTAATCAGATTTTCCAAGGACTGAATTGGTATGATAGAAGGATGTGGATAATATTTTTATAACATGATATACTAGGCTACAAAGATTATGTGAGCTACTTCAATGGGAAGGGTAAGATGGTAGGGGATTTCATGTTATATTAAAATAATATTGACAATTTTAGCTAAAAGTTATTATTAAAAGATGTTAAAAGATTCAGTGGATCCCCACTGAATATCTCCCAATGATGTATTAAATAAATCAAATATGAAGATGACAATATGTATTTGTTTTAATCAGACTATTCAACAGAATAAAGAAGGCAAGACAATGAAGGATCTGGAGTCCTCTGAGGCACTCAAATATATACACATAAACCTTAATAGTTAAACTGACTATATCTTTATATAGAAATAATAATTATCATACTTCATTGAAGGAATAAATCACTTACTGAAGAAAAATGAACTTACCTCCTTGTTCATCCAACATAACCAAAGTCCTGATACCAGCATCTTTACTCTACATTCCAATAACGGGAGGTTGTTTGAAAAAGAGTTAGAGAGAAAAGAGAAATCAATAAGGGAACAATTAGCTCTAGACATGTAAATGGAGTAGGGCAAAAGAAAAATGGGGAGAAAATGTGGCAAGAACATTAAGGGACTAGAGGAAGGCCTCAGATCAATAGATACCATATGGATTCCATAAAGAAAATTCACTGTCAAATTTCCCTTGGTAATGAGGAAGAGAAAAAGCAGTTGCTAAATGAGAAATACAGACTCTGCAAATGCAATCAAAGTCCTCCATAGTGACCTAGTAGGAGAAAAGAATTTGTATACCAACTTTAGTTCAGGAAAATAATTCCTTTGTATTGGAGCAGGCTTTTAAAAAGATTTCCCTGTGTGACTACTTTTCATTCAAAGAAACCAAATAATAGGATTTTTCCCAGAAGGGGAGGAATAAGCAAGGATGCCAGCCATCTTTTTTTCTTAAAGACTGTAAAATCTCAAAACACTAGCTAATTTTGATCAGAATCCTTTATTCTACTAGGTGATTAATAGTGGAAAAGAGGCATGACTTCAAGGAATTGTTTTGGATGGATGGATCAAGGAAGATAACCAGAATAATTTCTAAAAGCCCCAGACACTTCATAACCATATTTTGAATCTGTCTTTCAATAGTTTACTTTGAATAGAGAGACTTGAATAGAGGTTAATAGCAGATGAATATTTTTTCTCAGCAAAACAATATTAAACCTTAATAGCTTTTAGGAATGAAGGAATAGCTCCTGTTCATTGCTGTTCGATTCTGAAGGGTCAGAAAATAATTTCTGACAGTAATCAACAAAGTCAAATTCTTTGGGGAATCAGTGAGGCTAACCGTGCTCTATCTGTAAACACATACTAATTTGAATAAGCATATTTATTTGATAAAAGTTTTCAGTTGCAGTAAATATATGATTAGCTGATTTCTAAAGGTTCTTAATAACATCAGGCTCTCCTGTCAGCAGCTGGTAGCAATTCTAGGAAAGGAAATCTGCTTTCTGACAGTGTTTGGGAGTGCTCATGCTACTAATGCTCAAGTAGCTACTTTGTTCCAACCAAGCAGCCATGTTTGCTTGAACACTAGGTAAATAAACTATTATCTATTCTACACCAACCTACATTTTAAATTTAAAAACAAACAAACAAAAAACAAGAGGATCTTGTTTATATTAATCCTGGCACAGTTCCAGGTACGCTTTATGAACGGGAAAATCAGATGACTTCTGTAGTGTGTGGATGGAACAGAGTTTTGGTCAGTAAATAGGATATTTTTAGTTGTATCTCACAATGCATTTTTTCTCCTAGGGTCCTATTCATATCTACTGAAACTGATCACTATTCCAAGTCATCATATTTGTGCTGACTTCTGTGGAATGGCTTAATGATATCAGCGTGGATAGCCATGCTTCAAAGTAGCTTCATTTCCTGGCCATTTCTCTTCTGTGTTTATTTTGCTTTGAACACTGTTGATGTGCAGATGATGCTCATTTTGGACCTGACTGTGATAAGCCTGGCATGTTATCCACAGAGTCAACATGAAGTTGGGTTGTCCTGCTCTTATACTTTAGAATCTGATACCACCACCAAGTGTGATTCTTGACTCTTCTGTTAACTAGCTGTATGATCACTTGTAAGTCACTTAACTACTCTGGACTTTTGTGTGAGCTATTGCTGTTATTACTCTTGTTGTCGTTGCTATTTACAAGAAACAGGATGGACAAAAGGCTGGCCTTGGAGCTAGAAAGACCTGAGTTCAAGTCCTGACTCATACATACTGGCTGTATAACCCTGGGCAAATCAATTCACTTCTTGGTGCTCTAGGTAACTCTCGTAAGGTGAGAAGCTGCATAGAAAGCACAAACCTGCATTAGAAGAGGGAATTTCCTCATTTAAGAATTTTTTTGTACCAGTGAAGTCACAGGTCCAAGTCCCCAAACCTGTGATTGTTTACATGAGAACCTGCTACCTCTCAACTGCAGCTACGTGTGCCATAGTGCACAGAGCACTGAACCTGGAGTCAAGATGACCTGAGATCAAATCCAGCCTCAAATACTTACTCTCTATGTGATCCTGGGAAAGTCACGCAACCTGCCTAATAGGGACAATAATAGTACCTACTTCCCAGTATTCTTTAGAGGATCAAATGATATAATATTCATAAAGATCAAATGATACAATATTTGTAAAACAGCAAAATGTCTGGCTGATATTAGGCACTTAATAAATGCTTGCTTTCTTCCTTTCTCTTAGCATTACTTCTCTCTGGGTCTCAGTTTCCCATTGGCATAATGAGAGACTTGAACTAGCTGTGAAGTTCTCAAAGAACCTATGCTTTAAATAACATAGCATTTATGCCTTAGATAGAAGTAGTTTATAGAAACAGCGAGTGTGAAAAAATATGTCCTTAGCAATAGCCAAGCCATACTTTCTGTGCAGTTGGTGCTGGTGTTGACTGGTGTGTAAGCAGGAAATATCTAATAATTAGGCTGTGACTATCTTTGACTGAAACAACTTAGAGCTGAGCTATATTGGGTTTAATATCTCATTTGAGTATTAGGTTCTCCCTTGTATTGCCTTCTTATTAAATCATGAGCCTTAATTTCCTTATCATAAAATGGGGATACAATACTTGTACTATCTATCTCTACAGGATTATTGTGATGAAAGTATTTGTAGACCTTGATGTGTAAATGGAATATGATGCGTCCTTGTCATTAGGATATTTTTTCTATCCACTTAAAAATTCTGAGATGAGTTTTTATGTTCTATTCTTATCGTCCTCATTTTTTGGGACTAAGAGTCAGGAAACCTGAGTTCTAGCAGCGACCTTGGACATCAGATTAACCTCTGACACCCTAAAGTCCAGCTCCAAGATGTTGTTCCTTGTTTCTATGACTATACTATCCCTATCCTTTTCAGCTCCTCTTGATAGGAATTTAATAATTCTTTCTAATTCAGTTTCCTTCATAGCTGAAAATCCACCACTCCTCTTCATCATCCTTTTAAGACATCTTTTAATGTCTTACTTTTTAGAGAAGAAACCTCTACTACTTTTCTCCATCTTCAATTTTCTGTAGTAACAGTCAGGATCATGTTATAATGAGCTGGCTCAACAAGTAATTTTAAAATTCTACAAACTCAATCTTAGACATAAGAGAAAAACTGCATTATTTCCCAAACACAGTATATAATCACATAGTATGAAAGGTTCTACTACATTTTTATTAGAGTTCTTCTATCCTATTGCAAAGAACCTGGAGTCAGGAGACAGGAGTCCTTGGTTCTAGTTTTGGTGCTGCAATTCACTATCTATGTGACCTTAGGCAGGTTAGCAAATGCCAGTCCTGGTCACCTTCCCCCCGCTTGTCAAATGGAAATAATACTACTTTCTGTATTTGGGTTACAGGGTTTCTGTATAAAATAAGGATCAGATGAGAGAGGAATGTTAAAGTCCTTTTGAAAAAGTATAAAATGTGAATTCAGGAAGTACTATTCTAAAATAACAGGCATCAGGGGGCCTCTTGGTATACTTCAATGCACTGATTTTGGCTCCTTCTTAGCCTGAATCCTCTTTTGGTGAGTTGAGAGAATAGGTATTTTGTCTTTCTGTTCTCCCTGTCATAGCCCCAAATAGCACAATGGGAATCTCTCTCAATTAAACTTTTTTTGGGGGAGAAGGTGGAAGGAGGAGGAAGAAAAGAAGAGGAAGTAATTAATACAGAGAGAGAAAGACATACAGACATAGCAAGTGTCACAGAAATCCATTTTGTTGTTCAGTTGTGTTTATCTTTGTGACCGTAGTTGGGGTTTTCTTGGCAAAGATCCTAGAGTGGTTTGCCATTTCCTTCTCTAGCTCATTTTACAGATGAAGAAACTGAGGCCAACAGGGTTAAAGTGAGTGGCCCAGGGTCACACAGGTAGCAAGTGTCTGAGGCCAGATTTGAACTCCAGTCTTCCTGATTCCAGGCCTAGCACTCTATCCACTGTGCCCCCTAGCTGCACCCTCTGCCCCCAGCCCAAAGAATGCCATACCCTAGTAGCTCGAAGTGGGAGAGAGTGATTTTAGTTTCTTGACTTTTCAGTCTCTGGCTTCCTTTTGCTGTCTTCTAAGGAAGAGATCTTTTTAAATCAGGGAGTTTGGAGACAGGAAACTGCTCTTTGGAAGGTGAACTGGGACCGCATACTTACAACTCACAAAATGATTTATGGAGACTTTTGGTTCGCCTTTTGTCTGTCTAGAATACTTTATCTAGAGCTTAGTGTGCTTGAAGGGAAGGTTTCAAGATTCAAGCAATCACCTGTTTACTTTGCCTCCAGGTGCCAAAATATCTTGGGTTTGAATAGAATGGCCTTGGCCACATAGTTCCATTTTTGATGTTTGATGTCAAATAGATTTAACCTTAGATTGTTAGATATGCTTTTTCATGAACACAGGTAAAACACTTGGGAGCACAATAAAGTTCCAAGCACCCTCCATTACCCCCGCAAACTCTCTAGTGGGGTTCAGTTAAAACAGCTCTAATGGAATTCCATTGTAGCATTGTCTGTGGCCTGGCTTTCAAGTGGACCAGTAGGTAAAAACTACATTTCTTTTTTTTTTGACAATCGGCAATGCCCAATTTCTTGGGTCTCCCCAAAATCCCTTACCAAAATACATTCTTTTTGATTACAGAGGTGGAAGGGAGTAATATGTAATTTTAAACTTTCTGTCTCCCATAACACATTCAATGTGTCTGGCCCGTCTTGATTTCAGTCATGGAATTCTTACGTAGTCCTTGAAATACTGAAATGTACTTCCATCAAAATAGACTATTATTCTCTGGCATAGACTGGTAACTGCATATTACTCACAAAATTCATATATTCCTTCTGCTACTGAAAGTACTATTCTTCACAGTCAGAGATTTTCACAAGTTTAGTAACCTTTCCTGTCTTTGAAACTGCATCTAAATGAGACATCAGCTCAATTCCAGTTACATAAAATTACATTGGTCCTTTGGTTTCATGAGCAAAATACTGATGCTTCAATGTTCAGGGTTTCCTAATAATCGGTGAACATGATTTCAGATGTAATTAATAAAATGTAAGATTCTTAAAAAGCCAAAGACTGATTAGCTTTTTGTCTTTGTGTCCCCCTGGGCCTGCCATAAAACTTTGAACATGGAGGACACTTAATATATGTTGGCTGAATTGTGCTGAATTGATAAACATCTGAAGACAGAAGGGAACCCAGAGATCATCTAGCTCAAACCCTTCATTTTATAGATTAGAAATCTGAGGCTCAGGGAGGTTTTGGGACTTGCTGAAAGTCTGACACGTAAGAAGTATTGGAAGAAGGATTTGAACCCACATTTTCTGGCTGCAGAGACAGTGTTGTTTTCACTGGACCATGTGACTATTTTAAAAAATGATAATTTCCTTTTTAAACAAAAAGTAGAGCAATGTTTCCATAGGGACTGATATGGAAATGAAGGGTATTTGACCCAAACCACAAACTAACCATCCAGGAAACATGTATGAATGGCTCTGCTGTTAAGAAAGTTATGCTTATAATCTCAAAAATGTACAAAAACTTATTAGCTTCTTCTTATTGATTGTATCAAATGGGAGTATCTTCCATAACAAAATATAATGGTATGATTGATCAAATGAGCACTCCAAGAGAAATAAATGTTGAATTAAAGAATTTCATTCCAATCTAGCTAATGGAATTTTTCCAGACAAAAATAGTTCAGACAATTATTTATTCCAGACAGGGTGGCACTTTCAGGAGTTTGAGAAGACACTAACAGGATATGTCAACAGCCCAAAGGCAAAGAAAGGCAAGAGCAGAGAATCGTTTCCATGACATGCTTTCTGTCTGTGTCTTCAATCTTTTTTCTAGGCCTGAATGGCTGCATAACCCAACTGTCCATGGATGAGTTCATCAATGACTGCATTGGAACATTATGAGAATTTACTTCATGTGGTTATAACGAAAGGGACAATAAAAAAATGAGTTTGGAATCTGTGACCTACAGTCAAGAAAATATGTCAAGATAATTAAGTCACTTTATTTCTGTATGCTCTAGGGCACTAATGTTACAGATCATTATGTAAAAACTTTTTTAAAAAATGACATTGTTAACTGAGATTTAGTCCAGTCTTTGAGGGTTTTATGAGAAGCTGCTTAGGGAGAATGAGTCAGAATCTTACATCTATATTTAACTACTTAGCCATCACGTCTCTTGGTTCTGGTTCTGAAATAATACTAAATTAATGTAGTTACCTACCCTGGTTTCCATATTATTTCAAAAAATATTTTGGTAAGTTTTTAAAGTATAGTTAGTTTCCTTTGTGATCCTATGTATATTATTTTATGCCTTTAAAAACATTGTTTTCTGACTAAGGCTTAATGCGAAGGTATTTGTAGAGCCTATATTGGATTGCATGACGTGGTGGGGGCCAGGGGGAGAAAATTTGAAACTCAAGGGACTGTGAAACTGAATGTTGTAAACTACAAGTAGATAGACAAATATAATAAAATAAAATTGAAGGAAAAAAATCATTGTTTTGAGAAGGGAGTCATTCTCTTTAGCAGATTGCCAAAGGAGTCAAAAAAGGTTAAGAACCCCTGCTTTAAGTGGAGAGCATGCATACTTGATGGAGAGTACAAAAGGCAAATTTCCTGTTTTTCTCTCTTTGTTCTGTTCCTTCCCTGTGATTTCTGCAGTGCTGGGCTTGTAGGGGCTCATTGATTGCTTTTATCTTAAACTGTAGCCTTAAATTGCCATTTTAAATATAAACCACTTTTTAAGCACCTCCCCCACCTTGCTAGCTTCATACAAACCTTATGGTTGCTATCCTTCTTTCCCTTCCTGTGTTATTTCAAATTAGGAATTGGCTCAGAAATGAAAAGCTGAGCCTTCTGCAAAGCTCTGTATTGCTGACTCATTTTGCTGTTTATTGATATAGGCCTAAGATGGAGTATTTTAAACCAGGTGCTAAGATTTCTGAAATATCAGGGAAATGTAGACCCAATGAAGGGCTGTTATTATTGTTGTTATTTGGACAAATGATAAAAGACAGCAATAAGTCAGTAGGACTAAAACCAGAGTAGCAAATCCGAAAGCAGATATATATGATTGAACATTAATACAAAGAGCCACGAGGATTTTTGTAATGCTGGCTCTTAGACTCATTTTGATTTGACCAATTACATTCTGCCCTTATGAATTATTAGGAAATCTTTAGTTTGCCATAATAATCTTCTGTACTTACTGTCTTAGAAGGTGTTACTTCTGAGAGATGCATTTACATTAGAGGCCTACCTATTAATGTGGAAAATTGATATAAATATAATATCTCTTCAGTTTGTGCAGTCTATAAGGTAGCTAAGTTTTCACTGGTTTGAGTGCCTAAAGGATATAAGGTCAGGGGATAAAGTGAATAAAGGTAATAGGAAAGAATGGGCCTCCATTTTACAAGATAATCACTCCTTACCTCTTCAACAAGCTGTAGCATACGGCGGGTGCTTTCCAGAGACTGAAAAAAGAAATGTAAACATTTAAGTCACAATCACAATAATCCAATCTAAACTGATGTCAGAATTTATACAAATCATGGAAATTTAAAAAAAGTGGCCCAAAGATAAAATGTCATCATTTTCCCCCTTTTCCTTAATTCTCATATCATTTAGATAGAACTGCCTTTCTGTGCATGAGACTGCCACTCAACCCCATCTCTTTCAATGACTTTTCTACAACCAGGATGACTCTGAGGCCAATGGCACGTGAGCAAATGTAGATGTTGACTTTTGGAAATGGCTCACCCTGATTGCCTCAAAAAAAAAAACCAGCACTCAAAAAATAAAAACAACAAACAAACCCCAAACCCAAAAATAAAACAAAAAAAAAGAATTTGGCAAATGGGTCCCTCAAGTCCACACACAAATATATGCATTATATAAACATAACACATGTGTATGTAGACACATACTATATGCATGTATAGTGCTTTATAGATACATTTATATATATATATATATGCATGAATATATGTAAGAAATTTAGTTGTCACTAGCTTTTTCCATACAAAATAAATAGGATGCAGAGAATCATATAAATGAAAACCACTCTCACTTATGATATTTTTCCATTCTGCCAAGCATGCCACTGTGGCTAGGTAGGAACTGGAAAGATCTGAGATTTCCCAATATTATTCTTTCCTCCCATATACTACATTTTTTGATAGTGGTTGTGGTTAGGGGACTTTAAAAAATAGGAGAGAATCTTATGGTATTTATTGGTTTAGATACTCTAAATCAGTCTCCTCTTGGTGCCTTCTACTTGCTTGTCCCCAAAGTATCTCCTTGGTCTATTCTGGTGGCTATTAACCAATGGGCTGCCCCAGGTGGAGTTGGTGTGAGAGGTCTGGGAAGCTACAAGGGGATTGGGAGTCAACAAATAAACAAGACTAACTCTTCTGGAAGAGCAAATAAATACCACACACACAAATACTATATATATACTATATATATGTATACTATATATATACACCCATGTATATGTATATATACATATACGTGTATATGTATATATACATATATGTGTATATGTATACATACACATATATTTATGTGTAAAATTGTTTTATAAATTATGTACTCAGTACAAATGAATACTCAAATACTAACTAGTAAAATAAAATTTAAATATTAAATATTAATATTTTCCAAATATACATAGATGCAATTAACAAAATACAAAAATCATTGAAAAATATTACTGAATTCATAGTAGTTTATTGTCATGTTTATTCTCAGTAAATAGATACTTAGAGTTTAACTACTTTAAGGGGAGGGTTCCAAGAAAATTTTTGAGGTTAAACTAGGTTTCTTATACTGAAGAAGGTTGGGAAATTCCCTTACCCTTCTCTTCCTCCCAAATGAAAAAAAAAACCAACAACTTTCAAAACTGCTGCCCTTTCTACTGAAACAGAGTCAGTCTCTTTTTTTTTCAATTTGTCTTTTCTCTCAAGCTTGCCAAATTAAAGGTTCTCTAGGTCAATTAAATTATAGCTTGTCTCCATATGATCTAAATGAAAGCAATCCTGATATCAAAGGCAAAAATCATCTGAGAAAGATAATTATTGTACATGATGGAAGAAAAGTCTTACCAATACATAGAAAAGTAATTTAGCATCCTTGTTTAGGGGATATTGGATTCTGGACAATTAAGCATCGTTTCTCATGACTTAGGATGAGTGCTATGAAGGGTTTTATGAGACTCCTAGAAATTCCACCTGAAGTCCTATCAGCCAAAATCTTGTGAATGCCTTAGAATTAAAACAAAATGACTATGTTCTAAATAAAGGTATAGAGGAAAAGCTACCTCTACATTTGTACAACATTAAGTAAGTAGAGACCACTGCTAGGAGGCCTTAACTGAATTATAATGTAAATGTGAAGACTATGGACTATAATGCAGAATGTGAAATTTATCAACAGTCATGATCTTTATTCAGCCTCATTTATTCTTGTAGCATATTATATAACAGATATTTGAACCAAGCTCTCCCCTACTACTGGCCATGTTTTATAGGCAATTCTTTCATGTCCTCAGAAGTCTTGTGACCTATGATATGTTAAGACAAATTGAATTTTTAACCTTTACTCTCCAACTGAGAGCCCCTGCAATATAGAGACAGCAAACTACCATAGCCTCCCACCTCCCAGGTCCCTCCCTCATGGTCACCTCATCGGCCAGCTGGTCAGCCCGTCGCTGCATCTCTTCCAGCTCATTGCGCATATCAGCGTCTTCTGCCATGGTCACGGTGGTGGTGGCGGTGGTGGGGACTTGACTTTAAGGATGCAAAGTCTTTGATGAGGAGTTCTGAAATGAACCAAATAAGAAAAGAAATTCTCAGGAGTTCTCTGAGTAAGATTTGCTGTTCTCCGTGTCTTTATACTTGGATGTCAATGTCTCTAAAAAAACAGGCAATAGCCACATACCAAGTTCTTGTTGGTTCTGTGCCTCTTACACTGAGCACTGCGCTCAGATATTGTTCAAGGCCAAAAATGTTCTATTCACAGGCTCTTAGTCACTCTCTTGAATAGGAACATGGGTATATTTTGGCCACTTTGACAATGCTGAATTCTGTTTTTCAAAGGTACAAACATCAGTTAGGATTAAGCACACTCAGGATTGAGAAAGATAAAATAAATACTGTAGGGATGATGTTCCATGTGAATATATTTGCAGACTGACTTTTGGAGGCAAAAGCTTTCAATGGAGAGAGGTTTTTGGCCCTCAGTTGTTACCAGAAAGTGACAAGAGGTTTTGTGCTAGGGAATGGTCACTGTTCCAAAGAGAGGAACAGATTCTGGGAGAAGGGGAGAAGAGCAATGGCATGGCTAACTTATTTCATCACGAAGGAGTGTTTAAAACAACCAGAATATGGGTCATTGATGAAAATGTCAAATAGAAGGAATGGAAAGCAGGAAAGAAGGGAGATGAGAAGAGATTGCCATTTCCCTTACCAAAGAGAACTTCTCTGATCCTACCAGTCCCTTTTAACACATGAAAAGCTACCACTTAAGCATGAGGCAACTTACTGCTTTGAATCTCTAGAACCCAAAAGGAAAGGTGACGCTTCTGATATATCTCTCTCATGACATATTTATGGACTGCAAGAGGGATATGTTCAGCCTCTTGACTGTGCTTAGAAAAAAAACTTGGGGTCTAGTCTTCTCTGCAAGAAGATGTATGTGTACTATATAGGAAAAGGCTGAGGTGAAAATCCCATTGAGAAGGATGGGTCAGGAAAAATTTCCCAGAAGATAACTAAATTTGGGGTGATGTGACCAATTTCCCATGAAGGTATCCTACGGTCCTTGCCCCCTAAAAACATTAAAGAAAGAGGACAGGAACTAGACCTCTGATTTCTTTCATGTATGGAACTCCTGAATGAAGAAACTTGACATTAGAATTTGAGGCCTTTGAATGTTCAGGACTATGTTATTACCTTTCTCTGTATCCTCAGTGATTAGCAAAGTGCCTGGCATATAATAAGGGTTTAATATATGCTTACTGACTATCAGTGTAGGCCAGCACCTTTTCTTCAAATTATAGTTTTACAGAATTGTTTAGGGCTTTCAGAGGTCAAGCGACTTGTCCAGAATCACACAAGAGAAAGAATGCACACGAGTATGATGTATTAGCATGTGTGTTTTCTTATCAGGGAAAGCTATTCATGAAGAATGCTGAATTTCAGGTAGAAACTAGACCAGGACTTGGACTCTCTCTCTCTCTCTCTCTCTCTCTCTCTGTCTCCCCCTGTCCCTCCCTCCCTCCCTCCTCCTCTCCCCTATCTGGATTTTTAACAGATGAAGAAACTAAAGTTCAGAGATGTTAAATTAGCTGGTCAAGTTTCATTCCTGGAAAAGTGAACTCAGGAGTTTTATCCTACTGTTATATCTCCTTCCTGAAAGCTAAAGCAATATTTCTCTGGAAGGAAATGAATTTGGGACTTATTACGATAATCTTAAACATTATTTTCCCCCTTTAAATTAACTGCATGTGAATTGATATTTTCAAAAAGAATCCAGAAGTGAAGTACAAATAATTCATGTGCTAAATTCATCTTTGAATGGACAATGAATTGTTATGGATACAATCAACTTCTCAGTTTCTGAACACAATAAATTGCAATATGGTTCTTAGAAAGGAAGCCGTCTACAAAGTTTTAAGAAAGAAATAATTACAATGATACAAATGATCAGAGAAGAAAAGAAGAGCCAATCAACCTGTTATATTTATCCTAAAGGATATGGCATCATATACTATAATCATGTTGATCTACTGCCATAATTAGACTAAGCACATAAAGACTAGGAGCATCTTGTATTTTAAATATTGCCTGGAGAATAATTATGAGCAGAAACTCACAATATTACTTGAGGGAAATAACAGTTCATATTTTTTCCTTCTTATAGAATAGAAGCCTGAGGAAGGGAGGTTTGCTGCTTTAATAAAGAGAGCTAAAAACTGTGAGGGAGCTAAAATCCAACCAAACAAACACCCTAAATTGCCAAATGGGAGTCAGAGTGAATATGGCCATTGTTATAATATTTTCAGTCCTTCTTTGAAATCCAGAAAAAATAAAGATCAGATTCGAAGAAGTCAGAATGTTAAAATAAAATCCTAACCTTTTATATGATTTGCAGAGTATGGTGTGTACGTGTGTGTGTGTGTATGTGTGTGTTCATCATCTGGTTCTCACTTTCAGGGTAATATTATTACCAATGATTCAAAATGGGACCAATCCAATATTTGTTAATTAATTTTGCCTAATTAAGACTAAGTATAAGGCATATTACTAGTGGCAGAACCACCATTTTCTGAAGACTTCTTTTCTTATCCAGTGCCTTTGTTCATGTTGGCCTCTATACCTGTAATCTACATGACCATTGCTATCTCTCTCTGGGGAGTTCTACCCATTACTAAGATCCCAACCCAAATGGCACTTCTTTCATGTGGTCTCTCATGATCCTCCTGATTGGAAGAGATTATTCACCCTTTTGAATTGTTTTTTATTTTTTGGTTAATGCTGGAAGGAAATAGATATCTAGTCCAACCTTATTATTTTATTTTGCATTTTTCCAATTAAATTTTTTTTCACAATAGTCTTTTACATGTTATATTCACACCCTTCCACAGTTAAGCACAACCCCTTGACCAAGCCACTAGATCTAACATCTGCTCCATTTTGTACTGAAATCTCTACTGAGTCCCCTCCTCTGAGTTTTCATAGCACCTTAGACCTCGCTACCCCCAATCCACTTTTGGATATCCTCAAGTCTTCCTAATAAGTTTTTCTTGGTATCTCAAACTAAGCTTGTCTGAAAACAGAACTTCTCTTTCCCCTCCAAAAACCTCCCCTCTACTAAACATCTCTATTACTGACAAAGTCATTTGAACCCACAACCTTGCTGTCATCTTTGACTAGTCATATTCACTCCACATATCAATGTCAATCAGTCTTGTCCTTTCTACTACGTAACATCTCCTATATTCATCCCCTTCATTCACAAAGCCATCACCCTGGATCCAGGCCCCCACCACCTTTTGTCTGGACTATTGCATTAACTTTCTAACTAATGTCCCTGCCTTAAATCTTTCTTCACTGCAATCTATCTGCCACTCAGCTACCAAGATGACTTTTCTAAAGTGTTCTAAAGATCTAACAATTTCCCATGAAGGTATCCCATGGTCCTTGCCCTATAGAAACAATACAAAGAAGATAGAAACTGGACCTGTGATTTCCCTGCTCAGTGAGTTGGCTCATTTGTTTAGGATCAAATGAAAATGGCTGTGTTTGGAACTTAAAGTTCTTCATAACCTGGCCCTCTCCAGTCTTCTTATGTTTTATTCCCCTTTACATACCCTCTACCACCACTCCCAGCCCCTGACCAGGAATAGGGAACCTCTAGGCTGCCTAAATTGGAGCTAATGGACCCAGGTCAGAAATGGAGCAGGTCAGAGTTTCTGTGCTGATTAGTAGTGGTCACTTCACTTCCAACCTGGACAAGATAGGGAAAGGCAGTCTCAAAAAGCCCCACAAAAACAGGTGTTCACTAATTGACCTCTGCACTAATTATGCCCCTGCAGTTTCCACACACTGCTCCTAATTCTGATCTCTGGTTCTACACAGAACAAGTCAAATCTGTCTTCCACATGACAGGTCTTCCAGTTATTGAAGGCAACTATCACATAATCCCTGAACCTTTATTTCTCCAGGTTGAATATCCCAACCCATTCTCATGACATTATCTTGAGTTCCTTTGCTATCCTAAGTCCTTCTTCTAGTTGCTTATGGCTGATCAATGTACTTCCTAAAATGTGGCACCTTTTACTGGATTCAGTATTCCAAGGACCATCTAACTAGGGCAGAGTACAGTAGTGCTCTCACCTCCCTAGCACTGGACATTTGGCCACAATGCTGATTAAGAGGAGCTTTCTTTCTTACGATATCATCTTGTTGAGTCATACATATCAAACCCCTAGGGACAGCATAACAATCAAAGCATTTCACCTCAGAAGAATGAAACTTAGCTGTGCCAATAAGTCCAGGTGACTGTTGTATGCTTAGGGAATGAGAGTGGGGGAAATGGACATTTCAACTCGGTGTTAATCCCCCTTTTAGTATGTTTACTGTCAGTTCTTTATCAATTTTCTCTTTTTATTTTTTTAGCCTCAACACACATACATTAGTATTCCAAGAGAGAGCATCTGAAGAGACATAATGATGGTAATTAATAGTAATTACAATAGCTAAAAGGATGTTGGTTTGTATTGAAATGGTGCTTAATATCTGGGCAGCCCAAAGCATTTAACTCATATTTGTTCATCAGCCAACATTACTCTAAATCCTTCCATGAAGCCAGAGATGTTAAAATTGCCCAGTAAGAAACATTGGTAATGTTAGGGGCAGAATTTTGCCCAAAATTCACACCACATATTTTTGGGAGATATTGAAACAATTCTCACTCCTATACCCTAACAAACGCATTTCCATCTTGAAATGGGCACTAATGTTTCTAAAGAAAACCTAGCAAACCCCATCAAAACCACATTAAGTGGAACATCACTGGCAAACCAGGCTGCTCATTGCTTTAGTTCACTTGTTTGTTTTCTTTCCTGCAGGGTTTGAAATGATTAAGATCTGGCCCATTTTCTAACTCACCCTATAAGGCAATGGGATCCATACCCCAAACAAGATGACTTGTTATTTCCATCAGGTGAACTGGAGGGCTCAGGAAGGGAATAGGTCCTGTATTCCCACCCTCATCCCCAAGGAGGGCTTTCTTTAGGTAGGGCTAGTGTCTAGTTAAGCCTAGGAAGACCACCTCTCAAAGTGTGCCAATCCTACCAACCAAAGAGCTCAGTATAATTTGGGAGCCTTGGGAACCATAACAGGTTTTAAATAGGTTGGCTCCAGAATCCAGTTGTCATAAAAGCAGCTACTGTATGAACCATAGCAAAAGGTTTTTGTCACTGGTGCCTAGCACATTGTTGTAAACATAGCAGACACAGACATTTGTTGAATGAGAGTTAGGGTTAAGCAACCTCTGAAGAATAAGACTGGGCAGACTACTAGGGGGCCAGATCACTAGGTGGATCTCCTTGCAAAGGCAGGTTACTCAATGTCTGTCTATATATCTAAAAAAACAAGGAGGTTGGCCATTAGGAGAGTGCCCCTTGGGAACACATCACTTGGTTAATAGCTAACTGCAGATCATCTGGAGATGTTATGCTTTTTCCCACACCCTGGGGGAATGGTTGTCAACTTATAATAATAACAAAGTCCTTTAGTATAAGAGAAGTTCTAGTGTCACAGAGAGTTGAGGGGAACTAGAGAAGCTTACCTAATATAATGAAATGGAGAAAAGAGGGATGGAGTGTAGAGTGGAGTTTTTGTTTTTTTTCCTTTATAGGGACAGGTCCTTGGCAAGAAAGAGTACAAGAAGGGAAAGGTAAGCTCTAAAAAGACTGGCTACCAGTATATTATTCAGATTTTGTATACCCAGAAATTACTTAATAAATACTTAGAATCATATTGTTTTCAAGCTGGAAGAGACTTTTCAACTTGGGAAGGACCTCCCCTCTATGTGTGAATTAGACCTAGTTCAATTGGACCTATTCCAATGTCTCAGTGAGGAACTCCTTTTACATCCCTGGCCCCCTCTCTCAAATCCCCACCATAGATAGCTGTCCCATGTCTGCTTAAACACTCCAAATGAAGGGGAGTTCACTGCCTCCTAGGCTGGTTGTTGATTGGGTTTGATTCACTTTCTCAGAGAAAAGTGAAAACAAAATAAAACTTGCTTTCCTTTTAAAGGTCTTAAAAAATTTATTTCTTATCCTGTAATATTTTAGTTATGTGTTCTTGATTTTGGCAACTAATCAGAATTATTATCATTAAAGAAGTTCTATCCAAGGTCAAAGAGGTCACAGATGTTAACTGCAGAGAAATCAGTGAATAGTTTCAGTATTATATCTAGCTTAGCACAGAAAGGGTCAGTAATACATTCAAGGTCATACAGAAAGTCAAGATTGGAGTTACCTAATTCAGGGCTCTAACTCTCCCCCATGAATCACAGAATCATTAATTGTTTGAGGGAGGGGAAAGATGACAGGTGAAAAACAAAACTTACTTTGCAACCAAGCCTGTGGGGCTTTATGATCTCAAATCACAATTAACATTCATGAACAGCCAAAAGGTAACGGAGTTCCCCAAGCACCTCCACAGAGATTCAACATTTCCAATGATTAGAAGCAAACAGCAGTATTTAGTATTAGCAGCAGGGCTCCACTGCTTACATCAGCCTCAGAAATGTCAGGGGGTTTGTCACTGTGGAAGGCATTTGGTGCAAAATGTGGAAGGCTCAGAGAGAGGGAAATCCCAAGAAAAGTCAGCTTTTTCTCCAGTTTGCCCTCCCCATGTCTATCCACAGATAGTACAATATAATCTGCTCTTGTTACCCTTTTGTGTTACCCAACTATTTCTGGTAAGCTGAACTTTGTCTCAACCACAATGAGGTCATGGGTTAATGGGGGTTCATTAGAAATATAACTATAAAGTTAGGAGGGAGCCCAACCTCTGCCTAGGTGTTAAGAATTTTCCTAACTGGGAGCTTAGGACAATCGAAACAGAACTTTGACCTATTTCTATATAATAAACTCCCTAAGGATAAAAAGGAGGGGAACCAAGTAGACTTTAGGGGTCATTATATCACTCCTCAGGCTTCAGATGAGCTCATTCTTACAACGATGTGTTACCCAATGATTTCTAACTTTATGAACTTTATTATGCTACTAAAAGTAGAAAGAACGCTGAATTGGGAGTTGGAAGATCTCGGTTGGAATTACAGCTCTTTTACTAACAACATGTGTGACCTTGGACAAGTCACTTGACCTCCATGAAGCTCAGTTCCTTCAGAGATAAAATGAGGGGACTGGATATCTGATGATCTTCTAAGTTCTCTTCCAGTTTTAAATTTATGATCCTATGATTGAACTCAGGAATATGATTTTCTCATTCTAACTTCCCCTTGCTTCATTCTATATCATAAAATATTTATGAAGGGGTTAATACTGTGTGTACAATGTCATAGATCTTCTCTAGGAGTTGTGTTCTTAGACTGGCATTTGGCAAATTGCCAGTGACTTCTGTGTCTAGTTCCTCATCTTCAAGAAGGAAAGTGTCTGTCCTCAAGAGGAAGGTTGTGAAAAATAAGATAATGTCTGGAAAGTACTCCCATCAATTTGGAGAAAGGAGCTAATTATCTTGATTTTTTCCCTCCTTTTCTTGCTGTAACTGCAAGAGAATGCTATCAAGGATTCGCCCAGTGCTATTATTTTCACTGGGGGAAATCTCTCCTTGAAGTTAATGCAAGTCTAAGTACGAAAGTGCTAATTCTAAGGGAATAATTAAGCATGCCCAGGGTGGCTGCTGAGAGACAATTCTATCAAATTTCCCCAAAACATTCTAGCCGATATGGAAGCAATGGCAAATAACTGGGGTAAGAGATGGTTTCCTCAACTTTTCTGAATAATCCTAATTATGCAAATTAGTACTAAGTATCAATTAGTTTTCCCAGGTTAGTCCCTAACCCGAGTTCTAATTACTTTTAAGCCCCTAACCATTCCATAGCTGGGTTATTACTGGCACACATCATAAAATAAGAGAATGACAGAGACTACTGAAAATCTAATTCCACTCTCTTAGTTTAAGAATGAGGAAGCTGATACCCAGGGACGTGAAGTGACTAGTAGAGTGTGGGAAACACAAAATATAGAGTCAATGGACCTGGGTTTGACTTTCCACTTACTGCTATGTGACCTGGAGCAAATCCCTGAACCTTGGTTTGCTCAGATGAAAAATGGAGATGATAATATTTGCACAATCTATCTCACAAAGTCACTGTGAGTAAAGGGCTTTGTAATCTTAAAAACACTCGACAAATGTGATGTTTCATTATTGTAGCTCTTCAAAAGTGTGGAGGAGGAGCACAAATTTAGTGGCAGAACCAGGACCAAAACCATTTGTGTTTCTATCTCTGTGACCTTGGACAGTCAGTTAACTTCACTAGCCTCAGTTTGCACACATGTTGTATGTACTATTTGGCCTTTAAGGCCTCTTCCAGATCTAGGTAAAGAGGTCATTCTCTGTTTCATTTCTTATTAAGCCTTAATCACTGAATGGGCATTGCCTTGTCCAAACTGAGATCCGTTAAAGACCTTAGATTGAAAAGGCCAAGGTCCCCCACTGCATCCTGGGACATCTCCAATTTTCCTGATCTTTGTCTGGCCACTGGATCCAAATTGCTCTGATGGAGAGAGGCTGCTGACTTTGCACAGCCCTCCCTCACTTAAATCCACTTCACTTGCATGCCATGGCATCACCTCCCTGATGTCATGGTCCTCTTCCAGAACAAAGGAAAAAACCAACAATAACAATTTAAATGTTTATTCCCAGTGTGACTAAGAATCTAGGAGGATAAGCAATAGCTAAAGAATTTAACAAAAAGGCCCAATTCATTCATAATAATTTCCCACCTATGTGTGGTGGTGGTGATGGGAACAGAAAAAGAAGTTACAGATTGGAATTAGGTAAAATTCCCCCTATTGGGGCATACAATTTGTTTACAGTGAAAATTCCCACAAGGGGTGATCCTTCTTCAGCAAATTTGATAATTTGACTCTGCTAATGGCTAGTCTCTGAAGAATAAATATGGGCCAAACTACCCAATTCAAAGGAGACTCATATCTTCCACTGTCACAGCTTCTCTCTGGAGCTCAGCTTTAACGAATCAATAAGGCCTTACAGCATTTCCCCCCTTCTATTTTCTATTGCTCCCTTGGCTAATTTCTCAGTTCCACTATTTGGATTATTCCAAATAATAGTTCTTTCCATCTTGATGCTGTCCTCTCCTCTCCCTATAGTCTTCTAAATTTTGGCTGACTGTAAAGCAATTCATGCTACATAAATATCCACGAATACATTCATAGGATAACAAATTTAGAGCCAGAAGGGACCTCAGAGGCTCTTTAGTCCAGCCTCCTAATTCTGGAGACTAAAGGGAGATTAAAGTGGCTTGTCTAATAAATTAAGTGTCAGAGATAGAATTTCAACCCAGGTCCTCCAAAGTCAAGGTTCTTTCCACTGTGTTATGCTACATTCCCTATGGATATGGTTTTATAAACATTAATTTAACATTTGACAAACTTCTGAGTGCCTACTATGTAGAAAACATTGAGCACTATGCAAAATATTCATACTCTAAGGTCTCCTTAATGGGTATCATTTCATAACACATTGTGCTTTTTTAGATTCCTTGTACTCTTCTAGTCTACCTACAATTACCTTTCCCCTCTATTTATAAAACAAACAGATGAAAAAGTAAGCAAGTAAGCAAGCCTTCTGCAATTGAACTAATACTGTTTCATTTCTTCAGTTCTGTTGGAGAAGAAAAGGAAGCAGGCCTACTCCACGGAGACTCTGTCCCGCATCATTCAAGGATTACTGGCAGCCAGGATGGAGGCTGGCTTTTGTTTGGGCAATCCTCTTTGGTTTGTGGCTTTTTCTCCAGGCACCTGGATGCTACGCGCTAGGGTTCAAGCTCTTTCCCTGTCAGGCTGCTTGGTCCCTCCTAATCGCAATCATGGCAGCTAGCCATCACCAACACTGAATTGTACTTGAATCTCTTGTTTCTGAAAATGCCAGTGTTTTCTTTGTCTGTTTGAGAAACGAGACCAAAAGGGCATTTAGTACAACCTTTAATTTAAGTATTATTTCCTGATGGTTTACTTGGAAGCTATAGCAGAGGACAACTTCTATTAAGATGAGAGAAGGTCAAAATGAAATCTGATCATGTCTATGTTGACCAGTGCAAGGGCAAATTTCCAGAATCATGTCAGTATAATAAAGCCATAGGAACGGCTTTATGGAGAGGTTGATAGATAGAGGCTAATATGATATAATTTCAGAAACAGTAGGAAGTCTTATTCCCAAATATCTCTCTCCCACCAAGGTGCTATTCTTTCTGAAATTCTACCACTAGAGATTCATTCATTTGGATTAGATGGATTATTGATTGATTGAAATACCTTCCTGTCTCACCTCTCCTCTTTGACACTTACTTGTGAGAGGCATTACTGAATCCAGGAAAAATGACAATTCTCTTTTCAATTGTAAATATTATTGGAGGGAGGTAACATTTTAGTCACCAACACCCTAGCATGAAACAGTTTTTTCTGCATGCATTGACTATACATAAGAGAAGACGATATCAGGAATAAGCATTCATGGACTAAAGACAAACTTTCACTGAGTTGATCTAAGCATCAAGATACAGTTTTGTTCTAGTGACTTTATTATTCATTATTTGTCATACAGTCAGTTAAGTAACTACAGCAGAAGAATGTAAGTACTTTCATTCTTATCTTTGACTTTCCAGCACCAAGCATAGTACATCGCCCATAATAAGTGCTTAACAAATGCTTCTAATCCGGCCTTAGACACTTGACACACTTACTAGCCATGTGACTTTGGGCAAGTCACTTAAGCCCAATTGCTCTCCAAACAGCAAAAACCCTAAAAAATTAAAAAAACCAAACCAATGCTGCTTTTCTTTTTGAGGGGGGGAAGGTAGGGCAATTGGGGTTGACTTGCCCAAGGTCACAGGCTAGTTTTGTAAGTGTCTGAGGCTGTATTTGAACTCAGGTCCTCCTGACTCCAGTGCCGGTGCTCTATTCTACTGAACCACCTAGCCACTCTAACAAATGCTTCTTGATCTGATAATGGTGAAATTCTTATGGCCTCACTGAAATGCCAGTGCTTGGCAACTCTAGGGAAAGTCATTCAGAATTTCTGTGTTGGGCTACTATATTGAGTCAGTTAGAAATATGTAGAGACCAATGTGGGTATTTCCAATCCAGTAGGAAATAAGAGCATGTACAAAACCTGTTCTATTCCTACGTTTCCTAAACAGAGTAGGAGAAGGTACTGTAGTCCATTTGCATCTCCTTTCCTGATCTTATAGTCATTATAAGGTATGCAGGAGGTGGCCTTGGATAGTAGTGACAGTGTCTGGGCTGCTGCAGAGGCAGAGCCCCCTCATAGATGGCCCTTCCTGACCTGGGTGAGCAGCAGCACAGCCAGTGGAAAGTCCATAGTGCATAGACAATTATGGAATTGCTGGACCAGCATGAAGTGGACCACCATCAGCACAAGCTCATCATCCTGAGCCAGGACAAGTTCTATAAGGTCCTGACCATGGAGCAGAAGGCCGAAGCACTGAAGGGGAAGTACAACTTTGGCCACCCATGCTTTTGGTAATGACTTGATGCACACGACCCTCAAACACATTGTGGAGGGCAAAATTGTTGAGGTCATGACCCATGATTTTGTGACCCATTCAAGGCCCTGTGGACTTGTCATGGTCTGCCCCTTCCAAGCATTCAGTGCCCCCAGCACTGAAGCCAGTTGTGCAGACTGCTCTGTAACTCTCCCACTCTCTGGTACTGTCTCATTTCCTTACCTCTGCCTTGCAGGTTCCTGGGGACAATTGTCGTTTGCCCTGAGGATGTGGTTCTGTTTGAGGACATTTTGATATTTCTTAGTCAAGAGATCCAGGACATGTTTCACCTTCAACTCTTTGTTGGCGCTGACTCAGCTGTGAGGCTCTCTCCTAGAGTTCTCTGAGATATGACTGTATTTTGGGTCCTCCTGGCTTAGAGTGAATGTCAATGGTACCTTTTTCTCTGTAGAACAGCAACCCTGAGGGTCTTCTCCCAGACTGATTTTTTTTCTAATTAAAGGGGCCATCCCTTGACTCATTTCTTAAAGGGGCCTATTCACTGAATTCACTGAATACTCACTAAGTGAGTATGTGAAAAGGCCTTAGCCTAAAAGGGCCAGGTTCTCCCATTGCATCCTGAGTCATCTCCAGTCATCCTGATGAACCTCTGGTCACTGCACCCAGATGACTCTGGAGGAGAAAGTGAGGCTGGTAACCTTGTACAGCCCTCCCTCGCTCAAATAAGTCAACTACAAATCATGTCATCATTTCCATGATGCCATAGTCCTCTTTGCAAACAAAGGACAACCACAACAACTTCATGGATAACTACTTATGGTGTTGTTCTATTGTCTAGACATAAATCATTATAGTAATTATGAGATATAAGGTAGAGAATTTTGTTCCAGGTCCTTTGGTTTTCTAAACTGTGATTTCTTAAAATCTTTGTCATGCTCAATGTACTATTCTGGGACTAATAAATACCAAATTTAAAAAAGAAGAAGAAGAAGAAGGAGGAGGAGGGGGGAGGAAGAGAAGGAGGAGGTATGCAGAGAACTCCAGTCTCTACTTCCCATATTACAGAGCTTGGAAGGTGCCCTGGGAGACATGAGAAGGGAAAAAAGGAGGTAGAACTAGATGCTTCCGATTATGGGCCTAGGTATCCCAAAAGAAGCTATACATCAGGTCTAACCAATACTTAATTTCACTCTGGACACAGCCAATTTGTAATGCAGCATATTTCAAATTTTAAAAAGTCAAGAATGATAATTATGTGAACCCTTCCAGTCAATGCCATGCACAATTACATGAAGACAATAAATAATTGCACACTCATATTAGCACTAATGATTAGGCAAAGATATGTAGGAGCCAAAAGGTGAGGTACAGTTTCCTTCCCTGCCTTTGCTACATGTGTGATGATCTTGAATTTCTCTGAGCCTTGGTTTCATAATCTGTAAAATTAAAGTGTTGGAACAGATGATCTCCAAGGTCCCTTCCTGCTCTGCAGTCCTAGCATTTCAAACCCAGTGCTCTCTGCAGTACAATACCCATTTTAATGCCATCCCTCTCAATGTGAGTTCATCCATGGCATAATTGCTTCTGTTAATTTTGTAGACATGTATCCTCCTGCCAATGAAGCATGCATACTGGGTATATGAGACTAAGCTTTGTCAGAGATCATAGTCACCAACATTGATGATGGAGGGAGATTTTTTTATTTCCCTTCATTCTCTAATTTCTCTGACTACTTGTCAGGTAAACTACGCTTATGAATAATCATATGGAATGTTGTTTTTTCTAGTGAAATATGCTCTAAGGACTTTCTTAAGGGGGACATACGAAATAACTGCTACTGCCCATGTATCTATTGAGTCCATTCCATTTACTCTAAGACAGATGGTCGTATCATCCATACTAGGATTAGAACAATTACAGAGCTGGCCGAGATCTCCAGTTTCACACTGGCACATTCTCTCGGTGGAAAGTTTTCTTCCTGCCAGTGTCAGTACCAATAGGCCACTTGGTGTTGTGAATACTAGAAGGTGCAAGAATGTGATGCATGCTAGAGGGAATAAACTTTATTTTTTTTTTTTTTTGCTTTTTAGAGGGCTGTTGGGGTTAAGTGACTTGCCCAAGGTCACACGGCTAGTTTTTGTGTTAAGTGTCTGAGGCCGGATTTGAACTCAGGTACTCCTGACTCCAGGGCCGGTGCTCTATTCACTGCGCCACCTAGCCACCCCGGGAATAAACTTTAAATGTAGGATATCCTTAGGAAGAAAAAGAAATTATTATGAAAGGGAAGTCAGAATTTAACAAAGACAGCCCCATGGCCTGAAAGAAATGTTTAGGGAAATAGCCCTGGGAATTTACCAGCAGAACTATCACTGTAGCACATTTCAGTGTTACAACTCTTGGTCCTAACTGGTCACATTATATTGGGTGTAGTCTAAGATAGGGAATAAAAGATGCTCAGCATCCTCTGAACATGAATATATAGCGTCATCACAGGTCATTCCTGAGTACTGCTATTTGTGATTATACTCTGGAGTAGAGTCTCAACCTGACAAAATGTCTTAAGGAAAAATATATGTGGTTGCATATTTTTTATTGTCTCTATTGGTTCTCTTCCTCTAAGGCAGTGGTTCTCAACATTCCTAATGCTGTGACCCTTTAATACTTGCATGTGGGCGTATCTGCATGTTGGTGGACCCACCTGGAGACGGATAGAGGAGCTGTGTTTCAGTTCCTAAGACCATTGGATATATGTGTTTTCCAAAGGTCTTAGGCGATCCTGTGACCCCTGTGAAAAGGTTGTTCGACCCCCAATGGGGTTGTGACCCACAGGTTGAGAACCACTGCACTAAGGTCTAGGGTATCAGCCAAGTTCTAATGTGAAAGATACTGTGTAGACACCTCAGGACCTGAAACCTTTCTAGTAGAATTGCCTGAAGGTGAACTGATTCCTATCTACTGTTAGGGGCAGCTAGGTGGCTCAGTGGGCCTGGATTCTGGAAGATGTGAGCTCAAATCCAACCTCGAACACTTAATAGCTGTGTAACCCAGGCCAAGGCATCTAGCCTCAATTTGCCTCAGTTTGCTCATCTGTAAAATGGGGATAATAATAGCACCTACCTCCAGGGTTGTTGGGAGGATCATATGAGATAGTATTTGTAAAAGGCTTAGCACAGTGCCTGGCTATATAAGCCTGTAAGTACTATATAAATGTTAACTACCATTCTTTTTCTTTTCTGCCATACCTTGTACACAATTACCCTAATTAACAGAATAATGAGGGTCTACTTTATGAAAGGGAACACCATACCCATTAACTGAAATCATCCCTAGTCATATCCTGCACATTCTGGGGACCAGTGGTTTCAGACGCTGCCTTCCTGTCCCTAAAGTCCAGCTGTGCTGCCTATCCTATTGTTCTGACTCAGCAGAGATGGTTTTTTTTTTTACTAAGGTCCATAAATATATTATGGAGCACGGTGCTAATATATCCAGATTATGTTTATAGTGTTCTATGGTATTCAAGAAACATTAGCACAAGACCCACGTACGAGTGCATTTTCTCTTCCTGGATCCATTGTCTACCCCCCTGAATCACCTAGAGGAGACAGTCCAATAATTTCTGGAGCTCAGTTTCCCTCATTTCTCCAATGGAGTTGGTCAAAGCTACATTTGCCCTTGTAATACGTCATAGATGCTTTGAGATGTATGTTGTCGTGGATCAGCGCCTACACTTTTTTTCTGGAAGAGGAAGTTTTTGAACAGGATTTTCTACTGTATTAAATGACGCTGTGGTTGTTGGAGATAACTCATATCTTTCCTAACTTATCAAACTCACCCCCCCAGTAGTAGTTGGCTTATCTGTAATATCTGACCCTTTACCTCTGAAGATTTAGAGGAAAGATACCATTAATACAAAGATTTATCATGATCATTTATTTTTCTTGAAGCTATGTTTGGTCTTGATACATTACAATTCTATGGATTTTAGCTGATAACATTATAATCATCATCTTTGAGAGAGAACTAGATGACTAAAGGTATCTCCTTCTTAACCAATGAGTGTCATGCTATCTTGTAGTAAACCTAATAAATGGAATATTTTAAACTAACTAGCCTGATAATTCAGGGAGTGACTATTCATTGCAAAAGGATCCTTTGCTGTAGAAATGAATTCAATATAGGGTTCCTTTAAATATTAAGCTCCCAAAGTACATTTAAGTATTTTAAAGATCATTAGCTACTTGACTAGAAGATTAGAGACAGGAACTCAAAGCAAAAGTCTGAGGAACTACTGCCAATTTAAGATCAATCAGAAATGAAGATGAAAGTGCCATTGAAAAACTGCATAAATCAGAGGAAGAAAAAAGAATTTGATTCTTAAAATTTGATTTGCATGCAAATTTTAGAAACACTATTATGTAAATGGAGGTACACCTGTGAAATGGTTTCCCAGTAGCTTAAGATCTTTAACTCGTGTTAATGGAACCATCTGAATCTTTGAGAGGATTACAGGCTTCACTTTAATGTGCTTCTGTGACATTTCCTGTCACAGAAATGGATTGGATTTTCAAGCCTGAACGGAAGCTACAGAGAAGTGGCCCTGATAGTATCAGTAGAACCCTGGAATAGACTGTTTCTGGAGGAATGTTATACTGAAATCATGATTACTACGCTAGGAAGGAGAAAACAAAGGATATCTTTATATACTATACTCACACTGATACAAGAAGTAGTCTTCATGTATGTGCTACTTTACTAAGGTTGACTCCATCATAGACCCATTGACTGATTTTTATTGGCAGTTGGTAATTTTTTCTGGGTTTTATGTACTATATGTTGTTATTATTGTTGTTACTTAGTTATTTCAATCATGTTTGACTCTTCATGACCCCATTTGGGGTTTTCTTGGCAAAGATACTGGAGTTGTTTGCCATTTCCTTCTTCAGCTCACTTTACAGATTAGGGAACTGAGGCAAACAGGGTTAAGTGACTTGCCCAGAGTCACTCAGCTAGTAAGTGTCTGAGGCCAGATTTGACTTCAGGAAGATGCATCTTCCTGATTCCAAGCCCAGTTCTCTATCCACTGTGCCACTTAGCTGCCCCTGTGTATGTGAATTATTGGAGCCCACACTGATGGCATTTGAATGCTTTTTAGTATTTCAATTATCATGAGGATTAGTTCTATACTCATCATCATTGTCAACAGAACATTTAAGAAAACAAGAGGGATGGACTTATGTTATTCTGAGGCGTGGGGTGGGAAAATATAAAAAAAAACCTTCTTAATGACCATATCTCCAAATCTATTAACATCTGCCTGGCAATGGAGACTCCATGTTCCATTCTATTCCATTCTCACCTTACCTCTCCTGTCATACCTATCATGGTAATGACACAAAGGAAGAGGTAACCACAGCTGTTGCTTCAAAATGATGGACTGTGAATTTTTCTCTTTTAACAGAGATGCTATTATTGGCTCATGCTCAGTAGGACACAAGTCATGGGAGTTGCTGTTGCTGCTCAGAGTAGTGAGGATGTTTGATCTGATCCATTCATTCATCTTTTCCCACCCAGCCCCCCTTGTACCCTAGGGTTCATTTGTACATCTGCACATCCACTTGCAAGATGGCTGCCTGTGGCTAAGCAAGCAGTGTCTGTGGCCAGATAAGGGATTTTTGAGATATCAAATCTCTTATCCTGATGTGCTCCTTTATCTTAAAGGGTTTGTAGGCAGCAATCTACCATTTCAGGAGTTATAGCAGGGCCTGAATAGAATGCTCGGTCTCTGTGATTAGGGGGCTTTGTCTCTCTGCATACTGATGTCTCAAGTGGCTCCCCTGCTATAAGGTCATGCTGTGAAAAACTCACAGCTCCCCCTAAGCACACCAGGGGAAGGAAGCCACTTGCAACATTGGCTTGTGCCCTTATGTAATGGGAATCTGAAGCTCTTTCCTGCCCCTAGCCCCTTTGCTTAAGTGGCTCTGAGAATGTTCCCTGATTTGGTGGTCACGTGGAGCCCGTGGTGAGAGGCTTGTTTTTTGGGAATGGCCACACCTTGTTACTTTGTAATTGGACAGTGAGTCAAGAGGGCTGACCCAGGAGAAGCCTATTTATACACCCTGATGTGAGGCTTTGCTTTGGGGGCTCACTTTGAGAAGAGTTGTGTGATTTGACCAGATGAGACTCTGGGAAGCCGTTGAGCCTCCTGGCTTTGAAAAACCCAGATGCTGGTGCTTCCCTCTCTGGTAACTTGAATAGGTAATGGATGTGATGGTCAGATGGTTGGAAGCCCATCTGCTGATCTGTTTCTTG
>CM053595.1:187803002-187852944 GCA_028646575.1 Pseudocheirus occidentalis | reverse complement strand
TAGGGTGCTTGCTGATACACCTTATCAAATAATGAGGCTGCTGCACCTAAATGGTGTTGCCCCAGCCTTGTTTTGATTCCATAAACAGCCTGTCTCAAGGTAGAAATAGTACTTGGGCACTTGGAAATCCTACTGATGACTCTGCAGGGTGATGGGGAAGGTGACTCATCAAAGGAGATGGAAACAGGTGAAGGGATAAAAAAAAATTAGGGAAACATATCCCTCGAGGTCACTGTGGACAGGTCTGGTGACTGCAACCTATTAAGGGATATGCCTATGATTCTGGGGAAACCTAGTGCTGGGCATTTGCATTAGAAATGAGGATCATATATTTAGAGCTGGAAGGAACCTCAAAAGCCTCCTGAGTCTAACCCATTTATTTTATTGAAAAGGAAATGGAAGCTGGGAATTTAAGAGCTGAGAGATCTTTGCCAAGTGTCTGAGGCAGGATCTGAACCCAAGTCTTCCTGACCTAAAATCAAACACTCTATCCACTATACCACCAGGGGTAGAAACCTACATGTATGTACAACCTCAGTGAGAACTGATCTGATATAACTGGCTTGGGTAGGGAGGATACTTCTCAAAACCTGAATCTCCACTCCACATATTTCATTTTTCTCCTTGATTCAGAAAATCAGACCAAACCTTGACCAGGAACTGAGAAATCCAACATATCCTCTTCTCTTCATCACCTGGAAGCATTTCCTAAGTATGTGATACTGTATAGAACACGACATAATCACTGACCTTTCAGGTTTACTATGTCACACAATCTTCATTCTTTTCATCTGTAAGATTTCTGTTCTTCACCAAAAGATATGGAAGGGGAGGACCCTCCACCCACTCCTCTTTTTAGTGCTTTGGGATACACAGATCCTTGTCCCCTCCCCCTTTCCTAGAGCTGGGTAGAGGTGGCTTTGCTGCAAACAGATGGTGACCCATCTGTGAATTCAGTAGGGAATGTGCTGTCATATCTCTGCCAAAGGATACCTGCCAGCCACCCGTCTTAAAGGCCCAGACCCAACTACCATGCACACTGTAAAATCAGACCATTAGCTTCTTACTCCGGTTGTTTTTCCAGTTTCCCAGCAACTAGAGTGCACACACCAACAAAGCAAATAGCACTAGTGACAACCTCTTACATCTGTGTGTAAGCTTTGAAATTTATAATGTGCATTCACAGAAATCTCATTTGACTCAAAATAACTTGTTAGTGGCCCCATTTCATAGAGGATGAAATTGAGATTAATGGAAGACAAATGATTTTTACAAGGTCATTCAGTAAGAGGCAGAGCCAAGACTCAAAGCCAGGTCTTCTGATTCTAAGCCTCCTGTCTTTTCTACTATGTTGTGCAGCATATTGACTGAGCTTGCAAATTATTTGCCCTTTTCTAATTTCTAATTTTATTTAATTTATAATTTTTAATAATCACCTTCATGTGCTCTGTGTAGATCTTATATATACCAAGATGCTTAAATTACAATGTATGCTCTGGAGAGCAGGGACTATATTTCTTTCTTATAATTATTGGCAAATGGTAAGCATTTAATTAATGCTGTCTTTCTGGCCTTGGACACCAAGCTCCAGGTGCCAGCTTACCCTGGGGCCTCCTTTCACTGGTATATCTATCTTCCCCTATGACCTTATGACCCTGGAAGATTTCCCACAGGCTCCTCCCTCCCTTCCCTTTAAGCTCCCTTCCATGTGTTGTCCTTCCCCATTAAGTAAAGCTCTTGGAAGGCTCAGACTATCTTTTATTCTTGTATTTGTATTCCCCAGTACTTTGCACAATTTTTGTTGCTGTTGTTCAATTGTCCTATTGTGTTTGACTCTTTGTAATCCCATTTGGGGTTTTCTTGGCAGAGATATTGGAGTGGTTTGCCATTTCCTTCTCCAGCTCATCTTACAGATGAGGAAATTGAGGCAAACAGGGTTAAGTGACTTGCCCAGGGTCACACAGATAGTAAGGGTGTGAGACCAGATGTGGACTCTGGAAGAAGAGTCTTTCTGACTCTAGGCCTGTTGTTCTATCCACTCTTCTAGCTAGCACATTATAAGAATTATTTAAATGTATCCTGCCCTGCCTTACCTTGAAGAGGGACTGCCTGATTTAGTGCATGAAGATTTATATACTACTTTCTCTATATCAGCGTCATAATCTCTATATTGTAAGTATTATTCATTTTCATTTTACGTATAAGGAGACTGAAATTCAGGAAGGGAGGCTAAGTAACTTGAGCAGGCATCCAGCTGGGGAGTACTCATGTTGGGACTTGAATATTCAGAATTTGAATGAAATCCTCTTTTTCCTACATCATATTGCCTTTCTAAACATAGAAACATACAATTCACTAAACAAAATAACACATTTAAGTCATTTCTCAGCAATGACCCCAAAGTAATAATTGCATTTTAAAGATTCAACAAACTATAAAGTCTCTGAACAATTCTTTGTTCCACTGTCTCTTCATGATCCCTAGTACCTGGGTCAGTCAGTACCTGGATTGTGAATCTAAAGATGAAAGGGTCATGTAAAACTTCACTTTCCCCTGTAATTTAGAAACTGGAAAAAATGGTATAACTTAGTTACCCCTGCAGGATATCATAAGATCACAGGCAGGAGTTCTCAAGTGGACCCCTTTGGCAGTCAAATGGAGCCTATGAACTCTTTCTCAGAAGTATGGTTTAAAATGTATAATATAAAATATATAGAATTACAAAGAGAACACAATTACATTGAAATGCAGTTACCAAATATCTTTAAATATTCCTGGACCCCAGATTAAAAACCTTTAATGGAGAGGCCTTAAAGGTCATCTAGCCCATTTCTCTTACTTAACAGATGAGAAAACTGAGACCCATAGGTTAAGTGACTTGTCCAAGTGTACACAGGTAATAAATAACAAAGTTAGGATTCAAGCAGGCAACTAGGTGATTCAATAGATAGAGTTGCTAGGCCGAAGTCAGGAAAATTCATCTTTGTGAGTTCAAATCTGGCCTCAGATTCTAACCTAACTTAAAAGGGTTACCTCTTAAGAATTACTGTGATCCCATACAACAATAATTCTTTAATGACATTATAAACTTCTTAAGTGTAGGGTCATATCTCATATATTTTGATATTCCCTTTGGTATCTAAAAAAGTGCTGGACACACAGGAGATCTGTCTGATTACCAGGACTTTTCCTAATCAATCCCTGATGACTTTTTTTGTCATCATAGGGCAAAAAAATTATTGATTCATTCATCAGTTTTTCTTGAATTAATCCAATCCAACCCATTCCAAAATGCATTTATTAAGTGTTTGCTCTAAGCATTGTGCAAGGCTCTGGGGATACAGAGAGGAAAAAAGAAATGGTCCCTGTCCTCAGGAAACTTACATCCTTTTGAGGTGGAGAAACTAGGGAGATACAATATGTACCATGGAAACGGATAAATATATACATGATCATTTGAGAGGGTAGAGAGTAGTACTAATAATTAAAGAGAAAAAGAACAACTTCCTGGAGAAAATGGACATGAGCTAAGCCTTAAAGAAACTCTTGGATACCTAAGAGAAAAGAGTAGTGACAGGGATAATGGGTGAAGAGTAGAAATTTAGGGTTGGTAATTCTGGGAAAGCTTGTATTGCGTGGCAATTTAGATTCACTAAGCAGGTACCATTTCAGAGGAAACGTGTTAATTGAACATTAGTAGTATTTTTTTTCTTTTCTTTCCCTTCTTTTAACACCATGGACAATACCCTTAATAAATCCAGCAAAAGAACATTTGCTGCTGAAGAGCTGTGTGGATGCTGTTAAGGATGGAATTAATTTGCATCCAAAATGACCTTTGGGGGCAAAATTTTTAAAGTATGTTCTTGGGCAAGATGAGAAAATGTTAGCTTAGCAACAGGAGCAATTGAAATACAGATGCTCTCGTTGGTTTAAAAAGAGGCAGATGCCTTTGCTTTCATGAAGGTAGCTGACAATGAGACTGTGGTTTTGCCAGGCCCTTAATGACAAGGAGTTTGTGACCTTGGTCTAAAAACAGATTTGAAAATAAGGGCTTCTCCAAAACCAGTTTATTAACAAGAAATGAAATTTTCTCTGGAATTAAAGTCTCTTAGGGATTGAAGGGATCACAACAATTTGATGCAGATGGTTTTTCTCTTCCTCCAGGTAGGACTGTACCTAAAGCATCCCAGATGGTCAACTATGTTATTTGAGGAAGAGATATAATTAACCCAGGGACAGCTTTCCTTGGTGGAAGCATGCAGAAAGCTGCAAAACAATGCTTTATGGTTTCTAAAACTACTCCATCTAGTTATAAAATTATAGAAGATTGGGGGTTACAAAAAGAGATTTATTTGTGAATCTTCTCCCTTCCCCCCATCCCACCCTTTGAGAAACTAGGAGAACACTTGGGAGGTTTTAAAGTAGCAAAGCCTTTGTAGGTGACTTATACTCTTTTATATCTTTAAAAGTTTTAAAAGCACCAAATAAGAGAAGTATAGGAAGAAGGGTAAACTGACTACTAAGAAATTTTGGGGTTGAAGATGGAAGATTTCATTGATTTCCATCATCCCTGCTCTTTCCCTCAATTCCACTCATTATCACAGGTTAAGGATTAAGTTATCCCTGTAATGGAGAAAATTGAGGTGCTAGGTTCTATGCTTTGGTACAGTATTGGTAAGTTGAACAGCCAAGTCCACAGCCTCAAGGGAGGAAGAGATTGTCTCTGATAATTGGTCCTAAAAATTTCCTGAGAGTCTTATATATAAATTATCTCATAACTTTCTCATCATGGTTTGTAAAAGTGTATCGAATGAATGAGTGAGTGAATGGAAGGAGGATGAATGAATCATCAAAAAGAAAAAAGTGAAATTATCTATTCCTGCCTACATGAATTCTTCCCTCAGATGCCCTTTATGCTTTCTTTTTAATTGTAACGATGCTCTTAATATTTGTTTTAATTCTATTTCACCTTTGTAGAAGATGGGTTTTTTTCCTTTTTGTTGTTGGCAGTGGTGTTTGTGGGCTGCCATCAAGGAGTAAATTTTAGGCCTCCAAGAGCTGATTTTGTCAAATTTTCACTGCGAGCATTTACATCGCAGAAATCAGCAAATACTAGAAATCAGGGTTCATTTTATTGTTTTTTGGATTGTCTAGGCTTAAAAAAGTCATGGAGAAAATGTTACTAATGCACATTAAACTTAAAAGTGCCTCCTGAATACACTGCCCCTCCAGAGAGTCACTTGTGAAACATTTACTATCATACTCCTCGAGCTCATGCAATGCAATGTACCTCAAGGCCTTGTAGCTGCCATGGGATGATGCTGAAAAAGGATTCTTGGCTATTTGAAGATTTACTCAGTGAACCTGTGGGTAAGAAGTAACTCATACGGTCAAATAAAATACTAACTAGGCTAAGGCAAAGAACAGACATATCTCCACTTTAGGTCCCCCTCCTCCTTCCTCTTATCGGTTTTTCATAGTCTAATAAATTCACTTTTCTAATTAGGGTAGGGAGGAGTAGTTGTTGGATAGGGCTATCATATGGAAGGAGTATCAGAATTAGGGGCAAGGGGTAGAAACTAAAGAAAAGAGTTATCTAGTTTTCATGTAGCAAATACTTTCCTAACAACTAGAGCCATCCAGTAGTGAAACAGGTTGCCTTGGAAGCTGGTTGGCTACCCCTTACAGATCCCAGATGACCATTTGCCAGTAACTGGGTAGAAGGAATTCTCAGTCATTCATGAGATAGACCAGACCGACTTCCAACTCTGAGATTATGAGACTCAGCTCTGTGGACCACAGATCCAAACCCAACGTATGGTCACCGCACCTTGTGCCCCCTCTAGGATCCTTTCCCATTTTTTCAAACTTGCATTGTTTGAGAACTTGGTGCCTGAGTTAACACAGAGTTTTGGTTAATTAAGTTTATACCATCATTCCTAGAGGGATCTACTTCTATTGCTTTCCCCTTTTTGACTGCAATTCTTAACTGTTACCCAAATATATGTTTAGAGATAATTGCTAAAATACAAGAATAATGGTGATTATTATATTTTTATTAACAATGAAAAACTGACTTTATATAGTGCTTCCTACTCACAAAACATCTTGTGCATTATTTTATTTGACCCTCACAACAATCCTGTGAGGAAGGTGAGAGAGCATTCTCATTTTACATATGAGGAAATTGGGGCACGGAAAGATATGGAGGATTTGAGCATTGCTCTTTCAACATTGCTATATCACCTTGAAAAAATCCATATAGGCAAGCATCTAATTATTTAAATTCTCTAAATAGCCATTGAACTCAGGAGCAGGGAATGGTGAAAACAAATAACCTTTTCCTCAGGGACCCAAACAAAGTTTTTTCTTCAAGTAAGAACATATCGATTTTCTTTATTCTCCTAATGATTTACAGGAAAATTCATGAAATGAACTGAACTTCAAATTGTAAAATGAAAGTGCTAAAAAGTAGAAACAAGACATTTTAACACTCACTATCAGAACATGATAAATACATCACAAGGATAAATAAGAAAGAAATTACATGTCTGAATAGAGTATTAAATCTAATAATTATATGGAGAGTTAAATTTAAAAAGACAAGAATATGAAATCTTTTCAGACATATGTACAACAAATGCAAAAAATTGACTTGTTTTATTTTGATCCTTTTTCTATGAAGCTGATGGTCAGATTGTTCATTTGGAAATGATTACAAATAGAAGTAAGCAGTCATTTCTGTGTGTGTGTGTGTATGTGCACGTGCATGTGTGTGTTTTCAGTGCCTGCTATCTCTATTATGCTCTGACTCATATGTTGAAGATAATATTCATGATACATATCTATGAAGTATTTGAGTATTCTACAAGCGTTTGGTCTTTTAACAAATAGGACCCTCCTTTCCTAGCTCCCAAAATGCTTTGAAAATAATCCCTGGTATACTTCCCCAGAAAGGGAGGTGGGGAAAGAATAACAATTGAATTCATAGGAAAAAGATCCAAGTAATTTCATTTTGTTTAACTTGCTTCCATTGGTCCTACACTGAAGAAAAAAGGGTGTAAGAAAAGAAATGTGGGCTGGTAAATTGAGATGCTTATTTACAAGCTTGTGGCAAACCACATTTCCCCCAGTTACTTTACTCCTAAAATAGATACTATTATCTAGTGCTTCCTTTGTGATTGTATGACTAGATAGTATCCTGCAAACTAAGTCTCCCTTTAGATGATACCTGGTTAAGGAGTGAGGTGCTTTGCTTTCTGTTTAAAAGGTGTTTTGTTAAGATCTGATAGTTGTATTTTTCTTGAAAACTAATCTAGTACAAATATGAAGTAAACATTCCTGGCTCTATGGTATGTTTGGGGATTTAAATTCCTAGAAAAAAAAATAGAGTGACCTTTTGTGGTTGGTCACACTTTGGGTGGCACTGATAGATGACATAAATATTATTTAAAATTTCTAACTTGTTACCCTACATGGTGCCCATAGTTCTGATTGACTTCTTTTCAAGTCAGAATGTTACTGTCTGTTCTAGTGGCATAAATGTGAGAAAGATGCTGCTTCATGAAATTAAGTAACTTTTGTGGTAAATCCTGGGAAAAGAGATTGGAAAACCTGTCTTTGTTCTTTCAACTCAATCAGATTGTAAGCTCCTTCGGGGTGGTGGGGATTAAAAAAATCGAGCCCATCATGGGATCCTATTCATAGGAGATGCTTAGTACATGGAAGTTGGTGGTGACGATGGTGATGGTAATAGACATTTATACTGCACTTTATGGCTCATAAAGTACTTCAAACACATCATCTCTTTTTGGTACCCTCTTTCTGATCTTGCCCAATGGGGAGGAGTAAATTGTTGCCACATACATTAGTCCCATCATCCTTTCATTATTTTAAAGAATTAAGAATAGGGTAATAATTATTTTTACTAGCTTCCTTTTTTCTAAGAGGCAAGTAACTGGATTTAAAAACTCTATTCTTTAAATTAATATTCAATGAAATAGTGAGTTAAATGAAGAAAAGCAGGTGCTTTTCTCCACTGATGTTTTCCCTCTGCTCAGAGCTTAACTGGCAGACTTCTGTTCAAGACCTGGGAGAGTTATTGAAATTTTGCTGGGTACTGATATCAAGATCACCAAAGCTTCACAGTACCATAGAATGGTACCAAGTTCTTCTTCTTCCCTAATTATATATCAGTCATTTGCCTAAATAATTTGAAGAACGTCAGAGAAAGAAGCACATTTTTATATCCTCTCTTAATAAGGACACTTTGATAATTGGTGTTCTTCAGTCTGAAAGTGTCCTACCTTCAACTCTTTTAATATAGGAAAGGAAGGTCATCATAAAACACACACAGAGATCTAAATCTAGAACAACTAGGCAGCCAATAGTAATCCTTTGTGTTAGAAATATATGCATATATGTATATGTATAATATATATTTATTTATTTTAATGCTGATTATAATTTAAAAGTAAATATTAGACATGGGAATACAGGGAGGGTAAGGGGTTAAGTAGGTCTGGGTAGGTTGGGCTTGGACTGAAGGGATTATGTAGGGTCAGTTTCTGACATATTTCATTTTGGTCATCTCTAAAGAAAATGTATATTGCTTTTCATAGGCTAAGGCTTCCACATGCATCTGTTGAAGCAGTAACAAAAACTCACTTATTTTTGTTTCTTTAAGTTTCACTTAGCACTTGTTTTAAATGCAAAATTAACCTGGGGCTTAGACGTATAGCCCATTGGGGAACTTTGTAATTTTCCATATTAAAATGAAATGTTAGAGGAACATAAAGGAATCTACTGAACATCCTAAAAATGATGACACAACCAAAGCTTCTCCTTCTCTTTAGATCTGTCTACTTTAAGCTTGCAATGAATGACAAACAACCCAAACATCCATAGACTACACAAAGGTATGCTTAAATACCAGAAGGAAATTTAAGGATCATTAAATTTAATCATGTTTTATAAATGTATCATTTATACCTTGTCCAAGGTCATACAACATTGCTAGTAGCTGAGCAGGACTCAAACACACACACACACACACACACATCTGGCTACAAATTTAACGTTCTGGAAAGATTATGGTACATTCATCTTCTATGCCATGTTGCCTCCTATTTCTTCTCAATTTTAAGGTGGCTGTGGAAGAGACCCAAGAAATCTGGCCACTTTCTTTCTCTCTTTTAAGAGATCCCAAGCAAACATGTCAAATTGTTTGGAAACTCCAAATATTAGAGAAACTATTCAATTTTATTTTTGAGTTATATTTTTTCTCCAATGTGTATCTTCTTTTCTCTAAGAAAATTCAATGCTGTAAACTGTGACTGGAACATAATGGCTCAGAATCAATATGTTTCCAGTCAAAGCACAAGAATTCTGAGTTGTTGTAGCAGGTGGTACAGAGAGGAAGAGTAAACATATTTCAAGAGTACCATGAAGTCCAAAAGAGAGTTCCACTAAATAATACATACCCACAAGGACATTTAGTTTCTATAGGTCTAGGGCCCTTGATTTTGAAAATCTGAACTTTTGTTTATTTAAAGTTTCAATCATGATGTGAATTTATCATGTCCAATTGGTGGAGATGACTTAATATGGGAACTAGAAGTGGCCAAGAAAAACACGCACATTTATGAATTAAAGTTGTTTTGGGGTTTTCAAATAGCCATGCTTTTCCAGGAAATTGGAAAAGGACAAAAGACAAAATTCAGAGCAATCACAAAATGCACTGTTAATCACAACTCAACTCCAAGGAGATCCATTTTAAAAACTGAGTTATGGTCAATGTACATATTCATTTGTTAAATGAATATATTTTTAAAAAATTGTCTTTTAGGTAGAAGTCACTATGCTAGGACAATCAGATAGTACAAAGAGGTTTAAGTTAGGTCCCTGATCTCAAGGAGCTTAAATTTTAATTGGGGAGCGTGGTCATATATTAGAGTGAAATGACTTTGTAATTAGTGGACTCTACATTACCAGCGCTCTTCAAGGCCCCAGGTGACCACTTACTGGGAATGTTTTAGAGGAATTCTTATTTAGGAATTAGGTTGGACTAGAATCACTCCATTGGGGTCCCCTTCCAATCTGAAACTCTAAGTTTCTATGATTTAAAATTCAGTGGCAATGTTAGGAATACTGCCTTGGAAAGTCTAAATACAACACTGTGAAAGTAACACTGTCTGGAAACAGGGGAGATGTTTGGTCAGTACATTTCATAATTCAGGTGAGCACTCAGTCTTTGGAGGCATCATTTGATGGGCACTCTGAATCCTTTTGTGTACTTCTTTTGTGCAATATACTTCAAAAAGGCACAGATCTCGCTGTGTTATCTAACCTAAATCATATCCTGACATAAAAATTAAATTAATGCAGACTGATTTTTCTTAAGTGTTGAAGACAAAGCATGAGGACATGTTTAAAAATATCCTTTACTATTTTATGCAGGCCATCAATTCCATTTACAGAATGAAAACATTCCCTCATCTTTGATTTCACTAATGTGAAAAAAACCCAACCTTGTACATTTCTTCAGGTGCAAATTCTCCAATTACTTTTTAAAGAAACAACAGAAAAGGATGTGAGAGTTTGATGAATTGTAGTTCCTTTAAATCAATTGACTGATTTGATTGGACTCCCTGATACAGGATAGAAAAACAAGGAAATTCTGCCCAAGTCAAGTCCCTCCCTTCCCTGACCACAATTATTCCCAAAAGAAATTTACAAAGAGAACACGTGTTATCATGGATAAATATAGCTCTTCATTAAACTGAGTTCCTTGAGAACAGGGATTGTTTTTGGCCTTTCATTGTATTCACAACACTTAGCACAAGGTCTGACACATACTGGCACTTAAAACTCTCCTGTTGACTTGATTCAGACCAAATATATCAGAATATATCAATATGCTATATCAAATTGAAATATTAACTCAAATTTAAGTTGAGTAACTAAGACTGGAAGTTTTGGGGCCATGAAAATGAGGCCAGGCATGGGAGCCGGGCAGATCTAGGTAAAGGCAAAAAAGACAGTGGCTGAGGTAGAAACATGGGTCTGGAACCAGGTGATCCCTATGTTCCAGGGAAGGGTATGTCTGCTTCCTGAAGGTCAGAATAAGGAAGATCATCAAAGGCCAGAGCAAGGATTAGGTTTGGAATCGGAGAAGATAGTCTGAGCATCAGATAGTAGACACCAAGGTATTTTAGTTAAGGCTTTAGTTAAGAGAGGTCAGAAAGACACTGGACAGTAGTCAGGGCAGGCTAGCTGGAGGCCTATAGGTACAGATAAATGGGAGTACCTTATTAGAGGGTGGGAGGTTAAGAAAGAGAAAGGAGAGAGAGAAGAGAAGAGAAGAGAGGGGAAAAGTAGAGAAAAGAGAGGAGTTTGAGGCAGCTGCTGACAGCTGTCTTTTGACATAAGTAGATTCAAATAATACTTCTTATATAAGATTTATATTGGGCCATTATTCTGAAAAAAAATGTATACTTCGGCCAGATTTCTACATACATAAAGCAATTCTAGGAATAATCATCTCTAAATTATGATTGAATTTTTGGTACCAACAGTTATTTTTAAGCTTACACAAATTAAAATTACTCAATTTATCCATCTATAAAAGTGACAATTACTGGTTCCACAAATGCTGCAATGAGAAATGAGCTAAGGATGTTTGATAACATCCATTATAAAATTTTATTTTATTTTTTTTTAGAAAAAAAAGACACTATTATGACCCAGGTAGAAATCCTTACTTTTATATTTAGTAGGATGAGGTTAGTTAAGTTAGGGCAGACTGTTAATTAGGCCAAGGTCATGGGTTCATTTCCCACATGGGCCAATTAGTATCATACAATTATATGGTCACAGATTACAACTGAAATCTTGAGTAACCAATTTGAAAAACACATACCATTTGTAGAGAGGGGGACCAATTAAGGAAGTGTGGATGATGTGGCACAAAGCAGTCTCCACTCAGCTTATCTCAGCTAACTCAGTTAACTAGCTCCAATTAGCCCAGGCCATATTGCTATTGACCCATATTGTGGGTCAGTAGCATCCATTATGAAAAATAAAATAATAGAACGGTGCCTTGGAAGATTGGAAAGAGAAATATACCTTCAAATATATCAATGTCCTTATTTCCTTTCAGAATGTCTTAATGAGGTATAGAATCCAGAGTTAGAAGGTATCCTAAATAGTATTGAAGCCGATATTCTCATTTTACAGATTAAGTCAATTGAGGCCAAAGGGTGTAAGTGAATTACCCAAGGTCGCATAGATAAGAAAGGAAGTGTCACTCTAATCACTAAATCACCTCAATAGGAAGGTAAGGCTATTTGACTTGTATCTGTAATTTTTGAGGGAATCATGCTTTCCCCATACAATGTCATTTGCTATCACTCATCAACATTGGGTTACCTGGCACATAGGACTGATCTAGTAGAGCATTTATGATACTCTCATGAAAGGAAATATTTTTCCTCTTGAAAGTCTTCGTTATTTAAAATGAGAACTGATTTCAACAGCTATATTACAGCCTAAATTCTAACCCTGAAGTGTAAGAAGGCATAACATTAATCTGACACCACGTGAGCAAATAAGACTGATTTCTAAAGATGAATCTTACTTTTAATTAGAGAAAGTCAGGAACTGGTAAGAGGGCGTTGTCCTTTGTTCTAACAAAGGCTTGGCCTTTTTCCTGAGGGATTACAGAATGTGAAGTGGAGACTTTTATCCTGGCCCTTCCCCCACCTCCACTACTCTATTTCTATTGGGGAACCACTATTCCATTAGAGCAGGTGAAGGTTAACTGAAGTTTCCATTTTAAAATTGTATTCTTGAATTCCCAGACCAGAAGCTCTGGATTTTTAAACAATTCCTGCAGCCATCCTTCTGATAAAGGGGAAAAAAGTTCAATGCATATTTAATTGAACTGAATTCAATAAAAAACACTTGCTAAGTACCTATGGCATAGAGGGCACTATGTTACTTGGGGATATAAATGTGAATCAGATACAGTCCCTGGCCTCCTATTATTCCAGTGACAATGTTAAAATATTCAGTGTCTATCAGTGATGACACAGTCCATCTGAAATCCATTGTCCATATGAAAAGACTGGCACATTGAGGCAAAAATGAACATGAAGAGAAGAGGAATACCCACCCCCCTTTTTCTTATTCAATGGTGTTGAGAGTTGAAATCTGTGAAGAGAGGGAGGGACTAAGCTTTATTTATTAAGCATCTATCATGACCAGGCACCTTGCTAAGCACTTTTACAATCTCATTTGATGCTTACAACAACTCTGGGAAGTAGGTATGATTCCCATTTTTCAGGTGAGAAAATTGGGGCAGAGTCTAATAACTTGCCAAAGGTAACATAACTATAGTCTGAAGCTGTATTTAAACTCAGGTCTTCTTGGCTCCAGGTTAATATTTGAATGGAAGTTCTTAAAATAAAACAAGTCTTTGTGGGAGATAATCTTGGAAGGTTGGTCTTTTCCTTTGAAAAGGAGTAGGCAATTACCTGAGGAAGTGTCACAGAGCCATTAAGTTCTTGGAAATACAACTGATGCCTTCCCTCCCTTCTTCCTGCTGTTCCCACCACTTCCTCTTCCCCTCCCCCCCTTCCAAAGCTACTGATAAGAACAGGGCTGAGGGGGTTGGTGACTTGTATCCAATACTTTCTCCTATCATGACTGTCACCAATATTTCCCTGCCTTCTTAGCATTTGGGTGGGTGGGTTGGGGGGAGACTACTGATGGTGAATGTGAAACATTGTATTGGCAGAATGAGAAAGTGTCTAGTGAGGCAGAATTGAATATATCCATGACCACAACTGCAAAGCCTTGGATTGGGACCAGATGGAAGAGAACAACTATAAGTCTTTTCTTCCTCTTGAACTATGTCTCATTCTTTCCTGTTCATCTTCATGTCTGAAGTCTGAAATGCAGACTATGCGGTTCAGGTTCAACCCCCCACATTATAAAGACCTGTAGCTGGAGGGGGATAGAGCTCTTTGCTTGAACCCCCAAAGCCAGGAATAAGGGCATTTTTGCCATTGAAGAGATGGAAGTCATAGAGTTGATAATAAAAGTTTGGTATGAAACACTAAGGCATTATTACTCAATATGTATCCCTCTTCCCCACCCACAAAGCAAGCATCATGCGTTGAATTTGGTATCAGAGCTCAATTCAGTCTAGGAATACAGTATTCCCTGAATGGTTTGAAGCAGCTAGGTGGTGTAGAAAGACAGAGAACTGGGCATGGAGTCAGGAAGACCTGTTTGACCTCAAACATTTACTAGCTTTGTGATCTTGCATAAATCACTTAAACTCTATTTGCCTCAGTTTCCTTAACTGTAAAACTGGGACAATAATAGCACCTACCTCCCAGGGTTTTTATGTAGATCAAATGAGACAATATTTTTTAAAAGTACTTAGCACAGAGCTTAACATGCAGTAGATCCTATTTAGAAGCTATTATTTTTATTGTTAGAATGGATCAAGTCCCTTCTTCCTATGAAGATTTCCGTGACAACTCTAGCCACACCCACCTCTCCCTCACTGAACTTCTCTATTATTTGTAATCTGGACCACTCAGACTAGCACTTAATTATATACTGTGCTGTACATTGTTTTAGGATTAATTATAGTAGACATAAACAATGGATTTGGCATCAAAGGAATGGAATGAAAGTCCTACCTCTTCCACATACTGCCTGTGTGACCTTGGTCAATTTATTTTCCTTTTCTAGGTTTTTTCTAATATGAAAAATGGACAAGGTCGGGGGCTGGTAAATTAGAGCCCAGAGGCCAAAAATCTGGCCTACTAATCTATTTTTGTACAGATTCAAGTTAAGAATATTGTTGTGGGTTTTTTTTAACATTTAAAATACAGTTTTATTTTATTTTTAAAATATAAAAAATCATTCTTAGCTCACTTTACAAAATCAGAGAACAGGCTGGATTTGTCCTCAGGCTGTAGTTTGTAATCCGTGGATTATAGGGTGTCTAAAGTCCTTTCAGCTCTGTCTGTGAACTTCTAATGAGCTTCTAATTCTATTCTATATATATTCATCTTATCTCCAGCTGGACCCTATAGGCTCCTGGAAGAGAGAGACTGCACTTTAATGATTCTACATCTAGAGCTGGGCATAAGACACATGCTCAACAAGTACTTGTTAATGGATGGTTTTGCTTTTGTTTTTTCAATTAGGATAGGGAAATAAAATTTTTTTTTTGGAATTAAACCTAGAAGGGGGGTGGGGGGAGGAATGGGAGGAGAGAAAATTTGATACTCAAGGGATTGTGGAACTAAATCTTGTAAACTAAAAGTAAATAAAGAAGTCAATTAAAAAAAAAAAACCTAAGCAGGGATGCTGCTTCAGTAGGCAACATAACTTCCTGGGCCTAGACATGAGCAGGGCATCCTTTTCTAAACATTTTAATGCCCCTTTGCTAAGTAAGTGCCACATGACTCCCCTGCTCCTTAGTTTTTTCACTTGTAAAATGGGACTATTGCACAACTTAGCCTATTGAAAGGTTGTTTTGGATGATGATCGATGAAGGATATAGGTAATTTCTCCTCAAAATTAGGTCTCAAAATACTTTACTACCTTCTGTTGAATCATTAACTCTTTCAGGCCCCCAGGAACTATTTATTATGTTGTTGCTATAGTGAATAGACATCTCCCTACTGTAAGAAGTCATGGACTGTCCTAAAGGACCTGAGACTTGCTGCCAAAGGGTGGGTAGGCATTAGGAAGAAGAGTGACCAGGGAGGGCAAAGCATCCAAAGTGATTCACATTGTATAGATTATAGAGTTAGATGCAAGTGGCTGATGATTCCTATTTCCTTTCAGGTTAAGAGAAACAACAACAGCAGTCATGGGTGGTTGAGTCACTGTGCCTATGGACTCATTCTTCCTGTTACTTCTGTCAGAATGCGAGTGATTCATTTATGAACAGTTCTATGGGGATGGTTCATATTTACAGCTGTTCTCAGAAAAGAAGATGATTTTGGAGAAAGTTGGCTTTTAAAAATATTTTTTTTATACCTAGTACCAATCTCTTATGGCAGCCAAAGATATACAGATCTGCCTCATTTTAGGCAATGGACATGTTTGTTAGAAGTATATAAACATTCATAAATCACAATCCTAGAGATAGTAGAGCAAGTAATGTAACTCGTGTCAAAGAAGTTGGGTTCAAATCCCAGTGTGGCTGCTTTAGGACCTGTGATGTTGGGTAAATCACTTGAAGTTGCCACTTCTTAATTTCTGTATCTGTAAAATAAATCTAAAGGACTAGATGATATCTAAAATTTCTCCCTGTTCAAAATCTTTGACCCTATTAGCCTAGTTGTAATAGGTATTTAAAGGAGCCTTTTGGGCAACCCCAGTGTATATGAAGGCTCCTTTCCCGATCCATCCTTATATTTGCTGGATTCCCATCATTTGCACCCCTGTTTATTCCCTACAAGTCTAGACTGAAGTCTAGAATCAAGAACTAAATTAACGACTTTACTACCTGAGTATAGCTTCAGAAAAATGCCCTATAAAATGATCAATTTTTAAATTAAGGGTTTGATCTGTATATTCTAGCCTTGTCTCCCTCCCAATAAATGCAGAGAGTTGCAATACTACCTGGCATGTATAGTGTTTTAGGGGACTGTAACTATTGCAATTGGGGAACAGAAATGTTGTAGTGGATCCTGGGTCAGCCTTAGATTTAGGAAACCTGAGTTCCAGTCCTGTCTCTGATACAGAATAGCTTTTTGAGCATATGCAAATCACTTAAATCTTCAGTGCCCCAAGCAACTTTCTAAGTAAGGCTAGAAGTTATTGCAGAATTGTCGATCTGCATTAATGTAGGGACTTTCCACAGTGGGAGTATGCTATGTATATGAAACCACAGATCAAACTTCCTCCCCACCAAAAACCAAACAGAAATAGTAAGTGGGACATGAGGGGGCAGCTAGGCGGCACACTGGATAGAATGTTGGGTCTGGACTCAAGATTACAGTATCTAAAATCAAATCCAACCTAGATACTTACCAGCTGTGTGAAATTGGGCAAGTCACTTAGCCTCTTTTTGCTTCAGTTCCTCCTCTGTAAAATGGGGATAATAAATGTGCCAGCTCCCAGTGCTGTTGCAAGGATCGGCTGAGATAATATTTGTAAAGCAATGAACACAGCACGGGGCACGTAGCAGATGTGATATAAATGCTAGTTGCTGCCATTATCATCATCATTGTTATGTGATAATGGCCATTTGCTTACTTTGCTCAGGGGTGGCATGACCTAATACATAGAGTACTAGACTTGGAATCAAGTAAATTAAACTCTGAACCTCGGTTTCTTCCTATCTAAAATGAGGAGGTTAGATGGTCTCTAGGTTTCCTTCTTGTTCTAAATCCATGATCTCTGATCTGCATCTCTGATCCCCTGATTTACTCAGCACTTAGCACCAGATACATAGTAGGCACTTAATATGAAGTGTATTTCCTTCCTAAAATGGCTGTCTTAGTTTCTTGCCTGTTATCCAAATGGCCAGACTGACAGCAGAAAGCTTGCTTTAAAACAAAAGTTCTTAACCCTAATTTTGTAAACTTGGTTTGTTTCTTTTTTTTTTTTTTTGCTTTTTTGGAGGGCAGTTGGGGTTAAGTGACTTGCCCAAGGTCACACGGCTAGTTTTTTTTTGTGTGTGTGTGTGTGTGTGTGTGTGTTAAGTGTCTGAGGCCGGATTTGAACTCAGGTACTCCTGACTCCAGGGCCGGTGCTCTATTCACTGCGCCACCTAGCCACCCCCCTTGGTTTGTTTCTTAATCATGCTTCAATGTAATTGGTTTCCACGGTATTGCTATGGATTTTATATTATGCATTTAAAAACATTGTTCTAAGAAGAATCAATTGCTGTGTTGTGTTTACCGGACAGGGCATAACCTTGGCTATGCTACTTTCTAGCAAGGTGACCCTGGGAACACCGCTTAGCCATTCTGGGCTCTGGTTATCAAACCCATAAAATGAAAAGGTTGGCCTGGGGTCTTTAGAAGCATGTTGGGATCAAGCCTCTCCTGGCTCAAGATCTTGACACAGCTTTCTCTGCTTTAGCAGCGCTCAGTCCAAATCTACAGTGAGCCCTTAATAGACCTCAGTCACGTGATGTTTGCTGAACCCCAGCACTCTATCTTATAAATATGGCTGCACTAAATTTTCCCTTCCTAAAATGGCTGTCTTAGTTTCTCGCCTGTTATCCAAATGGCCAGACTGACAGCAGAAAGCTTGCTTTAAAACAAAAGTTCTTAACCCTAGTTTTGTAAACTTGGTTTGTTTCTTAATCATGCTTCAATATAATTGGTTTCCATGGTATTGCTATGGATTTTACATTATGCATTTAAAAACATTGTTCTAAGAAGGATCAATTAGCTTCTCTAGATTACCCAAATAGGTTCAGGACATTAAAAATTGTAGAAAACCCTCCAAGTTTAGAGTTTCTCTTATAGCTTTTTTTTTTTTTTTTTTTTTTTTTTTTGCTTTTTGGAGGGCAGTTGGGGTTAAGTGACTTGCCCAAGGTCACACAGCTAATTTTTTTGTGTTAAGTGTCTGAGGCCAGATTTGAACTCAGGTACTCCTGACTCCAGGGCTGGTGCTCTATTCACTGCGCCACCCAGCCGCCCCTCTTATAGCTTTTGGAACTGAGATTATCCCTTCTGGACTTCTCTGTCTCCTAGTTAAATATACCTGCCATTGTTTGAAACTCCCCAAATTCCCAGTTTTAGCAGGGACACACAGTAATTGCTCTACATAGCCCAGCATGTTGAAGCCTGGGGGATCCAGCTCCAAAAGCAGCATTGCCAAAAGCAGCATTGCTTTCTGCTCAGAAAAGATGACAGAGAGACGGCAACCATGTCTTTGCTTCTGGAATCAATGACTTTAGGAAGAGATGAGCCTTTCTTGCTTCTGCCTGTGTCCCTCAAGAACTGACCTAGTGGATGAATGCGGTCACTGTGATTGCTAAAGCTGTCAGATTCCTGCACTGGTCCCCTCTCTAGGAGGAGAAGGCCTTAAAAGCCAGTGCTGTCCTCCACCTCGTGGGAGCCCTTCTGGGGTGAAACCCTAGAACTTGAGAAGATGATTGCAGTAATTGATGTGGAGCACCTGTATAGAAGCAACCACTGCAACAAATGCCGGCCTCAGGGAATGGCTTTGCAAATAAATATCTAAAAAAACAATTCCTAGCTGATGTGAAGTGCGCATTTGGGGAGGCCCCTTACTGCGCAATCTGGAGCATAGTGGGCTACTTCCTCTACTATAGCAGAAAAAAAATAGATTGACAACCTTAGAAACAAACATCTGCGAATTGTTAGAGATGACAATTTCTGTTGTTCCTCAAAGGACATGAGGGAGCCTTCTAGCCAGGAATCCCAGGAGACCACGGGAGGGGTGGGATGACACTTTTCTATCCATAGACATCCCTAGAATTGCCTCTTTCAGCCTCAGCCAGGTTACTGACCTCTATGTCCAGCCTAGATTGTCTGCTTCTGGACCAGAATGCAACAGTGAACAGATTGGTGAGAGATTATGATTAAGTAGGAAAAGGGGAAAGAAAAGAAAGGAGAGCAGCATGGATCAATGAGAAATGCAATGGCTCTGGAGTCAGAGGACCTGGATTCAAATGCTACCTGCCTGGCCCTCAGCTTCCTGTCTTTTTAAAATGATAGCACTGGACTACATGGTCTCTGAGGTTTCTTTTCACTCTATATCTATGATCTTGTAAAAGCGGACCAGGTTTCATCATCCTAAATTCCCCAGCTCTGAGGTTCTCCCTATTCCCCAGCCCTCACCCACACATTCTTTCTTGCCCTTTCATACTCAGTTTGGTTCTAGTATCCATGGGAGAAAAGGGGTGGTGGTGATGGTCCTGAAATGACTGGTTAGAGCCCCAGGGTACATTTCAAGTTAATCCAACGATGACATGTTGTACACAAAGCCCAAGGAGACTCAGAATAAGGGGAGTGGGGTGGACAGAAGTAGCAGGATAAAAGAGAAAAATGAGAGACCATTATTTCCCCTTTCTGTTGGAGGCACTCAAATCCAACCAGTGCTTTGCTGAATGTAGGACACTAAAGATCACAGGGACCATGGAAGTCAGCTAGTCTAATCCATTGGACAGATGAAGCTCATAGAGGTCAAGCAATTTGCCCAAGGTCATATAGCTAACATTTAGGAAATCTAAAACTGTGAAAATGGGGTCTCATAATTGCTTGTCCAGCATCACCTTCCCTTTGTCAAACTGACCCTTCCCTGTCTGCAGACCATAAATAGTTGACTATACTTATTTGAGTATTAGGGATTATCAAGAAATATTATCTTTCTGAAAAATAATGGTTAAAGATGAGGTTTCATTGTAGATCATTAGTTTTCATTTTAAAAGGAGTTTTTTCACCAGTCAACAAGCATTTATTAAACACCTTCTGTATGCCAGATGCTAGGTATACAAATTTAAAAAATGAAATTATTCAAGGATATTTTCACGAGGACTTTGAAAAACATCCCCCATTTACAGCACCATAATGAGCACCTGAATTCAGCATTCACTCCTGAGACAATTTTCAGGCCTACTTCCCAAAGTAGAGTTATAGAATGATAGGTCTGAAAGGGTTGAAAGACTGGTGAAGTCTATTTCCAGATGAGAAAGCTAAGATTCAGAGAAGTATAAAGACTTGCCCAAGGTCTCACAGCAAGTAGGTGGCAGAGTCAGGTCTAGAAGCTAGGTTGCCCAATTCCCAGCCCAGTACTCTTTTCACTGTACCAAACAGCTTTCAAGACATAACAGAGCTGGCTAAAGAGGCCTTTAGTGCAATCATGCAGATTTGCTTGGTCCCACAGACCAAGCAATGGAAGAAAGTCAGGCTTCTGAAAATACCCTGAAAAATGAGACTTTGAATAGAGTAGGAGTAAATGTGATCCAGGTAATTCAGTTGTAAACTTTCTGTGGGCAAGGATTATGTCTTGTATTTCTGTATTTCACACCATGTATAATGCTGGACTCAATAAATATTGGTTGATTAACTGTTCTGCTGTCAGGAAGACTTCAGTCTAATAGACTCATTTTAACATGTGTGTGTTTGTATGTGTGTGTTATTATCTCTAGTCATTAAAAAGAATAATAAAAGAAATATTTTGCATCAGTATCATTCTGAGGGCCCCTAATCTTTCCAGAATCCAAAATAATTAGGAGACAGTCAGGAAGAAAGCAGCTGAGGACAAATGGATGAGTGATAAACATTGGAGGAAAAAAGGAATGGGGTGTTGCAGGAAGGAAAATGAGGGTGTATTTGGGAAAGGAAAAAGTGAGTATCAGAAAGAAAAAAGTCCCATTTTTTTTTCTGATGGGGGCCATAGGATGGTAAGGAAATCAGGAAATACAGACCTAGGCAAGGATCAAGAAACATGAAGTATACATGATATTTAATCAGTAATACTGATTTTTCACCAGCTTTGGTTCCTCCAAAGAACTGATTTCTTGTTTAGAGAGTGAGGGAAGAAGACAAAAATGTCTTGCTGATAGGGAGAGGAGGGAGAGCTTCCCTGGGCCTTCATTTCTTGCCACTTGGAATCTACAGCACTACTGAGGGATGTTTAGTATTTCTAGAGACAGTGAGAGCCACCTGGCTCCCTCCTACTCCCCTGCTGGTGTGCTATAACTAACTAATCAGTCACTTTCTCCCCAAATTTACCCAGTATTATCTTATTAATAATATTATTCCTCCACTTAAATCCTACCTCATTGGAGCATGGAGGTGATTCTAGGATCTCAAAGATTATGCCAGCAGAATATAAGATGGAAAGGTGCCTTCTGATGGATTGGATATCTGTTTTTAAAAATCAGTTAAATCCAGAAAGGTCAATTATTGGCAGGTTGGCTACTGGCTAATTATTTTCCTTCTTTCTTTCCTTCTTTCTCTCTCTCTCTCTCTCTCTCTCTCTCTCTCTCTCTCTACCCCCTTCCTTCCCTCCCTCCCTTTTTTCCTTCCTTCCCTCCTTCCTTCCTTTGACTATCTGTTAAGATGTAAAGGGATTTTGGTCCAGGTTGGAGGAGGGGGGATTCATACTAGCAAAACTGGAGTTTCTTAAAGAATTGAAATACTAATTTTGTAACTTTTACCATTGCCTTAAATGTTGTTCTGTTGCTTAAGAAAGTGACTGCCCTGGGATAAATCCTCTGGGGGGCATTCCACCATGACTGATCAGGTAGAGAAGAAAGTGTGGAGATGAATTTGCTTTTATTTTCTGCCCCCTTCAAGTGACACCGAAGACAGGCAAGAAGCTTAACTGTTTGTCTTCAAAACTACCAAATTCAGTGTTTCCTAAGGAAATTTTCTAAGATCCTTCAGTCTTTCAGTTAAACAATCTAACCGAGGATGCTCCTGAGATTTGTGGAGATGCCCATGGTGGGCACTGCTATTGACTCATAGCTGAAGTAAAATAATGCTATTCCCAACCCAACTGGGTGTTCACTGTTGCCTGTGAACAGAAGGCATTCACTCCCTAGCCCAACAAAGGCTTCACCATCCTCATCTAATAATCTGCAGATGGCATGCAATGGAGTAAGAATCCAAGTCAACAAATGATCTTCCCTTTGAGGCTGGCTCCCAGATCTCTGAAGGGAGCTGAGGAACCATGTAAGGATACTCAAAATTGGACTGTTTAGAAAAGTGTGGCTAGAACCCAGAATGCATCAGAATCCCCTGCTACTCTATGGAATAATTAAAACAAAAGGCCTAGAGTTGGTCTCCCCAGGAAGCTGAGGAAGAGCTATCCTACTGTGTTTTCCATTATGCAGCCACAGAACTGAAAAGCCTTGAGGGCTTTTTCCACTGCTGTCTCCCAGGAGTCCTCATTTCCAAAACACTCTCCACTGAGAGATTCTATGGGCAAAGCTCCTTCACATGAGAGGCATCCAGAGGGTAGAGAATTATTTCCCCACTGTTAGAACTACACTTATTGCAGAAAACAAGGTTTGCTCAATCTGGCTGAGATTTTTGCTGGGTGGTAAATAATTTTTTTAAAAACAAACCAAACCCCAAAAGTTTCATAGATTTATTTCATATTTGATTTCACAATCAGATCCAGTTCACGGCAACAGACATTGCTTAATCACTTATTAAGTGCAAAGCATCGTTCTAGGCCCTCAGATGCATTATAGTTATAAGGATTTTGCTTTCCTTTTTCGGTGAAGGTTTAAAGAAAGTGGGAGGGAGAGAAAATAAATGCTTATTAATAAAATATATCATTAAAAAGACAAATACAAAATGAACAACAACCTTGATCAGGGAGATCTTGATACAAATCCCACCTCTGATATTAACTGGATCTATGGCCTTGGGCAAGTCATTTGATCTCTCTCTCTACCTAAGGGAACTCCCTAGGACTTCTCTATTGAGTCATAAATGGGTTGAAAGTTGCATTGGTCAAAGGAGTTAACACATTGAGAGGTCCCTAAAATGAGAAAATCAGTCTCTCAGATCCATTATATATTTGAGAATTGGGTCAAGTGCTCTCTCCAAATGCTGCTGATGATCCATTAACTGCCAAACCTAATAGTCTTTCCTTAGTCCTCATGCTTTTGGAACTCTCTCCGATACAGGTCACTGCCGATCACCTCCTTCTGCACATTCTCTCCTCTCTAGGTTTTGTTGACACTGTTTTCTCCTGTTTCTATTCCTATCCATTTAGCTGCTCCTTCTCCATCTCTTTTGTTTGTTAAGTTGATCAATAGGCATTTATTAGGTGCTTACTCTGTGCCAAACACTGTGCTAAGTGCTAGGGATACAAAGAAAGGCAAAAACATTGTTTTTGCCCTCAAAGAGCTCACTTTCTAATGGGGCAGAGAACAGGCAAATAACTATGTATACTACATACAATATGTGTGTATTAGGCATATATGTGTGCATGCATATATACATATGGGTGTATAGTGGGTGTGTAAATGAAAGGTAGCATCAGAGGGAAGTCACTAGCAAGGGGATGCTAAGGAGGGGCAGACAAGAAGGAAAATTATTCTTTTTTTATTTTTTGCTTTTTTGGAAGGGCAGTTGGGGTTAAGTGACTTATCCAAGGTCACACAGCTATTAAGTGTTAAGTGTCTGAGGCCAGATTTGAAGTCAGCTACTCCTGACTCCAGGGCCAGTGCTCTATTCACTGTACCACCTAGCTTCCCCAGGAAAACTATTCTTGAAGGAAACAAAGGAATCCAGGAGGCAAGGGTGAGTATTAAGAGCATCTTGGATATAGGACAAAGAGTCGAGAAATGGAGTGTTTGTGTGAGGAACAGAAAAAGTCCATTGTAACTGGATTATAAAATATATTAAGGTGAGTGTTGTTGTTGTTTTTCAGTTGTGTCTGCTTCTTCATGGCCCCATTTGGAGTTTTTGTGGCAAAGATACTGGAGTGGTTTGCCATTTCCTTCCCTAGCTTATTTTACAGATGAGGAAACTGAGGCAAAAAGGGTTAAGTGACTTGTCCAGGGTTACAAGCTAGTAAGTGTCCAAGGCCAGATTTGAACTAAGGGAGATGTCTTTCTGACTGCAGGCCTCCCAGGGGCACTCTACTCACTGTAAAATCTAGCTGCCCTCATTAAAGTAAGTAAAGGGTAAGATTATTGGAAAGTTAATAAGAGGCCGGGTAGGGAAGGACTTTAAATTCCAAACAGAACATATTATATTTATCTTCAAGGTAAGAGTAGATATGTGACATGGTCAGCCTTGTTCTTTAGGAAAGTAATTTTCATAGTTGAGGAGAGGATAAATTAGAAAGGGTGAAATGAGCCAGGGAGACCAAGGAGCAGGCTATTGAGATGGTGAGGGCTTTAACCCAAGTAGTAGCTATGTGAGTTGAGTGAAAAACATGTTTTTGAGGGATCTTATGGAGGTAAGATGACAATGAGTTGCCAAACCTGGGAGGCCAGGAGGATGGTGGCTCCATCAGTAGTAAGCTGAGCAGTGAGCAGGATTTGGGGGCAAAGAGTTCTTTATCTAGGCCATGCTTACTAACCATGGGCATTCTCAAGGCTCTATCTTGGGGCCTCTTCTTTTTTGGTGCTATACCATCTCACTTGGTGATCTCATCAGTTCCTATGGGTTCAGTTCTCATCTCTATACCAATAATTCCCAGATCAATATATTCAGTCTTGGTATTTTTCCTGAGCTTCAGTCATGGGTCACCAACTGCCTTTTGTACATCTGTCTCAAAGTAGGTCACAAACTAAATCTGTCTAAAGCAGAATTCATCTTTTCCCACAAATCCTTCCCTCTTCCCAACATTCATATTATTATCAAGTGAACCACTCTATTCCCACTCACTCAGGCTTGCAACCTCAGTGCTCTCCTCTATTCCCCACTGTTACACACCACGTATATATCCGATTTGTTAATAAATCTTGTTTATACCATCAGAACTTTTCTCATATACATCCCCATTTCTCCACTCATACAATTGCAATTATGGTTTGGGCCTTTATTCTCTCTCACCAGGGCTACTACAATAGCCTTCTGGTGGCTATGATTTTCTCCTTCCTGGATCACATTAATTTGAAAGTGGTGATACCAATTTTGTACGTCTGACTTTTTTTTTTTTTGATTGGCAAATTTGAGGTGTATACTTGGGGACATTGATGTTATGATTTTGATATGTAATTCAGGCTTATTACACATTGACTTTTTTTTCATTAACTTAACTTGTCTGGTTTGCTGTTGCCCATACAACTATCAATCACAGAGTATATTCATTTCTCACCAGGTTGTACTCCCGGCTTTTCCACCACATACCAGAAACCTCTTTATCCTGGAAGATTAGTTTACCTTGGAATCACATCTCAGATCCATCACTAAGTTGCCAACCAACATAACTTTTCTGAAGTATAGGATCTAAATGTGTCACCATCACGTTCAGCCATCTCCAGTGGTTCCCTCATACCCAGGAACAGGTACAAACTTTTCTGTTAAACATTTAAAGTTCTTAATAACAGGGTCCCCTCCTATCTGTCTGTTCTTCCTATAAGTTAAGTCTCCTTCCCACCATATAATCTCTGGGTAGTCTCACAGGCTACTTTCAGTTGCTACAACATGACACTCTATCTTCCACCTTTCTGCCTCTGTACTGGCTGCTTCCATACCTAGAACCTCTTCCCATCCCCTTTGTTCCTTTTGATTTCACTGGCTTCCCTCTAGCTCCTTGTGCCTTTCCCTCTGAGGTTATATTTATTCTGTATCTTTCTTGGACATGCCTAATTATTTACATGTTGTCTCCCTCACTAAAATGTATACACCTGGAGGGGAAGGCTGTTTTTTTGTTTTGTGTTTTCTTCATATCCCTGGCGTTCAGCATAGTGCTCAACACAGTAAACACATCATACATGCTTGATTGATAAAAATTCACATTTATGTAAAACCTTTAAGGTTTAGAAAGTGTTTTCCTTTTTTTGCTCAGAATTTATATTTACTAAATCAGATAAATTGTATTAACACAGTTTAGAAGCATTTTAAGAGGTTGAAATAAGGGAGGCTTTAAGGTTAAGCATTAGCTAGACAAATAAAAAGAATACCTCATTACTGGAGCATTGAAATTAATCAAAGCCTCACAGTCTAACCACAGGGAGATTTTTAGAAAATGCTTTCCAAACAATCATTCTGTAAGCATTAAAGATAATAAAGGAAACAACCAATATGGGGGTAAAAGTGTGTTTTAGAGGCATAAAAATCACCAGTACCACTAAGAGCATAAAATAAAATTCCTTAACAATTGGCAATAGAAATTATCACATGGAAATCAAACAAAAGCTTACATATACATTTTCACTAAAATATTGATAAGATCCATATTAACATGTGACCCCAAAGGAATAAGGATTGTAGATACTTAGGTATTTAGGTATTATAATAATTAGGTTATTATTAAATATTAAAATATATAATTATAATAATTAGCATATCCTTTTCAATTATTTTCCTTAGTTATAAGCAATTAAAAATCATGATTAGCAAAAAAGAATTACAAACCAGTAAGTAGATTCATAAAAACAACAGCAGTATTGGCAGCTGGCATCTATATAGCTTTTTATAGTTTGCAAACTCCTTTCTCCACAACAACTCTTCAAGGTGATTCGTGCATGTATTATCTCCATTTTACAAATGAGGCAACTAAGGCACAGAATCTTTAACAGACATTATTAGAGAGATCAATTTATCCTGCCATAACAAAGTACAACTTCGTTAAATTTGTATTCCATTAATTTGAAAATGGTGATATCAATTTTGTAAGTCTGACTTTTTTTTGATTGGCAGGTTTGAGGTGTATACTTGGGGACACTGATGTTACGATTATGATATATAATTCAGGCTTGTTGCAAATTGAATTTTTTTTCATTAACTGAACTCGTTTGATTTACTGTTGCCTATACAACTATCAATCACAGTGTATATTTATTTCTTACCAGGCAGCACTCCAGACTTTTCCACCATATTCCAGAAACTTCTTCATCCTGGAAGATCATTTGTCCCTGGAATCACATCTCAGGTGGACCTGTGACCTGCCTTCTAATTTGGATGACTCCTTCCAGAGCCTCCAATTAAGGAGGATGGCCAGACTAACCATCTCTTCATTTTTCACCAGAACACAATTTCAACCTCTCCATCACTGCTCTACACATCCCTCTAACCACCCATTTTCATCTTCCTTTTATATGTAGTCTTCTTACATTAAACTGTAAGCTCCTTGAGAGCAGGCACTAGTTTTCCTTTATGCTTGTACTAGGTTAAGACATCTCTCTTTTAACTATATTCTATAATTGTGTTTTTTTGACAATGAAAAGTAAAGTCCACTGGTATCCTCATTGTCTTCATAGAGAAAACTAAATGTCTGATTTTGTAATAAATGGTGCATCATATCCAGGAATTTGAGTGGTAAAAACAAAACCTTGAGGATACAAATTAATGGTAGAGAAAACCAAGGAGAGACCATGGCCATTAGAAACATAGAATATGACGCAAAAAGCATCTTTGAGATTATTTGTTCCTACCTTCTAATTTGAATGGGGGTGGGGGGAAACTGAGAAACACGGACTTGAATGATCTACCCAAAGTCACAAAGCTAGTTAGCACCAAATTGAAACCTGAACCCAGGTCTCCCAGCTCCCAGGACACTGCTGTTTCCACCAAACCATGATATTGGATCACACATCTCTTTAATAACTAAGGCGAGACTTGAACCCAGCTTTCTTGACTTTCAGTCAACGCCCCCATTTTTTGATTCTTTTCTAGTTCTCTCCCAGGGAGCCATCTGGCACCAGTGAGTACTTTTCCTAACTGGCTTAGTCTCAAAAGTGGAATAAGTGAGGTCATACATTAAAATCTTTTGTGCTAGGGCCAGCTGTTGCCATGTTCTATTTAATGCTAACAGTGGCATCCCAGATGGAATCACTCGAGTCCTGACTCCTCAAGGAGGTAGTGACTGAGAAGGCATTCCCGGGGGGCTCATTAGTCAACATCTGGCTATCAAACAGATTGAGGACATAGGTTTAGCATCAACAGCAACTACTTTTTGTCATAATACCTTGAGATTTGTTTTGAAGCAAAAATGGATTCTTTCCTGGAAAGGAATCCAAACTTGAACCTGAAACTGTTGACCAAGTACCAAGTTACATCAGACCCAGTCCTTCCAGTTAGAAAGTTCTGACTGCTTTATTTCTCCCATTATCTATCTATCTATCTATCTATCTATCTATCTATCTATCTATCTATCTATCCATCCATCCATCCATCTCAGACTAAAATCTCTGTGTCTCATGCTAAAAGGAAGAAATAAGACATATTATAGAGATGAATCAGCTATATAAGTTTCTTTGCTGACTGGTAGAAAGAGACTCTTGAGCTGATTGATGGAGGGGATTAAGGCACAACATAGTAAAACTCAACTTTCCTCATTATCCTAGTAGATAGTCATTGATCCTTGCTGAAATTCCAGGTGGCAAAACTGACTAGAGTTGAGACTACATTCCCTTTTAAGCTCACCTGCCCTGGTGCTTCTAAAATCTATATCAGGGGAGGGGAACATGCACATATGTGTTCTGTGAAGTTTGGAGTCACTGAAAGGGCCGCACTTGAGGACCTAGACCTTGAGGCCACAGGTTCCCCACCACTGATCTATACAGCTACAAAAAGAAGGAATGTGAACCCAAGGACTGGAACTTCCTACATCTTAGACTCATACAGTGATCAATTTGGAGCTAGAAGGGACGTTACAGATCATTAGAAATTTACTCAATCGCTGTTTTCTAGTATCTCGCTTCTCTAAACCATCCTCTACCATTTCAAGTCTAGGCATGTCACTCCTTGACTAAAGAAGCTTCAGTAGCTCCCTACTGCATATAGGATATAATGCAAATTCTTCTTTTTGGGCATTTAAACTCTTTCACAATCTAGCTACAACAAATCTTTCCAGACTGGTAGCATATTACTGATGGCCCCTCATGTACCTTATATTTTTGTCACACTGGCTTTCTTGCCAGGCACAGTATTCTGTCTTCCCCCACTTTGCCTTTGCATAGGCTGTCTTTCATTTCTGGAATGTTCTTTCTCCTCAATTCTATTTCAAAGTATAGTTCAGGTGCTCCCTCCTACAGGAGGCTTTTTCTGATTCTCCACCTGTTAGGAATCTTCTTCCTCATTAAAGTTGCTTTGTATTTACTCTGCATGTAAGCTGAATAGACTTCTATGTGCATACATCTCCACCACAGAACATAAATTTGAGAGTAGGAGTTTACATTCTATTTTTTTGTTTGTTTTTGGCTTGTCTCCAGTGACTAGCATATAACAAGTACTCAGTTATTTGTTGAGTTAAATTAAGTTGAGTCTAGTTCAACTCTTTCATTTTACAAATGAGAAGAGTGAGGCTCTGAGATGTAAAGAGACTTATCCAAAGTCAAACAATTGTCAGAGGGAATAATTGATGTAGGTTTTCTGAATCAAAGTCTAGTGTTGTTTCTATCATACCATATTTGCTTATGTACCTAGCTCATGACCTTAGTGTGATATTAAGCTTTGAGTCCCAATTTCCTTAAGTAAGAAATAGACCCTTGACCTTGTTTCATGAGAATGCCAAGAGAAGTAACGAATACAAAATGGTTGCCTAAAGAAGCTTGGTGATCTAACAGGAGAGGTTAAGGAGTCAAGATTGGGTTCTAGCTTCAGCTCTGCCATTGACTTTTATGTGCCCTTGGGTACACTTGCCCTTTCTGTTGACTATAAATACAAACCCTTGTTTTTTCATGTGGACATTTTGGCCATAAATGAGATAAAGGTTAGGAAAGTACTGAGATCTTAAGAAGAAATACAAAGTTTTATTTAGAGTATTGAAAAACAGTGATTTAACTAAGGCTATAAAGTGAAGATAAGTGCCTTTATCAAGTGTTCTCTATACCACTGAAATCACAGGTCTGGACCACACAAGAAAATGACAGAGTAAGGGACTGAGGCATAACATGTAGGGAGTGAGTGGAAAAGAATAGTGCTAAGTGAGAAGGATGGATATTATTGTCTTGAATCAGAATCAAGACGAAAACGCAATGCTTCTTTGCTATCATGTTCATCCTAATGCTTTTGAAGAGACAGTTGACTTCTTTCAAAGGTCAGTTTCACGTTATCTGTCGGCTTGGGGGTGACTTGGGCTTTTCAAAAGTAGGACCATAAAACTGACCTGCCCTTCCTAAAATCTCTGGCAGGCTCAGTAGCCCAACATTATGGTCCTAATTTGAGGAGTTCACTCAATACTTCATAGAGGGATTGAAATAATAGAATTGTAAAATTCTAGAGAAAGAAGATCCTTAGGGATCATTTAGTACAACTCCTTTATTTATAGTGAAGGAAACAGATGTCCAGAGAGCTCAGTTACTTGTTCAAGGTCATAAACTAGTTAGAGATGGAGGCAGGATTAGAATCTGGCAGTTTTTCACTGTACCTTTGTTGATTTGGTGATAGAAAACCTTTGAGAGGAAACATTTCAAATGTCTTAATCAGACATTTTACATATATTCTTAAGTTTAGGGGACATAACCAGCTTCTTCATCTCTAAAACTGAGATAGTAACTACACCCACCTCACAGGGTGGTTGTGAAGATCACATGAGACAACATAGGGACAGCACTTTCAAACCTTAAAGCTTTTAGAAGAAGAAATGTGAACAGAACTGATGACCCCAGGCCCAGAATTCAACCCACAGTAAAAGCTAGCTGCCTCTAAGTCTTTCAGTCTCACCAGGCCACAGAGGTGCTACTACAGCACCTTTATATTAGTCTTTGTTCAAATCACTAAGAACTGCTCTCACAATGGGCTTTAGAGCTACATCTCCCCCCATCAATATGACTCACTCAGGTTTTGTATCTTGAAGCTCATGCTATAAGCCTTAAAAAAAAAGAGGGAACCAGGAGAGTGAAAATTGCTAAGTTGTTGAACAAACGTTCCTTTCTATACAAATTTAACTTTTCTAGAACCTTAAAACATAAGATCCAAATAGAGGGCATTATAATTTATCACATCTAATAGACTGGATTTGAAGGTAGATGAGTCTGATGCATACTGACTTGCCCCTGACACAAGCAAGTCATTTTGCATTTCTATGACTCAGTTTCTCCATAACATGGAGATAAAACCTGTTGTACATAACTTATTTGGTTATTGTGAGGCTCAAATGGACAAAGTATGTAAAATACATTGCATATTATAAAACAGAATGCAGACATATGTATGTTGCATATATATGTATATATAGACATACCATACATACACACACACAAACACAGACACACAGAACTGATGATCCAAAGCTTGGAGCTCAATCCACTGTGCCACTTAGCTGCCCCATAATACCTAAATTTGTTTTATATGTGTATATATATATATATGTATTTATATATATATATATATACACAATACATATGTCTATACATATGTGTATATACACACATACATACACACGCATATATACACATACTCTTTCCTCCATTAGAATGCAACCTTCTTAAGGGCAGGGGCTATTTGTGTGTGTGTGTGTGTATACACATATTATATATATGTGCATATCTATCTGTCTGTCTATCTACCTACAGACTTGTCTATCTGCTGGTCTGTCTGTCTATCTATCTACCTACCTACCTACCTACCTACCTATCTATCTGAATCATTTAGCCCAATGCCTGACATATGGCAAATACTCAATACATTTTGTTGATTATGTATTTATTTTTCATTTGCTTATTTAAATCACAAAGTCTACTTGTATTAAGTATATATTGACTTTGTATTTATTTTCATATGAATATAACCAAAATAGAGAGTATAACTCCATTTAAATGTATTTTTAATTCCTCCACTAGATGAAAAAACAAAGGAGGTTGACACATTTTTTGTACTACCACATGTTGTTCCATCTTGAAAATAATGAGACTCCAAGGCCTATAATTCCTTTAAATAATCCTAACATTGCAAGTGAACATATGGCCTCTGCATAACCTATAACAAGAATTCTAAGAAAAAGTATGAATATGTACTATTGTAAATGGCTAACTATATTAGAAGGTTATAATGGATTTCTTTGGATCTTCAAGTGCTCCTTTGCCCCTAATTATTCATACATTATGAAGTCTTCTGCTTTATTCCAGGGGAATCTTATATCTATGTTTTGTAAATGGTGTACATATGTAGATATAGATAGATAGATAGATAGATAGGTAGATAGATAGATAGACAGAACTTTCTATTTCAGAATATCAAAGCAATTTTAGGTTTACATTTTTTGATATTTCTACTTTCAGAGGAAAAAGTTGTAATGTTTAAGTTTGTCCAGTCAGACATTTTGAAATGGAAGGAAAAGAGAGGTCATAACCTCATATACTTAAGCAATAATTATTACTTTTTGACCAGCTTGACTCTTCTCAACTCTGTGATCAAATCACCTTGTTTTTTTTTAAAGAAAAAAAATCTGATTGAGGTCCATTTTCAGAGGACCTTTTCTCTGGTTCTGTGTGCTCTTGTGAATTCTAACCATGTGGTAACAAATAGATTCTTAGTCTGAAGGTAAGAGTTGGCTTTAGTCAAGAACTAGAGGCTCTTGGCTTGGCAAATCTATCATGTGCTACAGAGGATGAATTGATAAGATCATTGTATCCCTTATAACAATTTCAAATATAGCTACTTACCTTGTGAGTGAATAATAAAGAATTCTGGTTATTTATACTGAGTGACCTGAAGACTTTCTTGGGGTAAAGGTAAGGATAGAAAAAGTAGTCAAAAAGCCAGTGGCATGGTGAAATAAATGTGTTGACACATGAAAAGATTTTTGCTCACATTAATGACATTTTTGAACAGTGTCTGTTTTTTTTCTGAAAGGCTCCAGAAATTTATAAAAATATTCTTTTCTATTTCTGTAGCATTTTAAAATTTCACTTAGGTGACTGAACAATATGTAAAATCAATAGTTTGACACAGAGCAGGCAAGTTGCTATTGGACCATCTCCACAATCTAGAATGAGCTGCCTCCATTAATAGGTAGAGCTAGAAGAGAGTGTAGCAATTGTCTAATCAAAATTCCTTATTACAAGGTCCAGAGAAACAAAGTGACTTGTCTAATTGGCAGATTCAGGAGTTTTGTCTCCAAATCCAATGCAGTGTCTACCAAATCACACAACAACCTATTTTCATTACAACCTCTATTCACTGACATTCGATTATGTAAAGGTTCAGTCCAACCCTTGCTTACTCATTTCTTGAGGCTATGCATCTTCATATCTGTGAACTCACATTCCTATATATACATCTCTTGTTTGATTTTTTAAAATTTTATTTTAAAGGGGCCATCCCTTGACTTACTTCTTAAACAGGTTTAATCACTGAATAGGCATTGGTTCAGGTAAAGTGAGAACTTGGAAAGACCTTAGCTTAAAAAGCCCAGGGTCTCCCACTGCATTGTGGGCCATCTCTAGTCATTCTGATCTATGTCTGGCCACCAGACCCAGGAAGAGCAAGTGAGGCTGGTGACTGCACAGTTTTCCCTCACCAAATCCTATCAATTGCAAGTCATGGAGTCATCTTCCTGATGTCATGGTCCTCTTAGAGAGAAAAGAACAAAGCATTACCACAGCCTGTCTTGCCTATATGTCTATACAATATGTTGAACTTAGCTGCAGAGGGAATTTACAGAGGTGAGTTATCTTCTACTAAAACCCCTATGCCAAAAGATGAAACATTCAGGTGGATCCTGGAACAACCAAATTCTTTTTTCAGAGACTAATTTCTTCAGACTTCACTAGACTCTGAGCCCATTTTAGGGACCATTTCCTATCTATCAGCTCATTCTCCAAGACCCCTAATAAGCAGCTTTTCAGCAGCAAACCCAATTCCCCTTTGCTTCCCTACTCCCAAAAACAAAACCTATCACATTCTGTCCAATTTACCTCCTTGGCTAGCTTCACCAAGAACCCAGAACTTGTAGGACATCTCAGTTTCTTCATCTCCAGTTCCCTGCTTACTCAGCCCAGTTATGATCACATAGGAAAAAAAAACTTAGTGGAGGGAAGATGATCACAGAAAGGTATATATGCTGGTTCCTCTAAAGCTGTTCTCCCCTAACCCTATCAGATTTACCACTATGTTGGATATAAAGAGGATGTTGCTCATGGACAATTTTTCAAAGGGCATAATTGTGGTGAAAATTTTGCAAATGGAGTGAAATAAAAATGTTTATTGTCTTTAAGGAGACAAAGATACTAATAAAATTTTTATATTGACTTTTGCTTCTGAGACTAGAATGAGAACAAATATTTCCATGTTAAAAAATTCAGTGTAAGAAACATATAGTAAGCATCCACTATGTGTAAGGCTCTGTGCTAGGTACTGGAAATACAAAGACAGAAACAAAATAGTCCCTGCCTCCAAGAAGCTTGCATTCTACACTGAGCCAAAGCCTTTCTGTAATACCCCAAGAACGAGACATAAGTAAAATTTCTCAGAAATCTCACAACCAAATGGTTCCAGAACTTTTCTGGACATTACACTAACCTGTCCCAGATGAATAACTTATGATGTTACTACCTGTTAGCCTAATTGACAAAGGTCAAGAAGTTTCATTTATCATTTTAATTGGACTAGGCATGGCCAGAATTTATGGGGAAAATTAATACAGAATTATTATTCAAGTACTGCTGCAAAGCATTTGTCTTCCATTAATGTTGATCTAGATGTAAACATATTATCTTTTCTAAGAAGTGCTCTGCCTGAAGTCTTTCTTTGTCTGACAACATTTCTTAAGGGAGTACTGACCAAGTATAGTTGCAGCATCTTCTAGGAATTCCTGGCTCCTATGATTTCTTGGACTTTTCTCACCAAATTTTTAATGAGTTTATGGAATGGAAATTTCCTCTCATTCTAAGGTCACTGAATCCTTCCAAAGATTAGTAAAGACTAGGTAGGTGATCATGAAGAGTCATTGAACTGTGGAAGCTGCCTTCTATGGTCCTGATTTGGGGGCTTTTGAAAAATTATTTCAAGAAGAAATAGAATTGTGTACCATTAATGAATTCTTTTTTTCCTCTTGAAATAGACATTATGAGGATGTAGATACATATAAGATTGAAAAAGTTTAGTCTCTCATAGGAGAGGCTAAGCACAAAGATTCATTTGATCTCTAATCCTACATGAGGATAAAAAATATTAGAGGCTTAGTGGGTGATTTAGAGCAGGAAGATTTAGGCAGCTAGGTCTATACAATATGTATTTTGTTATTTTCCTCTGTCATCTCACATGACTGACAAATGTTGTCTAGGATTGATAATGGATTCTTTGGTCTGAGAGGTTATACTACAAAAAAAATGGGTCATGAAAGAAAAGATAGGACTGCTACTCTGGGGTAGATAAAGACATATGATGGAGATAAGGCAGAACTACTAAATTCTTCCTTCTTTCATCCCTCTCAAGGCAAATGATCTTTTGACTGGAAAGTACAGGACAAAAATGGCTGCTAGGAAATTGAAATACAAGGTAAGTGGGGGATAGTATGTGAGCATCTAGCTACTCCATATGTATTCTGGTTACCCAGACCAGATAAACTGTGCTAGAATGCTATGTGTACAAGTGGTATGGAGACTAATGCAAGCTAATTGTGGAAAGAAAAACAATAGGGTTTGATTACAGGTTGCATACATGGGATAAGGAAGAATGAGGAATGAAGGTGATTCTGAGGTTGAATCTTAATGCCTAAAAGGATAGTACTCTTGACAGAAAAAAGCTGGTTTATAAGCAAAGTGAGTTTTGGGGGAAAATAGTTCTATTTTAGATATGTTGAGTTTGAGATGCCTATGAGGCATCCAGTCTGAAGCATATACCAGGTTAGTTAGGTGGGGTTAGAGATCTGGAGAGAAACTAGATCTGGAGAGATCCGGATATCCAGATCTGGGAGTCATTTTCATAAAGGAGATGATTAAACCCATGAGAACTGATGAGTTCATCAAGTGAGAGTTTAGAAAGAGAAGAAAGGGGGCAGCTAGGTGGCACAACAAACAGCAGAGCACCAGCCATGGAGTCAGGATGACCTGAGTTCAAATCCGGACTCAGACACTTAAACACTTACTAGCTGTGTGACCTTGGGCAAGTCACTTAACACCAATTGCCCTCCAAATAACAAAAAAAAAATAAAGAAAAGAAAAAAAAGAAAGAGAAGAAATGAGGGCTAATGATGGAGCCTTAAGGTACAAATTCCATTTAGGGGATATGATATGGATGATGATCCAGCAAAAAAGAAGGAAGAGAATGGGCATTAACATGGCACCTACTACATGCCAGGCTCTGTGCTAGGCACTTCTTACAAATATTACTTGATCTTCACAACAATCCTTCAAAGTAGGTACTACTATTATTCTCATCTTACAGATGAGGAAGTTGAGGCAAACAGAGTTAAATGACTTTCCTAGGGTCACACAAGTAACAAGTGTCTGAGATTAGATATTTGAACTCAGGTTTTTCAGACTCCAGGCCCAGAACCCTATCCACCATATGACCTTGTTGTTGTTCAGTTGTTTTTCCAGTCATGTTTGACATTTTGTGACCCCATTTGGGATTTTCTTCACAAAGATACTGGAGTGATTTGCCATTTCCTTCTCCATCTCATTTTACAGATGAGGAAACTGAGGCAAATGGGGTTAAATGACTTGTCTAGGGTCACATAGCTAGGAAGTGTCAGAGGCCAGATTTGAACTCAGGTCTTCTTGACTCCAGGTCCAGTACTCTATACACTGTACCACCTACCTGCCTCCTGTGTCACCTGGTTACCTCTAAAGGGACAGATAATAGCCAAGAGGAATAGAATTATAAAAACATAGAGAGGAAAGAGCATCCAAGATGAGAGGATGGTTAATAATAGCAAATGCTAATAGTTGGAATATGGATTAGACTTGTTGTGCTTGAAAGGTTGAAACTTCAGAGAAGCGAATTTTGGCTTCATATAAGGGGGGAAAAGTCTTAACAATTAAAGCTATCCCAAAGTAGAACAAATTACCTTTGGAAGCAGTAGTTCCCCCTTATACAGGGAATTCAGACAATTGTTAGATGGACATTTGTTGGGAAAGATGTAGGGAGGTTTCTTGTCTAGGTACAGATTGGACTGTAGAGCTCATGAGGATCTTCCTGATTCTGGGGTTCTCTGTTGCTGTTTAAAGTTTTAAAATAGAGAATCATGGAATGTAGAACTGAAAGAGACCTTAGAAAATATCCTACTCAACCTCTTCATCTTCAAAATGAGTAAACTGAGGCTTAGTGAGGGGAAAAGACTTGCCCAAGGTCATAGCAGCTTAAATGGATTCCTAATCCTTGTGATTTGCGAAAGAAAAAAAAGTCCTACAGGAGAGGGTCTGCTGGACTAGCTGTCTTCTGGAAGTTCATTTAAAGTGAACCACTCCCCGGTTTTCATTTGATTGCAATATAAATGGAATAAAAATGTATAAGGGCAATATTAGATATATAAATAGCTCCTTGAAAGCTACAACATAGGCTATTAATTTGTTGGTGGCTGCTGCTATTGTTGCTGATGACTCAGTGATCTCTAGTGCATCAATCTGAATATGTTGGAAAAAAATAGTCAAGTCATTTCCAGAGATGTCAGCCAGGATCTTCTCTTTTAAGAAGCTTTCCTCAAAACCAGAATTTTATAAAGTAATACTTCAGCCTGTTACTTACCCATTAGTAGGCAGTCAATATATTTATTTTTGGACGGTCTAATAAAAGAAAAATTTTATTTTGGATTAAAAAAAACTAAGTTCATCAAGCGTTTTTCAAGCTGCATTTTAACATGATTATCTTATTATGTAGAAGCTTTTATTCCCAAAAGCCTAAGCCAGTTTTGAGATCTTTTCTGATTTCAAAGGATATACAGAAGAAAAAAAAAGATTTCCCAGGGAGAATTGCTAGAGGTAAGAATATCCCCAACCCTCAGACTATAGTTCCCAATGGGGTCACCCTAGCAGGGACTGGCCCAACCTTTGTGTGCTACCTTTATACCTCTTTGAGTCCTCCTCTATCTTGTACTTATAAAGCCAATAGTTTTTTTTTAAACTTAAGTGTAAGACTTTACATTAACATCTCTGTTAAATGTCATTTCATTAGATTTTAAAAATTATGTTGATTTGCATAAATATTTAAAAATGCCTTTTCTGGCTATCAGAACTATGAACATGAAGGAGGTCTGCAGTCATTTCGACAGACTACTACTGGGCACTGAAATCGTCAGTCTGTTTTTTTTCATTACAAGATTGCTATAATTTTTACTTTTCTTTTTCTCCCTTGCCTCTGTTTATCTAGAGAGAAGTCACATGATAGCTCAGACAAACAGACCAATCTTAGACTCACTGTTCATTTTCCTGACAGTAGAGGAATTTACAGATTTGCAATTTATCGGTCATTAGACTTTGAAGGTACTACTTCACACAAGCATAATAGATTTACATGAAGAAGAGAGAGCTGCAATTTAACTAGAGACTATTAATGGAACAAATGCTGTCTGATGTGCAGTGTTCCCTTGGAAGGCAACCCTGAGACTTTCACGGAAGCTTCCCTGATAGATTTCTGCAAAACAAGAATGCCACAGGATGGCGGACATGATCATGCCAGCCCAAGGATGGAAAACGGGACTTTCCTTTTCTGTTTGTTGTGAGCAGTAAGGGAGGCAAGTCATAATTTCACATAGCATTTGACCTCCTAAGTCTGTGAATATTATTGTTTGGATACAAGCGGTGTTCAGAGAAATAAGTATTGAGGAAGTGGGGAATAGTTATTTTGTAGAAACTTCCAGCTTAGCAGAAAAATAACAGTACCCTTAGGGATGAAGCACAGAAGGTCTGCAGTCACTTGGTGAGTCAGCAGAAAAGTCTAACAATTGCCGTCTATGACATCAGAAGTAGTTATTTGGTAAATATCATGTGATTTCTTAAGACAGAATAGTAACTCATTGCTATTGTGAAATATTGGATGAATTACTTGGTCCTCTCTTTCATTTGGCTCTGGATTTAGCTTCTTCTATGAGCTAAGAGGAGAAACCATCAAGTGTAGTTGCCTTTTATTATAGACCATAGCAGGTGACACATTTCACATCCATTGAGGCCACAGGAAATTTTTTCAGGAATTTAAATGCAAATATTAATCCTCAAAGGAAATTTCAGTGCCTCCACTACGGGGAATAGTTTAGCTCTTGCAGTTAGTCATTGGCAAAGTCATCCAAAAATGCAATGAGATATTTCCCTGTTAAACACTGGGCTTTACCTTGGCTGCTGCTGAAATCTATGGTGTATTTAGTTTTGTAACAGGACAAAATGCTTGCTTTCTTTGGATGATGTACTTAATAAACAATATACTCTGTAACTTTGTATAATTTCTGCTGTCCCCTATCCTTTGTCTGTCTCTGAAAGGATCATGAGGAATTTTAAATGTAGCTGATTATAGACACAGAAATCAGAACAACTAGATTTTTAAAACTGTCCTTTTCTTTTTGGCCAAGGTCTTTAAAGCTGCTTTGAAATATTAGTTTATCTCTGATCCTCCCTGATTTCATAAGTTCTTGAGGAAGGTTACAATATTAAGTCAGTGAGGATACCTGGAAAAGTTAATATTTAAGTGAAGGCATAGATTGGTTTATTTATTTATCATTAATTTAACAATCACATTCTATACGTCTGGGAATATTCTAGCCACCATTTTCTAAGTGGTACAAGAAAAAGAGGAGAAAAAATTTAATTAGAAGGAATAAAAATGATGTCAAGGAAAGAATTTGATAGCAGTTTACATACAACAGATAACATTTCTTCTCATTGGTGGATTTCAAAACAAGGCTGCTTGACAGCTTGTTGGATACAGTGGGGAGGGGATTTTTGCTCAGATAGTGATTGGCCAAGGTGTCCTCTGAGCTGCCTTTTGACTCTGTGATACTACAGTAAGGGGTCTGTACTAATGAGAGACTTGCAAAAGTAAATTAAGATTGGCTTAATTGGGGGGTAAATTAATTGGGGTAAAAGAATATAAAAACTACTATAAACTCATAAACATGAGTTGACAAAATGTCAAGGGTAAGGAATACTCAAAACAGTGTTCTATACACAGTAAGAACTTTATACATATTTGCTGAATCATATTGAATTAAAAGGCTATAAAGAGAAATTCTTTTAAAAATGGCTTTAAAAGGAACTTATACATGAATTAGAATACACTAAAGGTAGGAATTTAGATTATTTTCTAACCTTAGGTCTACATTGAAGAATGATTGCTAACTCAATTACTAAAATGTATTGGGAAAAGTGTCACCTGAAGTCTTGCTACCACTGGACTTGGAGACAATTATATTTGGAGACATTCTATTTAATTGAATGATAGAATTGGGAAATTGCTTTGATATTATTCAGTCCAATTTTTTGTGTTACAGATGAGGAAACTGAGACTCAGAGAGATAAAGCACATGATCCAAACAATGATAGATTGATCATTTGTTGCAGAACCATATTATAACTGAGTTTTCCTGAATCTCAGCCTTGTTGTCCTTCCATTCTGGTATGCTGCCTTCTATTTCCATAACTTGCTAAGAACACTGCATAAATCATTTTTGCAATCTCTGTAACAGCTATGGGCTCTAAAAACCAGGGAATAACGTGATTTTCATCTGAACTTCTCTCATAGAGGAATATTTTGATGTTACTCCTTTGAACTCATAAAACAGATTATTTTTACTACTCATTAAATCATGTAGTTAATCATGTAGTACCTTGTATAATTTCTTTATTGGATAAAGAGCTTCAAATGCTTTATATAAAAGGTAATGTAGAAATATAAGAAATATAAGGATTACATTGTTTAGGGACCTTGGAAGTCAGGGGCCCAGTGAGGTAAATTGACTGGCTTCAGACCCTTAGACAGTAAGTAACAAAGCCAGATGTGAACCCAGGTTGTTTGACTCAGAATCCAGTGATCCTTTTATGATACCATACTGCCACCATATTACTGGGTTTTTTGGGGGGGGAAATTGTGTTTATTTGACGAATCTTTTGCAAGGAAGAGCATTATGCAATAAAATCTCTCTGTAAATGGTTCTGCAAATCATAATCTTTTACCTCCTAGAGGAGTGGTTCTCAACCTTCCTAATGCCGAGACCCTTTAATACTTGTATGTGGGTGTGTCTGCATGTGGACGGACCCACCTGGAGACTGATAGAAAAGGTCCCTAAGACCATCAGAAATATGTGTTTTCCAATGGTCTTAGGCAACCCCTGTGACCCCTGTGAAAGGGTCATTTGACCCCAAAGGGGTCGCGACCCACAGGTTGAGAACTGCTGCCCTAGAGTAAGGGTCATTTCTTTTGTATCTCCTTTAGATTACTTCCTTTAGTCATTATGGTCTGATTTTTTAAAGAAAGTGATACCAAATCTTGTCTTTCACCTTATCTACTACCCATGTACCACAATCAATAATATAGTCATAATCTTGTTCATCTACATATGAGGCATCAGGAATGGCTCCTCATTAATTTCCTAGTTTAGAGTTCACAGCACGATCCTATGCATTAGTCTTTTTCTGCCTGATGATTCTCTTTAGAATGGACAAGAAATCTCCCTGAAGACTCCATTCCTCTTGCTCCTCTTTTCCCAAACAGCAACGATATTTATCTTGGTGACTGTTACCTCTTCCTATATGCCATCACAGCATCCATTTTATATCTGCAGTGCTCCTGGTGTTAGCTTGTTTTAAGCTTGGCTGTTATAGCCATAGTCACATGATTATGCCCCAAACAAAACAACTGGATATTTGGGAAGGCGGCCAAGGAATGGAGCAAGATAAAGAAGTGGAAAGTGGGGAAAGAAGAATGGTATATTGGCCAGATTTTCTTCTCCCCTCAATTCAAATACTATAGAATATTTATCCTTTGCCACTTGGGTTATAATGTTTTGTGTGTTTGTTTGTGTGTGTGTGTGTGTGTATTGCCCTAAAATACGTAGTGAGTAGAGAGGTTTTTTTTTCTTTAATTTAGCTGTCCAGTTGTCCAAAAAGCTTAGATATCTGACCATGTATTCAGGGAATGCATAAAGGTTGTGGGTGGCTGATTATGTAAGAATTCATGGGAAAGCTGGTGAATCCTCATCAGAGTTCTGCCTTTCTGAAAAGTATTAAATTTGACTCTTTACTCTCCTTGATAATGGAAAATCGAAACTTAAAATCAGTATCTTGGATGAGCTTTTGTATGTGTGTGTGTTTGTGTGTCTGTCTGTCTATCTGCACTAGTGTGACCTTGAATATTGTCTTAGGTGGAAAGTGATTAATCTGCTTCCTCTCCTACAACTATTAAGTTATAATCAACTTAAATTTAAATTTAAATCAAGTTGTCTTCTATTGCTAGAAAAGAGCAACTTAAATCTGTTCTTAATTCAATAATTTCTAGATATCATTATGTTATGTCACTTTTATTGAATTCCCTCCCCTGCTCAAAAATCTTCTTTGGCTCCCAATTGCCTATAGGATAAAGTCAAAACTATTTGAGCAACCACATGAAACTTCCCACAATTTTACGTGCTATGTCTTATGATTCTTCCAGCTCTAAAATCCTTATGCTCAACCTTCCTAGTCTTATCTTCTGCTTCTCTGTGTTAAGAGATACTGTGGCATAGTAGAAAGAACACTAGACATAGAATTCAGGAAAAGACATGGGTTGGAATACTATCTCAAAAGCCAACTAGTTGTGTTACTATGGGTAAGTCATGTAGCCTCTTGAACCTCAGTATCCCTCATTTATAAAATGGATGATAACTTTTGTATTTACCTCACATGGTTTTTGTGAGGACCAAAGTAGTTAATATATACAAAGTGCTTTGCAAACCTGTTAAGTACCATATAAGTTATTTTAACCATTATAAGCCCCCCCAGTCCAGCTAAATTGGCCTACTCACTATCCCCCAATATGCCATGGGCTTTCTTGCCTCCATACCTCTCCTCAGTTTGTCCTCCTTTTGTACCTCCTGCCCTGACATGGAATTTCCCCAATTTATTCATTTATTTATTCAAATCAAAACCATTGTTCAAATTGCTGTTCAATTCCTTCTTCCTTTACAAAGCCTTATATTCTCTGACCTTGTAGAATTGTCAGTCACATTTGACATTTAATCATATTGTGACTTTGTCCCTTTTTTTTGTATTAGTGTCTTATCATTTAACTCTTGTCTTCATCATTTAATTCCGGATGACACATTCCTGGAGGGCAGCAATCATATTTTATATCACTTTATATTTCCCATAGTGCTTAGCAGAGCACTCTTTAAATAGTTGTTGCTCTATAAATATTGATTAAGTAAAATCAAATCTAGTGTACGGGAGGGTAATAAAACAAGGTTACCCATGACTGAAGCTGAAAAACATTTTCTTACCTTTATAGAATTGAAAATCATTTTCCATAACCTGAAAAATAAGATGTTTCTTCAACCTGTATAATCTGAACAATAAATTTAACTCTTTCTTCTTTCCTTAATATGCTGCTGCTTCTAATCATCACACTTATTTGAAGCTCACTCCCATTTTTTTAACATTACAAAACCTTATGTTTGATGTGGAGAAACTGAATCAGCAGGGACCTCCAACTCGAGGTTGAAGGTAATCAACATTCAAGGCCATTGTAATGGGACCACATATTTCCATGAAGCTATTGTTCCTACCACAGGAAATTATGAAACTTTTTGTTTAAATAAAAATAATAACTTGCATTCCTTAGAGCAATTTGGACTTTGGGGCTTAGTCAAATTTATACATATTTTTGAGCCAAACTTTAAGACATTAATGTAAGCAATCTAATGAGCCTATAAACAGGTGCCATAGGAAGAACTAAATAATCTTTCCTATGCTTGTCCTTGAACATTTCTACATGTGTTTCTTTTGACCTGACTGTCCAGGCTTCAAAAATTTGTTATTTTTAGGAATTCTTTTGCTGAAGCCTCTGAACATGTAAATGTTAAATTCATCATCTCTTCATTAAAAAAAAAATCCCCAGGAGTATATTATGCAATTCTCCCTAAAATCAATCACTTAACTCCTTTTCCCTAGTCTTTTGCCTCCCCCCCCCACTAGCTTCACTGCAGATTCCCCTCCCCCTCATTCCTCCACTAGCAAGGAACAAAAACAGCAGTAATTGCTAATGCCCAAGCACGTAAATCTGGCAGCTCTGGTGGTTTTCTTTTGACGCAACTACGCAGAGGGCTGTCTGGACGTGCAGCAGGGTAGCATTCCTATGAAGTCGAGGCATATTTTAAACGACTCCTACCCATTTTTCTTCCTAACCTTCCCTCACCACAAACATGGTTGTTTATTTGCCTAAAAGCTATAAAGTTACTTTTAAAAATAGTTACATGTTTTTGGACAAAATAATAACCAAATAATTTTGTACCCATGCACATATGGCGCACTCACACACATGCACGACTAAAAGGAAAAGACTCGGTGAAAAGGCTATTTGATCCCATTTTAACAAACATGATATAGAAACTATCACACTGTTACAGTTGTCTGATAAACATCTTTCAAAATCTTATTTTGAGAATTTAGGGTGTACTAATGTTGGAATTTCTGTCCATGCATCATTTATATGGTTGTGTGTACATTTCTGCATTTTCATTATTTGTCAAAACCACTAAATTTTAGCTTTTGATCATTTTATATCAGAAAGATGTGATGACTTTTCTGAATGATTCTAAATGGTTAATAATTTCATCCAATGAGATGTTTGGTCATCATTACAATCTCAGCAGAGTCCTGCAATGCCATAACAAACTGCAGCAAATTTTTAGGACAGCGTCCAGTTTCACTAGAACCACTACGATTTTCCCTCTCAAGTCTCAATGAAGACTTCATTAGGACCCCGTGAGAAATCAGTTCTCTTTTCTGTCAAAACCAGAAGCTAATTGTTTGATAAGCTATCAGCCTAAAGTAGGAATTAATACATTTTTTTCAGAAATGTTTATGCTTGCTTTGTGATCTGAACACAAAGTTAAAGGAATTAATTCCACATAGCCAGTAACCTGAAAAATTTTAGAGATATATTTGAAAGTGTGTGTGTGAGAGTGAGAGTGAGAGTGAGTGTGAGTGTGAGTGTGTGTGTGTGTGTGTGTGTGAGAGAGAGAGAGAGAGAGAGAGAGAGAGAGAGAGAGAGAGAAACTGGGAGAACCTCTGAGAAGAAGAGGGGATCAAAAGGAGGGGAACTTAATCTTAAAGTTGATTCTACTTTGTTTACCTATGACATATTTTAGTTAATCTCTCTCTCTCTCCCCCCTTCTTCTCTTCCTCCCTCTGCATATACATATATGTATATACATGTACGTACATATATATACACATGTATAAACATATACACATATATGTTTAGACTCATAATATCTTAAAAGTGGCGCTAAATGGCAGATGATCTCTAGAAACATATTTTCCAGAGTTGCTAAACAACAACCCCCATACACCAATATACCCGCACACCTTCTGGTTATGTCTCTATTTTAAAAAGCTTGTTACTTGGTGTAAAGAATCAATGCACATTAAAAAAAATCCATAAGGGGAAGGAAGGGCCACTTAAAAATTTTTCCACAAGTAAATCTTTAATGAAACAAAAAAGGATAGAGATTCTGGTGAGTGGAGAGAACTGTCAAATAAGAAGTAGTTACTGTTGGCAGGATTTTATCCATTACGGTTCTTTTAAAGGATATTTTAAAGGTTTTTTGAGAGACCTGCAGCTCTTTCTAGGACCCATATTCCAACCAAGGACTTTAGTATGTCCACGTCTCAAATGAGACACACTCATTCTGCACCAGGTAGATGCAGCAGCAACCCAGCAGTCTAGGTTACTGTCCCTGGTGCTGAAAGGTCGACTGCATCAGACGCAGTCTCTCAGCGTCACTCTCCATGGTCCTACGGCATGGGCGCTCCGCAAAACCAGTAAAAAGACCATGCCGGCCGTCCCAGGAGCAAAAAAAAAAAACTCTACCCAGAACGACCCCAAATCCGCACCAGCCTGCAATTTACGTAAAGCAGACAGCATAAATCAAACTCCTCGGGCATGGAGGTTGCTGTTACTGCAGTAGCTGCTTCTTCATCTGGGTGGGAACTCTCCTTCTCACCCTCCTCTTTCCCTTCTTTCCCCAGTCCCCACCTCACACCCTACCTCCTCCTCAATAATCTATGGGAGAAAAAACGCATCGTCTTTAAATATAGTAATCACAATATTATAATGGTGATTATTTCGGTAAATAAAAATTAGCAACATGAGCACAGAAGTCTGCACTGTAAAATGACAGAAAAGGAATAGTGCCTGTCCCAATAACAATTTTAAAGGAATAAGTCTCTTCTGGATGTTCTTTCTCACCTGGGTCTATCTGCAGTTCTCTCTCTTTTTCTCTTCCCCCCCAACCCCCAGACTTCTCCATCATTCGGCTCACCAAGAAGCTACTTTAGAAGTCAATACGTGAATATAGCAAGTATATAGAGATACTTACATAATACCTCCGCCTGTATACTTAAACACTTGTATTAGCACAGACCCGTTTTGTATACACGGCGACATTCATCCATAACCCTTCTGTTTGTGTAGGCACACAGAGAGATACATGGATGAGGGAGAGGGTAGCTTACCTTGGCTTTTGCAGAGAGGGTTTCAAGGGACAGTGTTCTCGGAGCCTAAGCAGGTTTCGAGTCTATAGGCGATCTCTGAAGAGGCTGCTGCTGCCGCTGCAGAGAGGGAAGGACGAAAACGGTTTGCTTCTGACCTCCCCGAGGTTTCTTCTTGAGTGCAATGAGAGCTCTGCCCTCATCAAAGATGGCCGTCCTTTTTGACGTCAGCAGCTTTTAATAGACATCTCATCAAGGGGTGGGGAGAAGGAGGAAGTGAGCTGAGGGAGGGAGAAAAGGAGGGGGAGGAGCTGGGAGATGCTGATAGCTTGACTCAGCTGCTACTGCACCTTGCTGCAATCCTTTGTAATTTTAATTGCTTAGTAATAAATGAATAACTGAACGAAGATGGTCCTTGTAATTCAATTATACCATTTTAATGGCTTGGAAATGACGGACCTGTCGGGGCAGTTTTTGTCTGTCTCACTGTCTTCCCCGCCCCCCCCTCCCCAGTTGAAGCTTTGGTTGAGTCACAGAGGGGGCAGGGTGCAAGGAGGGAGGATAATGCAGCAGCGATTTGTTTTCGCCAAAGGGGAGGGTCTGAAGGGGCATCCCTCTGAAGTCTCTCTTGCTCCATATATGGCCAATCTACGTGGGCTGCTATTTTTATGTGTGATTTCTTCTTTCTCGTTATTAGAGCATCCTCTTAGATATGAGAATTGCATTAATCTGATTATTTACTTCAGAAAACACAATTATTTTACAATACGTCAGAGGAACAACCACAATAAGGAAGCAAATGAGTTTACTTTGAAAGTTGGGAGACGTGGGTATAGTTGCTTTTAGAATTTAAGCTAGTCTTTATTGATTGCGAATGACAGAACCTTGTTGCAAGGTTACAATTAAAGTCTGGTATGGGAGGTAGAAAGAAATACCTTGTCTGGGATTTAAGTGTTTCTTTTCCCCCTTTCTTGCTACTCCTCCACATCCACACTCCCCTCCTTGTGTTTCCTCCCCCCATATAGTGTTCCTCACTCCCAAAGAAGAAGCGAGAATGTTTTGGCTTGTTGCTTTCGTAAGCCAGTTTCTGATTTACTCTATATTTCTGTATGTATGTGGCTTATAGAACAATCCAGACTTCCGGAAGAAGGAGGTGGGGTAGGGAGGTGCTTAGGGGGATTGGACGTGACAAAATCCTAGTGGTTCATTCATTTCTCAAACAAGATACTTTGGTTATCATTTGTGACTGGCAAAGGGCACTTTTCTTGCGCAAATATTGTTTTAGACTAAGAAAGTGTTAAATCTATCTACTTTTTTACTTGTGAGAAAACAAACAATAAAATGCCTGTCTAGTTGTGCCAAAGCAGCCCACAGCTGGCTGTGGGTTATGTAAATCGGCTTGGGGTGGGAGCATCTTATGACTGTTTCGCAGGTGTTTTGGAAGGTTAGCCCGGGTTTTCCGAGGAGGATGGTGAGTAGGTGGTAGGTGGGGGAGGTGGGGAGGGGCAAGGCGGGGCGGTGGAGCGACGTCTCAGATCCAGCACTGCAGAGTACTCCTAGGGGAAGGACGTGATGAGAAATTCTACCTTGAAGTGCCGAAACTTCACGACTCCCTCCCCAGAGGAGAAAAAGAAAAAATTCCCATCTACTTCAGGAGAATCCCTTCAGAGCTTATGGTCCTGGGAGAATTCTGCACCCATTTTGCTCTCTAAGGGTAAAATCAAAGCAGTATTTTTATTCCTGATTACAGTCTCCAAAGACATGGAGAGGGAGAGAGACCCTGGAAAAAGGAGGAAATAAAGAAAATGAATTCAGAAGTGGTCTAGTTCATACGAATGTAATCTAAGCTGTTTCTAATGGAGATATCTGGAATTGGTACTCCTTAAACGTTGTTAGTAGTATCACTGGACCAAAGGGTAGGTTTGGAAAATCTTATATCACAATACTCAGTAATCACTACTGTTATGTTTAATGTTGGATACACAAAGTTAGACTGGTCGTTGGCTTTAGAACACATATTTTTTGCATACTCATGCCCAAATAAAACATTTTAAATCCTTGGACAGTTATAATAAAAAGTTATAATAGCTCTAAGTGCTCAATTGCCAACAAAGTACTGGTTGTTGTTTGTTTTTGTTGTTTGTTTTTGTTATTCATTGCAAAACAGTTTGGAATCTTTAAGGGGTGACAGACACAAACACTGAAAGATGCTTTATGCAAAGATTTGGGCTTCATTTTGCCAAAGTGTCACCAAGAAAAAAGAAAGGCAGCATACAAGGTTTGAAGGAAGCTCTGCAGTGACGAAAAAAATTTTTTTCTTAGTGAGACCATCTGAATGGATAACATTCAGTGAGAAAGGCTTGTGAAGAAATAGAGGAGGTGGGGGATTTTCCAGGGTGATAAAACAGAATAGGTAATGCGTCAATGATAGAGGTTCATTCTGCAAGCAAAAATTGTGCAAGATTTGCCTTGAAAGAACTGACTTGTTAAAGTTTAATATTTAGATGCTGATGCACTCTAGTGACATCTTTTTTTGGGGGGTCAAATTGCCTGAAATCATGAAGACCTGAGTTCAGAGCTGGCCTCAGACACTCATTGTGTGACCCTGGGCAAGTCACTTAACCTTTATTTGCCTCAGTTCCTCATCTATAAAATGGGGGCACACTGGAGAAAGAAATGGCAAATTAGTGCAGTATCTTTGCCAAGAAAAGTTCAGGGAGAAATCCA
>CM053595.1:187782801-187802502 GCA_028646575.1 Pseudocheirus occidentalis | reverse complement strand
TCCACTATACCACCTATCTTCTTTTGAGTAGTAAATGCTAAGTCTTCTGTGATCTTGACTATCACATGTGATTTCTTGGTCCTCAAACTCTTTTTGGAAACTTTCAATATTTTTTCTTTCATCAGAAGGCTCTGGATTTTGGCAATGACGTTCCTAGTAATTTTGATTTGGGGCTTTCTTTCTAGAGGTATTCTTTGCAGTTTTACTTCTTTTCATTCTAAGAGATTTGTGAAGTCTTCTCCATTACACTGTGTGCTCCTTGAAACTGGAGAATATTTTTTTATGTTCTTTTATTCCAAACACTTAGCACCAGTGCCTGATTTTTAATTGATGGTTTGTTTAGTTCATCAAGTGATCTGTGCTGGTGTACACAGCCATACTCCAGTTCCCAAGTCCAGTCTACTGGCCCCGGGCTGAGGCCAAAATCATCTCTATATCCTTGTCCTCTGGGCCTAATTCATATCTATTGACTCTGAATTTAGGCTCTTGACCCCTCTTGGTCATCATTTACTGTTAGCTTGGTCTCAGAACTGAATTCATGATCAGAGCTCGTCATCCCCACACTACTTGCTTAGCTCAGAGTTCTGGACATTGAGTCCATGCTCTTGCCCATAACTTCTGACTTGCACTAATGGCAAAGTCTAAGACTGCTCTAGGCTGGCCTATGTCCAAGTTCTGTGTGGTCCACTGCATATCCTGGAGAGCGGGAATGGCTACGTGTGGGATCAGTTCTCAGTATGCCTGGACTGCAGTAACTTGAAGATGGAGAACCCTGAATTTGTGATACCAGACCACCTTGGTTGCATAGTTCCCACCCTGGTCACTTGCCTGTAGATTGAATTTATAATCTTGGGTTGGAAAGATCATTGTAGTTTCTCCTTCAGTTTCCAATTTACTTCTTCATCCAACATCCTTCTTAGATTGTTGTTGGAATAACTGTGTACAGAACTGAGCTGTACTCTTTTCCTTTTATTCTACCATGTTGGCTGGTACCTCAAGTCTAGTGTCTTCTTATAGTCTGAGTTTAAAACATAATCATAGTCTTTGCCAACTAGAAAAAATGGCATATTCATTATGCCTAAAGTAGATACATAATGAAATGGTGTAGGTCTAAACTAACAAGAAAATGAGTGAGAATGAAAGAAAATGTGCTTCAAAACAATTTAGTAGGGTGGCTAGGTGGAACAGTGAATAGAGCACTGGCCCTGGAGTCAGGAGGACCTGAGTTCAAATCCAGCCTCAGACACTTGACACTTACTAGCCATGTGACCTTGGCAAGTCACCTAACCCCAATTCCCTCTCCAGAAAGAAAAAAAAACAACCCCCCAAATTTAGTACATAGCAATTTCTACAAAGATCCACCAATTTGAGTAACATTTATGTTGTTCAGTTGTGTCCAGCTCTCTGTAATCCCATTTGAGGTTTTCTCAGCAAAGATATTGGAGTGGTTTGTCATTTCCTCCTCCAGCTCATTTTATAGATGAGGAAACTGAAGCAAAGAGGATTAAGCCACTTGTCCAGGATCACACAGCTAATGTCTAAGGTTGGGTTTGAACTTAGGTCTCACTTACTCCAGACACTCACTCTAGGTGCCCACTATAAGTAGTGAGAAAATTGCTTGCTTTGCTGGGTGCTTTTATATATATATGTATGTATGTATGTATGTATGTATATATGTTGTTAATTCAGTGTCTACAGCTTTTATGGTTATCAATAGCATCAGATCAGAAGTATCTATGAATTTAGCTTATATTCTGTTCCCTGAATGGGTACAATCCATATACACTCAACTATTATGATACAATAGGTAATATTATTATTAAGGAGAATATTTCCAGTAGCTACCCTGACTAATAGTTCACCAAGCTGGTGAATTGACTGTGGAATGAAAGTATTTTTGAAGTGAATCTTTGAGGTTAGACAGCCATCAAAACCATCTCATTAGAGAAAATTTGTGTTGTCACAAACCTAATTTATTTTCCCATTCTTTCTTATTTGATGCATAGAGAATTTTTGAGGAAAGGGCATTATGGATGTGAGAGCATAGTATATCAGAGAGGTATAATATACCAGAGGGACATGTAGTGACCAAGCAGAGAACTAGGCTAATGAATCACTCTATGGTTTTGAGAAAATCACACAAATTGCATGATTGTGTTTAAGTATTCAATATCTGAATTATTCCAAGTCTGACTGTGACAGTCAAATCAATCAGCCATAGTGCATCTTTCTGGTAACATGGACGATTCATCTAGGGTTATAACAACCTTACTTCCAAAGATATTCTGACTGGTTTATTTAATTAAAAGGTATAGTAGAAATAGTTCTAAAATATTTAGATTCCAGGTACTTAAAAAAACCCTATTTCTCAGTCTCTGCATCTGTATAATGGGACAACATCATTAATTTCTTCTCTGATATCATCATTTTAAATATGGAACTAAGAGACATGACCCTTATGTCTCTTGATAAGAATAAATTATTGGAAAAGAATTGAATAAATTAATATCCCTACATTCTGAATGGTTTCCTAGTGGTAAAAAGTTTGATACAATGAGCTTTTTCTGCTTGTTTGTTTTTTACTAACAACAAATATGATTTATGGAGATATGCAGGTGTGTTTCTTGTGTGTTTGTGTATATGCATATGCAAACTGTTGAGCACATACTCACCAGAAGCAGCACGGTCCAGTGCAAAACTGAATTGTACTAGGAGTTGAGAGACCTAGGCTCTAGTCCCAGTTCTGTTACTGACTAATTGTATGAATCTGGGCAAGTCATTTAATCTCTGGTTTCCTTAAGCTTTGTCCTCAGTTCCTTTATTTGTTGAATGGGGGAGGGTGGAGGCCAGACTTGACAATGTATACAGTTTTTCAGCTCTAAGATTCTATGACAGTCATAATCTTCAGATCTTTCTATTAGAAGTTTGTATTTTTATTAAAAACAGTGATTATGATAATAGTAAGTAGCGTTATAAAGCATTTGAAGCATTGTAAATATTCCATAAATATTTTAAAAAATTTATCACTTTACACATATTATCTCATTTTATTTTCACAAAAATCCTGTGAGGTAGGTACCTTTATCATTTTGTAGATGAAGTAACTCAGGCAGACAGAGGTGAAGTGATTTACCTAGGATCGTATAGCTCTTAAGTATCTGAGGATGAATTTGAACTCAAGCCTTCCTGATTCCAAGTCCAGTCCTCTAATTACTTTGCCTATTATTGTTATTATTGTTATTAAATAATTCTACCAATAGGGCAGCTAGGTGGTGCAATGAATACAACATTGTACCTGCAGTCAGGAGGATGAACCTTCCTGAGTTCAAATCCAGCCTCTTGCACTATGTGATCCTAGGCAAGTCACTTAAACCTGTTTGCATTGGTTTCCTCCATCTGTAAAATGAGATGGAGCATGGCAAACTACTTTGCCAAGAAAACCTCAAATGAGGCCATGAAGAGTTGAACACAACTGAAATGAACAAACATAATGAAGAATCCTATCAATCTTATCAATCCATACTTTAAGTATGGGTCAAGTGACTGACTATATGTTCATTGTCACAAGAAATTACACAAAAGTTATCCTTAATGAAGTGGTGGAAAAATATTTCATTTCAAGTTGCAAATTTTAGCATCTATTAAGTACCTAGAAAGACACAATTATGAGGCCATGATTACTTACTCTCTTTTATAAGCTAAGAGATGACAACTCCCCATGTAACAAATACAGATCGCCAAAAATCCTTATGTTATGCGTCATTATAGACCAAACTGCTTCCCACAACCTCTAGGACAGAGTATTGAACCATAAACGTTTACAAACAATGGTTATGATAGATGCTACAACAGCAAATACTTAAGAGTCTCCAAGCTATGTGGAAGAAAAAACTTTCAAAATATAGAGACAAAGGAAGACATTAAAACCACAGTAAGAATAGAATAAAGAGTACGCCATCCCTGTTGACCTATCAACTGCTGGAACTGTTGTCCCCATCTACTGCTGGAACTGTTGTCCCCAAAATGCTTTCAGTGAGTCTGCAGATGAACTTACATCCCAATGTTCTTATTCAATTGTAAAAAGCTGTTATTTACTCTACCTACAAAGAGTCCACAGAACATTAAGTATAGTCGATCAATAAATCAGTGAGAATAATAGCAGATTAACAGCTTGTCTTCAAACTAATTTTATCTAAACCTCATCAAAGAAGATGAAAAGAATGAAATAACTACAACAGATTACATTTATAATTTATGTAGTTCTTATACAACTTTGCCAGGCAGATGCTACAGTCATTATTAACGCCATTTTACAAATTAGGAAACTGAGGTTTGAAGTACTTCTGTTCCTTGACTGTAGTCACAAAAACTAACAAGTATTTGAGAAGTAATCAAAACCTAGATGAATTTCAAGTCCAATACTCATCATTAAGAGCAGCAACAACAAGGTTCTGTGAAAATTATTTTTATTAGCTCAAAATTAAAAATCCCTTTATTGTTGACAAAATTCTTTTTACATAAAATGAGATCTTTTTCATCTATACTTTTCTGAAATTGTCAGCTAAAGACTAAACCATCAGCCATGTCAATGAGGATAGATCTCAAGGGACTTTTAGCCCCAATTTTAATTTACACAGTTAGAATGAACAGGAAAATCTGTAATTATATGGTTTTCCCTCTCTATTTTATGGCTGGCATTTTTATGAAGTAGACTACAGTCTTTTTAGGCCCAACCTAAGAATGGCATGCAAAACTGTAAGAATGAGATAAAGGTAATAGAAGAAAGAACTGCCCTTAATTGAAAATAATATGAGCACCAACAGAATTGTAAATGAACAAATAGCCCATCCAGTTTAAGGTGGGGGGGACTGAAAAGAAAGTAATTTGTCAATGTGTACCTAACACTCCCAAGAAGAGTATCTTATATGGAGGGCACAAGTATTCTAATTGCTAGAAATGAATAGTCCCTTTACTGGATGATGATCATGAAGGACACTTTTTATTATTAACTTTTATAATATACATGATTTTATTGCCAGAAAATTTCCCTTTCCATGGCGCATAGGTAGGTATTTTGTTTTTAGCTAAAAAAAGAAGGCACAAAGGTTCAGATAGATGAGAACATACATACAATGGAGTAGATATCATCCACCACTGCCTCTTCTTAAAATTAACTCCACTGGAGTGTAAGTCCATGGTGACCTTCCTCCCTCTCTGACCACCGCTCCTCTCTCCTTTGTTGGTTTTTCTTCCTTTGCAGATGGCCTAAGGGCAGTGCAGTGGATTGAGTACTAAGTCTGGAGTCAGAAAAACTCTTCTTTGTGAGTTCAAATCTGGCCTTAGATACTAGCAGTGTGACCCAAGGCAAATCACTTAACCCTTCTTGCCTCATCTGTAAAATGAGGTGGAGAATGAAATGGCAAACCACTCCAGTATCTTTCCTGAGAAAACCTCAGATGGGGTTAAGAAGAGTTAGACGTGACTAAAATGACTGAACAACAACTATAACTGTATTTATTAATTTATATCTTTCATATCAGTATTCTTGCAGGGATGTTATATGGTTTCTGAACATAGAATGCTATAATGCAAAGAATTCAGGTTTCAGGTCACCAAGGAGCATAAAAATGAATAGGATATAGCGACATTTTCAACAAAGAGTTCTACCTGGTAAGCAAAGTAGAAGACATTATCCAAGAAATGAATGCCTGAAAAATGAAGAGGGTTAGGGGGCTAGTTGAGTACCTAGTACAAGGAATTCATTGTTATTGAAATGCATGGTGTTTGCTGATGATTGTTAAATTAACAATGAAAAGGGTTGTTTTTTTTTAAGATTGGGGGATGACCACTGTGTTCTGTAGTTGTCTACACACTCCTAGTATGGCAGGGCCTTGGGTGGATAGTGTAAAGAAAGATTTTGAAAAGACTCACAAAAGATTAGAAGTCATATATATGTGTATATATATCTGCATGCACATGCACATGCACACACATACACATACACTCATATACATATACATATACGTATACGTATACGTATACATATACACATACATATACATACTCATACTCATTGGAGGAAGTACCTCCCCAGTGAGACCACAGATGCATCAAAATGAGTTTATCTGTGTCAGTGTCCACATTAATAGTTACATACACATATATGTATGTATAGATGAATATGTGTGTATGGTGTATATATACATGTATGTATGTATGTATGTATGTATATATGTATATTTGAGAGACTATGTCTTGACTCTCCCTATCCTATATACAATTATACAGTGAGAGAGAAGACAGCTCAAAGACTATTGCAAAAGTCCAGTTGAAAGGTAATGAGTGACTATACTAGAGTGGTATCTGTATGAGTGGAAAAAAAGAGTGCATTATTATGAGAGGTCTAATAAAGATAAAAAAGAGATTTGAAGATCGGATATGGAAAGTGAGAGTATGAGGATTCAAGGATTACACAGAGGTTTTGAGTCTGAGTGACTAAGAGATTGGTGTTGTTCTTTAAAGTAATAGGAAAGTTAAGATGAAGGGAGGGTTTTGGGGAAAAGATAATGAGTTCTGTTTTTGACATATTGAATTTGAGATGCCTACAGGACATCTAGTTTGAGATGTCTGAAAGGCAGTTGGTGATATGAGACCAGAGCTCAAGAGAAAGACTAGACTGAATATGTAGATCTAGGAATTGTGAAGGTTAATTGAACCCATGGGAGATCACCATGTGAAATAGTATAAAAGGAGAAGAGGGCTAAGGACAGATCTTTGGCTAAGGACACACTAATATCTTCTGGGTATGGTCTGTATAAAGATTTATCAAAGGAGGTTCAGAAAGGTAAGAGGAGAGTCAGGAGAAAGAAGCAGCATGAAAACCTAGATGAGAGAAACCAGGAAGATGTGGTCATCAATATTGTTAAAGAATAAACAAAGAGGCAGCCATGTGGTACAGTAGATAGAGTACTGGGTCTGGAGTCAGAAAAACTTGAGTTCGAATCCAGCCTCAGACACTTATTAGGTGTATGAACTTGGGTGAGCAATTTAACTTCTGTTTTGGGCAGCTAGGTGGTGCAGTGAATAGAGCACCAGCCCTGGAGTCAGGAGGACTTGAGTTCAAATCCACCCTCAGCCACTTAACACTTACTAGCCCTGTTACCTTAGGTAAGTCACTTAATCCCAATTGCCCTGCCTTCTCCCTCCAAAAAGAAAAAAAAAAGAATACACAAAGATCAAGAACGGTGAGGGTTGTGAATTTGCATTAGATTTGACTAGTATAATGGTAACTTTGGTGAGGACAGTTTCAGTTGAATGATGAGGCTAGAAGCCAGACTGCAAAGGGTTTAGAAGTGAGTTGGAGGAGAGTAAATGGCGGCACCAGGTATAGATGACTTTCTCAAGTTTAATCAGAAAGTGGAAAAGAAATGTTGGAACATAGCAGAAAGTATGACTAGTCTTGAAAGAAAATTAACCTCTATTGAACTGATATAGAATCATAAAATTGGAGGGGATCTCATTGATAATCTAATAATACCTAATGCTTAAATGATGTTTTAAAGATTGCAAAGCAATTTATGTGTTTTATCTCATTTGATTCTTACAATAGCCTGATAGAGGGTATTATTATCTTCATTGTACAGAACTCAAATTTGAACTGAGGTCCTTTGGATAGAGTCTAGCAGTCTATGTCATGCTATCTCTCTAATCCAATCTGTGCTTGAATCAGAGTCTCTTCTCTTGATACGTTTATCAAGATATTTAATCTTTTGTTGTAAGATGGTCAATATCATGGAAACTTCTGGATCTCTAGGCTATCCATTCCAGTGTTGAATAACTCTAGTGTTTACTAATTTTCTTATACATCTAATGTAGATTTGTGTCTTTGTAATTTTCTGCCATTCCTCAAAATTCTGACTGCTGAGGTAAAATAGAACAAATTTATTTCTTCTTCCATGCAACAACCTTTCTTATACTTGAAGGCAGATATCATCCCTGCCCCCATCTCTTTTATAGGTTAAACATGACTAGTTCTTTCCACTTCTCATATGGCATAAAGTTGAGAATGTCACCATCTTGCTTGCTTTTTTATGGATGCTCTGCAGCTTCCAAATGCCCTTCCTAAAACATGAAACCAAGAACCAAACAAATATTTCAGATATAGTATATGCTGACCATGATAGAGTATAATGGTGGTATCACCTTCTTGTACTTGGTCACCCTGCCTCTTAAATCTTAATTTCCTACATCTGTAACTCCATTCCTAAATCCAATCCAATCCAATCCTTCGCTTCCCTTCCTTTCCCCTTCCTCTTTTCCTTTCCCTTTCCCCTCTCTTTCTCATTCACCTTTTTCTTTCCTCCCCTTTCCACTCCTCCTTCTCCATCTTGCTGGTCACAAATGAAATTCTAAACATAGTGTAATGGGAATTGTTAACTTGGTGTCAAGAATCTCCAGGCAGCTATTTTTAAATTGTCTGGTTAATACCTAAAATTATCTTGATAACATGATAGAATTTTCTCATGTAGTACAATTGACTGAGTGTTTACAGTAATAGCAAAAACTTTTAAAGAGAAGAATTAGCATGGTTTCATGTAGTTACTAATGGGAACTGCTTGTTTTTGTAGATTGCCATTTTTTTAAACCTAGCTATTTTGCCACTTTTGAAATTCTGCCTATTTACCCTGCTGGAATGGTAGACTACATCAAACTTTTATAGAGAAAAAAATTTTTTTTAGATTTTATTTTTAGGGTGTTTTTTATAGAGCTAAGAAAGAATGAAATTCAAAGTGAAAAGTGAGATGCAAGATTTGACATCTGGGAAGCAGGGACTGTGAAAGCCAGTTTTAATCATAAAATAACTATTACACAATATTACATTTAAAAAAATAATACTTATCTCTTGTTCCCTGTCATTTTAACATAAAATTTGGAGGTCATTTTTGACTCTCCATTGTTTTTCCTTTTCCCACATTTACTCTGCATCCAAATTCTTCTCTTTCCTCTCCCTCCTTTTTTGATATGTCAGTGGGATGTTGCCAATTCTCCAGAATATAAAACATTCCAGGTACTATCTGGTCAGGACAGACTATAGTAGGTCTGCCACCTTTGTAGCCCTGGACATGGTTTCTTAGACACATTCTAAGTTTAAATGAGCCTTTTTGATGTCCAAATCATACTATTCATGCATATTGAGCTAAAATTCACTAAAATTCTGAGATTTCTTTTTTCAAATAAATTTCTGTGTAGACAGACTTCTTCCTTCTATTGAAAAGTTGATTATTTGAACCCAAGTGGAAGACTATATCTATCCTTATTAAAACTCAGCAGATTAGGAGCAAAAGGGTCTTCCTGCCATCCCTTCAACTTATATCAATTATATAACCATCTACCATACCAGTTCCTAATTATAGGTGCTGTGCCAAATCCAACTTGTGAAGTATTATATCATTTTTTATTCATCAGTTCCTGGAATAATGAAATCTTATATGAAAACTTTTTCAGTGATGGGAAAAGAGGTCACAAATTCTACTAGGTCTCTACTTCATGTCTAAATATGCATTTGTGATCATTGTTTGAAATAACTATCACCTCATTTTATGGATTTCTCTGTAGTTCCCATAATTGAAAAAAAATAATTCACAATGGCTAAATAAATTGTAGTATGTGATTGTGATCAAATACTACTGTACTATAAGAAATTATGAGCCAGATGCTTTCAGAAAAAATGTGGGAAGACTTATATGAACTGATACAAAGTGAAAAGAGCAGACTCGAGAACAGTGTATAGTGTAACAGCAATATGGTACAATGATCAATTCTGAATGACTTAGCTATTCTGGTTGATGCAATCATCCAAGACAATTTTGAAAGACTTATAATGAAAAATCCTGTTCATCTCCAGAGAAAGAACTAATGGAATTTGAACGTGGTTTGAAGCTTACTTCTTAAACCTTTTTTTCTTTTATAACATGGCTAACACTGAATTGCTTTTCTTGATTTTACCCATATAACTGATATCGTATCTCTTGCCTTCACAAAAATGAATGTTAGAAATAAATGAATAATAAAATTTTAAAAATAAAAAGAGCAAGCAGTGATAAAGCACCTACTATGCCCAAGGTATCATGCTACTTTCTGGGGTACAAAGAGAAAAATGAAATCACATAGGTAGTGGTGCCATAATTTATTGGGTTGTTTTTATGACCTCCAACTGGAGAAGCAACAAGGGGCAGGCAGTGGAAAGCACAGGGCTTTGAATACAGTAGTCCTTTAGTTAATATTTATTAAATTAAATTGAACTGAGAGTCTAGAGGCACTGGTTCTAATTCTAGCTCGTCCACTAATTACAAGACTTTGATAAAGTCCCTTAACCTCTCAGCCTCAATTTCCTTATCTACGAAGTGAGGGGTTTATGTAAGGTGACTTTTGTGATCTCTTCTGACACTAACATTCTATTAGTCTAAAATTTTTGAAAACTGATTTGCATTTAGCTCTATAAAAGTATATGTATTTTAAACTCTTTTTTTTTAGCCAAGAATTATTTCTCTCTGTACTCAGGTCCTATCTATTCATCAACTAATGGACCTGTATCTGCAAACACACCAAGGAATTCAAATATTTGACAATTTTGCTAAGGTCCAGTCCTCTTTAAGTTGGCATTCAAAGATCCTGGTTTTGTCTCTTATGAGATGGGTGACCTTAGACAAGTCACCTTCAGTGCTATGGGCCTCCTTTTCCTCATCTATAAAATGAGGGGATTGGACTCAATGACCTACCTCTGAGGTCCTTTCCATCTCTGAATCCATGGTCCCATGTAGAGTACATTGGATGAAGGACATGGTAGGTTAATATCAATGAGGGGATAAAGAGGGTGGCAAAATGATTTCATAAGATCACAGAGCTAGAGGTGGAAGAGAATTAGAGGTCACTGACTCCAACTCCTTCATTTTACAGATGAGAGAACTGAGGCACAGAAAACCGGCCTACACAGTAGATGTCTGAGGGAAGCTGTAAACCTCAATCTTCTTAACTTTAAGTCCTGGTTGTAGAGTACTTTGTATACATCAAGTCATTTGGAATTCACAATAACTTTGTAGCTTGGCACTATTATTATTTTATTTTTTATTGTTGTTGCTTGGTTCAGTGATTTAATCTATGGAACTCTCAATAAAAGTTGAAGCTCAGAGTGGCTAAAAGCAATTTTCTAGGACTGGACTTGACCCCAAGAATTCCTGATTCCCCAACTACTATGATTAGCAAAGTATTATTGGAGGGTAGGTTAAAATTTGTTTCTCTCCCAGGGAACCAGTGGATTGAGGACATCACAGGAGACATGAGACCATTTGAGAAAGCAGAAGGGGCTACAGATGTTTGTGTGTTCAGGAGAGCATTCCTGAGTGTGCTCTCAGCGATGTTTGAAGCTGAACCAGATGCTGGGATTTGAAGGGTTAGCTTTCTGACCTAATGTGAATAATGCAAATGCAGATGCTATTCTTGTGGTGTGATTCCTTTTTGAGTCTTGCTAAAGTATCACCCTCAATAATTTTCAGTGGCAGTGAATTCCCTAGCTTGATTGCATTTAACTAAAGCAGAAAGGCCCTCCTCTTATTTAACTTCATTTGGTGGCATTTGGTGATGGGGAGAGAATGATTGTTTATTCGTTTTCCAGTTGGGACACGACCCCTTCACCTGTTTCTAGGAAGATCACAGTTTCAGCTGCCTCTGTTAGTGACCAGGTGTGGTGGGACCCAGCCTTAACTGGCTACAGGGGCTTCATCTGCTACTTAGCTCTTCCAAGATGTTGGACATGGGTGTGGGAGGAATCCTGGCCTGTTTTTCAGGGGAAGCTCAATGAGCTGGCTTAGGTGAATGTTTACATAAAAAGATACTGTAGTTACTCTATTCCTTCTTTCTTTTCTTGTGGTCAGAGGAAACAGGAATTAGTTATTGTTTGTTAGTAGTGGGAGAGGAGTGATATATGTTTATGCTGGGAAAACAAAGTAGTGGGATTCAGAAGGCCCGGAGTCAAGTCCCATCTCTAAAAAATCTGTGGATAAATCACTTGATATCACTCAGCTTCTATTTCCTCACCTGAAAGTACGAGGGGACTGGACCAGATTCCATGATATGACTTTTATTCTTTTTTTAAAAGAACTCTTCCCTCTTGATGTAATGATATTTAATTTTCTTTCTAAAATGTTTCTTTAAGTCTGAACGAGTACCGCAAATCTTCTAAGGATAAAGGGATACTATGAATAGGAGCTGTAGGGAGTTGGTGGGGGGATTGGTAATAATAAATTGGAGAAATAGAATTACATCATAATTTCCATCTGAAATACAGATTGCTTTTGTGGAAGTGAAATACATAAATAAATAGAAGCTATCTCTTATCCTGGTGTTTGGGGACTTGCAAAGATTTCTCCTTTTTCTCCAGAATCTCTGAGCTTCACTAGCAAGTGCTGGTTTCTGATCCCTGCAGTTAAAATGCAGGTGGAAGACAAGTGACTCAGCAAGCTGAATGCTGATTTTGGTACGTGTTTTTCTCAAGAAAATTAATTTCTTTTAGCAACCAAAGTACAAAATGTTGAGGGAGAATGGAAAGGCTGCTATAGAAAAGGAAGCTTTTATAGACACAGCTCTTTACTGTATTTTCGATCCAACCTGTCAGGAAAAGGAGACAACAATTTACAGCATAGTCTAAATAGATCTTTTTCTCAGTACAGCCGAAACAGCCTTTAGTTTCTTGTTATTGTCAATGTCTCTATGACATGGACTTTTCCTACCTTGGCTAGTGCCTGTAGGGGATCAGGTTCACAAGAGCTCCTGTGGACTTCTTGTAATTAGGTGACAGTGACGAGTCTGCCTCTCTATTAATGTCTAATGCTTGATCTAAGAATCTATAGATTTTCTACCAGTCATCTGAAAAACAAGGCACTCAAAAACCTTCATTTCCATGAATCTGGAAGATTTCTTTGGCTCCCAGACGTTGCCAAATGAGAAGGAAAAGACAATAGTCTATGCTGAGTCACTGAAGGAATATATGGGCTTGAACAAGTCACTTATACTTTGAATGTTAAAATTCCCTACCTTGTAAGGAGGAATGGTTCTTCTTAAGGTGTGATCTTAGACCTTAGAAGATGAAATTAGAATATTACTGTCAAGGTAGAAAGATACCTTGATGAGGACAGGTAGAGAGATGTAGACATAGAGATAGATGCATACATGCCTAAGTAGGTATAGATAGATTCATACATATATGTATAAAGGTGATGTGAAGGTGTGATTATAATTGGACTCCATCTTGTGAATCAAATCAATTATTGTCCTCCATTTTGTGCTGTTTCTTGTAAATCATGTGAACTCTGATAAACTAGGAGGCACAAATTGTAGAACTCCCTATTCCCCAAATGTGCCCACCACAAGGTTGAGACAGGGGACTTGTGGGTAGAATGTTCCATGCAAATCAGAGTGTTCCAGCCATAATATTCCTTCTTCCAAACACAAATTTCCTGTCCCCAAATCTTCCAATCTCAACTTCTCTGTTTAATTTGTCTATTTCACTTTTTTTGTTCTAACTGCAAGAATTGTATCAATCACTAGTCAATCAGAATAAAGGAACTCAAGACTGTATCATTTGTTTTGTTCCTTTTTATTGACTGTAAGAATACTGTGTGAATTGTCAATGATATACAGCCTCACACCTACTGAGAAGGACTTGGACCCATTTATTGGCAATTGCCAGCCTTGCTAATAAATGATTTGCTTGGAAACTTTAACCTTTGTCCTTCAGGTTTCTATTGTGACAGTAAGTAAATAGAGATAGATATAGGTAGGGATAGATTAGATAGAGAGATAGGGAGATAGATAGAGAGATAGATAGATGTATGTATGTATGTATGGATGGATGGATGGAGAGAGAGATGAATAGATAGGCAGATAATCAGACAAACTAGATGGGTAACAACCTTAGCAGTAGGCAAAGTTCTTTCTAAATTATTTTGCACTTCCTTTTTCAACAAGAAATGGAGTTAATCTTATATTTATCTTCTCACTTTCTTATAGAGATGTAAGGAAGCATTAACTAAATTTGTTTTTAATCCATGAAGATATTTGAGTCCTTGCCATATGACTTTTAAAAATATTAAACATGTGACTTTTAGTTTTAAATAGGTATGACTCATCAAAAAAGTAAAATTCATTTAAATAATCTGAGTACAGGTATTTAAAATCAACAAAACTTATTTATTAGTTTCCTTCTTCCTACCATGATCATAGAGTACCTCCCAAGAAATAGGCTGGATAGAAGATTCTCACCATGGCATCCCAAGCATATTCTAATCATGGGTGAAGATTTTAGGATCTGAGACTTGTAGGGATTTTCTGCGCCACATATGAAGTCAGTGGGGAAAAGGAGTTGAATTAGAAGTAGAAATGAGTAATTTAGTAATAACTTTGCTTCATTCTCCCTTCTGCTAATCTTAGGAACTCAGGGTAAATATTCCCAACCATTTTTATATTATGCTGCCTGCACTCTGACCATCATTTTCATCTTCATCCAATTGATTGGAATCTTGAACTCTGCCTCTGGCATGCCAGGCCTTGATATAGCTTTCATTTCATCCTGCCTGGCACAGGCGTCCAGCTATCACCAAACCATGCTTCTTAAATCCTCCTTAAATCAACTCCCTTTTATGTGTTGTCTTCTTCCATTAGAATGTAAGCTTCTTGAGGGCAAGGACTGTCTTGCTTGCTAATGTTTGTATTCACAGCTCTTAGCATAGTACATGGCACATAGTATGTGCTAGTGCATGCTCTAGCTATTGAAATTTCATTCTATTATTCAGTAGAAATTATATTAAACCTTTTTGTCAGAGACTAGTATAAAAGTATAGATGGAAATCATATCAGATTTTCTGAGGCCACAAGCTAAGATAATGTAGTAGATGACAAGTCAAGGTCCAAAAAGATCTCAATAGGTTGAAAAATGGCAATCTCTAGTAAGAAGAAATGTAATAGAATTAAATGTAAAATTAAACTCTTGGGTTAAAAAAATCAATTGTATAATGTTCTTGGGAAATATGGTCAGAGAAGGGTTTTTTGTGGAAATGTTCTAGGGCTGTGTAGTGGATAGCAAGTTAAATGTTAATAAGAACTATGATATTTTATACCCCCTACTTCCCTCCCATCCCCAGAAACCCCAAATGCATTGAGAAATACAGTTTTAAAGGAAAGTGATGATGTCACTGTCAGAGCACATCTGGAACCGTGTATTCAGTTTTGGGTGCCACAATTTTAAATAGACATTGGTGAAGTAAAGTGACTGCATAGATAAAATTGCCTAAGAGCAGTGGCCATATCATTCCCTAGTACATCCCAAATAAGATTAAGATGTAATTGGGAAATAGTAAACAAAACAAAACATATAACAAATAACACATAATAAAACAATAAAACATAAGTAATAATGCATTTTAAAACTAAGTCAATACATGACCTGCAGGAATTCTTATGTATGGATTAGTAGCCCCCAGTTCTATTTGATCAACAACACTGGTCTAAGATTGTCTTAAGAAGGGCCATTGAAAGAACTAGGGAATAGTCAGGAGACAAAAGGCTTTAAGTGATATGATAATTGTCTTCAAGAATCTGTATGGCTGTCATGTTCAAGAGTCATTAGATTTATTCTGTCTTTGTCCAGACCATAAAACTAAGATGAATGGCTGGAATTTGTAGAGAGGCTGATATCAGCCACATATAAGGAGCATTTTCTAACAGAACTGACCAAAGATAAAACTGGCTTCATTCATCACTTCTCGATACTGAAGATTTTCAAAGGGAGGATGAGCGATTACTTGTTAGACACATTGTGGAAGGAATTCATACTTTAAACATGGATTTGGATAAGATGACCTCTGAGGCCCTTTTCAGCTCTGAGACCTTATGATTCTATGACTTTCCTCTCCAGTGCCACCTATCTGGTGAGAATGTAATAAAAATTAACATCAAGTGTCATCTTCAAGGAAAAAGTTAGGGAGAGGCAGTTCTGTCTGATGATGTGCCTTGGTCATGGTAGGAAACTTGTAGACTAGTTGTATACATATGTATCTCAGATCTTTCTTGGGATAAATTGGGAGAGTCACTCTTATGCTCTACAAATTGCCTATTTAAATACTTCCTAAGGTCAGCAATAAAAGACATTGCCCAAACCTGGATTCCTGGGGCAATCATCCTTCTTTGTCAGTTACCTCTACTGCCAAGAAGTGCCTAAACATTCCTGAGAATGCTCCATTCAATACTGCCATCCAGTACATGTATGAATTACATAATATATGTAAAGTGTGTTTCAAATTTTAAAGTGCTATTGTTTTGTTGTTAATTATTAATCATTTTGAGTATTTTGCTCACAAAGCAACGCATTACATACTCACTGTAGTGATGCCCAGGACTTCAAAATAGGAAAGGAGTGCCATATGGCACACAGCAATTCTTTGCATCTAAATGAGGTATAGACACACCCATAATAACATCCATTTGCATAAATTCTGTGGTTTGAACTCAACAAGGGCCTTCTGAATAGGAAATTAAATTTCCTCCAACAAAAAGTAACTTCAGAGTTTAAAGAACATTGTGAAAGGAGTCCAAGTGGTTCCTTAGCCAATAGCTTTCAGCAGCATTGAGATGAGTGTCAGAGAATCAGAAACACATCAAGAATGAATTTTATGGAAAATGCAAATCATCTTTCAAAGGAAGGGAAAACAGGAACTTGGCCAAAGTCTCTTGATTTTTGCCAAATTTATATTGTTTAGAAAGTAGCACAGATAATGTTCTGATCTTAAAACGTAAATGCCTAGAATTTTAAAACTGGAAGGGACTTTTGAGATCATCTATTCTAACCTCCTCTTTTTAACACTGGGACATGTGTGGAATGAAGCTTTATTGGACAGCTAGGATTTAGTGGACTGTGGTGTGTGTTATAGCCTTAGGCTTTGTCAAGAATGAAGAGACTAAAATTCTTTTGTCACCGAGGACATGATTTATCAACATGTCTGGAAAGCAGAATGTGACCCAACTGAGTGATTCAATCATAGCACCTTTTGAGCTCTTAGTTTCTCTATTACATTGGTGACATCTTCTAGGAAAAAGTTGGAGTGGGGATTGGGAGAGTGTTGAGAACGCTATAGGACATTTGAATGATTAAAGGATATTTGCTGAGGTTTCCTTGACCTCTTTATTGGTCAGCAAATGATTCTTTGTTTGTGATCAACAGAATGAAGTAATTAAAGGTCTGTCAAGTTGATTCCCAAGAAAGCATCTCATTACTCTATTAGACTGGGAACTTGACTTGCCCCAGCATTTAAGCAGATCTGACTTAAGGCAAGAGCTTCATCGCTTTTCCCTCCAACAGGGCATCAGACACTTCAAAGTAATTTCTGAATTTAAGGATCTCCTTTTTAAATCTCAGTGCCACTCAAACAACAGGGAAGTTCCTTTCATCTTTCCTAGAAAAGGCAAAGTGTTAGAATCTATAGCAGGGTGGGCTGGGGAAAGGTGGTGTGTATGTGAAAAAGCCAATAGTCTTTTGACTTGGTTGATGACTTTAGCTTTTCACAACTTCCCAAGTTATGTAGTTATTGCTATTGGCTTATAAAGCAGCAATATCTGGGATTTAGGATCAATAACCCTATTTTTCTACTGACAAACTGGGAGACCTTAGATGAGCTACTTTCCCTTGGTTTTCCACTGCCAAAGGAAGCTGAAGAGGTTATAGCAGTGATGTGAAAGTCTGCCTCTGCTCTAATTTACATTCACATTCACTGCATATATTTATTGAACCTTAATGCGTTGAATAGCCTGAAAACAGATAGGAAAAGCCAACGTTAAGTGTCATCCTCAACTACGAATGAACTCTCTTTCTTCCCACCCCTCTATCCAATCTGTTGCCATATCCTGTTGATTTTACCTTTGTAATAGCTCTTACGTATGCCACCTTCTCTGATCCTACTGCCGTTCCAGTGAAGGCCCTCATCACCGCATGCCTGTCATATTGTAATACCTTTCTGGTTGGTCTCACTGCTTAAGTCCTTCCCACTTGATCCTCTATTCAGCTGCCAAATTGATCTTCTTAAAGTGCAGGTCTTTTCATATCACATATATCCCTCCCTTTCCAACACAATTAATAAATTCCAATGCTCCCTGTTATCTTCAGGATCAAATATAAAATCCTTTGGTTGAGTTTTAAAGCCTTTCTCAACCTTGTTCCTTTCTACTCTCCAGGCTTCTTACACCTCTCTGCCTTCCATATACCCTATGATCCAGTGACACTGCTCTCTCTGCTATTCTTTACACACAAGACTCCATCTCCTGATTTATGTATTTTCACTGGCTGTAACCCAGGCCTGACATTTTTTTCCCATCTCATCTCTGCCTGTTGCCTATCTGAATTGGATGGAGAAGGTTCTATGTGAGGAATCCCATACATTGCTGAAAGCACAGATCTGGACCAAAAAAACCCCCAAATCATGATTTTTATCACCAGAATCTTGCAAAATATCTGATAGGGCAGAGCAATCTCCTGAAGAAGCTGGGAGACAAAAGGATCAAGGATACACATGAAGGGTCACCTCTCTGGCATTGCTAGAGTAAAGGAAGAGAGAATGGGAGACAGCATCAAGGATTTTGAGATGTAAAGAAGACGAAAAGAACAAATAGTTCCTGTTTTCTCACTAAGGTATTAGTTGAGGTACTCAGCTGAGAGGAGAAGGGAGGGATCCTATATGAAGTTTGAGAAAAGAGGTTTGAAACAATCTTTGTGGACGGTGGGATAGAGAATCCCGGTGCTTGGTTACTATGGGTAGGAGTAGAACAGTAAGCCTTATAGCAAGCAGATATACTTTTAAGGAGGAAGTTTGAAAGGATGATTGGGGTTAACCCCCTGCCCCCAAAAACTCTTCATAAAATATGAGAGATCACTTGGTCTGGCTTCATCACTTTACAGAACAGGAAACTGAGGTTCCAGTGAAGGGCAATGATTTGCTTTTTCCTACAATACAATGTACACTTCATGAGAACCATTTTTTGCCTCTTGATCACCAGTGGTTAGTTAGTACTGTGTGTTCACCACAAAGTTGTCATTCAGTTGTTTCTGACTCTTTGTGACCCAATTGGGGTTTTCTTGGCAAAGATACTGGAGTGGTTTGCTATTTACTTCTCCAGATGGTTTTACAGCTGAGGAACTGAGGAAAACAGTGTTAAATGAACAGGGTCATACAGCTAGTGAGTATCTTTTTTTATTTTTATTTTTTTTAAATTTTAATTTATTTTCTTGGTTACATCATTCATTTCCACAAGGTTTTGAGTTACAAATTTTCTCCCCTTTTTGCCCCTACCCCCCAGCCCAGAACATTGATCCCACTGTAAGGCCCCTCCCACACTCTGTTCCCTTTCATGCCCTCCTCCAACAACCCTCTAGCTTTCTAGCAGGGCAGGGAGGGGCTCCCTGTCCCCGTCCCTGTATGTATTATTTCCCAGTTGCATTTGATTGTATAGCTTTAAATACTAGATTCTTGCAATTCCTCCCCTGTCACCCACTCCCACTGGGAGGAGCAGCAATTCAATACAGGCTGTACCTGTGTAATTACACAGGACATCTCCATGGTGGGCAAATTGTGAGAGGCTAATTGTATGTCCCTCCTTCCTATC
>CM053595.1:187752876-187782301 GCA_028646575.1 Pseudocheirus occidentalis | reverse complement strand
TGTAGCAACAGATGTGCTTTCTGTCTTTTGGAGAGTTTTGGGGCTTGAAAATCTGTTTAGAGTCCCATTTTACGAGTTTTTTTAGCGTGTTTGTGTGGGAGCTGTGGTGCTTTGCTGTTTCTACGCTGCCATCTTGGCTCCACCCCAGCTAGTGAGTATCTTGAAGCTAGATTTGAACTCAGGAAGATAAGTCTTCCTGACTTCAGGTATACTCTATCTATTCACCATAAGGTACATACTTTTACAATGTTTATTGATTGATTGTTGATATAGTACCAGTCTCATAGACGTATAAAAATTAAATAAGATAATGTATGGAGTCAACTTTGCAAACCTTAAAATAATAATTTATATGCTTCAGGTGTTATTATTGGGAACTTACTTATGGTGAATGGTTTTTTTGGTATGATCTGTCAGTGGGTACATTTGCAATTTAATGCACCTGGTTAAATGTACTTGTCAGGATGAGCTGTGGGAGTAGTGTGCCTGACTATGAATGTGCCCAGGTACACAGGTTATCCACACCTCTGTATAAGCCATAAGGATTCCTTAGTGATATAGCTATGCATGTGAATGGACTCAGGGATAGACTTTTAAGCCAGTATCTGATGCAGACTCCAGGAATGTGGGAACCTCCTCCTTAGGGGAGTTCCCCTCAGGAGGTGTGAATGTGATTGTGAATAAAGGCCTTTTTGGAGGTAGGTGAGCTCTGCCTGTGGAGCTGCTGGAATGACCAAAAGCTTTGGGTCTGGAGCTATTACTGATTGACAGAAATGTGTACTATGTTAATGAAGCTCTGACAGATATAATATTCTGAATTTCCAATGGCTGAGGAGGGAAAAGAGAAAGTCTGGGAGAAGATAGTAAATTGCAGAGCTGAGATTTGAGTCTAGATTCTGTACCTACAAATTCAAGGCTGTTTACTCCACTATTCAATCAATTATAGTAACTATGGCCCCAGACCTCCCTTTTCAACCTCTAGGCACACTGGCAAGTCAGGTCCCCCAGAGAGCTACTACTATTTATCACTCCAGAGTCTAGGGTTAGCCTTGAGGAATTGCAGGTTATTTTCTAAAGTTACAGATAATAACGCCTCCCCACCCCCATGATCATTAGTTGATATCAGTCGGTCTTAATTAGCTTTTAGGAAGGGATATTTTGCTAAAGTGGGATAGTAAGAACAGTTAGTACAAAACTTCCCCCTCAAAGTATATAACATATTCCCCACAAGTACATACAGAATCTAGAGGAAAGGGAAATTAAGTATAGAGAGCATATGTGGCAGAAGATCTAACTTACAACTCCAGAAAGTATTTTTTGCAGCAATCCCAAAAATATTCCCTTTAGAAAAGGTATATTTTTCTTCTGTGCTCCTTGCAGAACCTTGAGGCTGCCTTTCTTGACTGTATCTTGTTTGTTCTTGGCTCATAATGCAGACATTGACTCAGCTGTTCTGGGGAAATTGCTAGGACTAAGATATCAATGGAAAGTCCCCAAATCCTCTAAATCTTCAAAGTTCACAAGGTTACCTTAGGATCAAGGGAGGCAAGGACAAGGCTATTACCAAGGCCAAAGTCAATGCTCTTCTTCTTTATTCCTATGCAATCCCCTTTCGGGGAGTTGTCTAGGAAGATGCTACCTATGTTGGTAAATACTTGAAATCCTTCATTTCAGATTAGTTTGCTAATTTTATAGAAGGGTGTGACAAAATCCCTCAGCCAATTCGTTCAGATTTCATGTTGTATCTGTTTGAAATGCCTTTGACTGACAAATTCAATCTAGATATTCAAGTCATGTTCACACCTAGTGCACATCTCTGGTTGAATGATTTTATTGAGATGAGTTGCCACCTGATGAAGGTACCAGGGTATAGAGCCTTAGTAGTTACTTAATGCAAGGTGGACGGATTGACTCAATAGACCTCCATCTTCTCATAACTGATCAAAGAACATATATTAAGATGCTCAAAAACAAAAGTGAGATAGTTTGCCTTCAAATAGGTTAAATTCCACACTTATATTTAGAGTACAGTAAAAAGGTTGACAATAAAAGGGATACCAAAAAAGGAATTTGAGCATTTTTTTCTCTTTGATGGTACATTAGTTCTTGGGAGTCTTCTGCTCGTACGTATTTATATAGAGAAGTACTATTGCAAAGTGGAAAGAATTATTTATATAGAGGAGTACTACTGTAAAGTGGAAAGAATAAGTCATACTAGTAAAGAAAGAGAGTAGTAGTGAAAGTAGGGACTGGCAATCCCCCCCGGTCAAGGACAGCTATTTGTCAACCTTATGACAATGATAGAAAGGTCTGTATTTCCCCAGGGATTGTATCCAATACACAAGAGAGAACATCATAAGATTTATCAAAACAGGTAACTACCATCCACTACTGGTAATTCCTACAGGTAAAAAGACTGCAAGAAGCATCCTAAAAATCACTGCTAAAGATTATGAAGTCTTGGGCAGGAAACTCAAGACCACTGGGGGACAGGTCACTTGCCTTTCTGTTGATTATTAAGCACAAGGGATACAGAAGAGAAAAATAATTCGAGATGTGAATAGTCAGCTAAGAAGATTGGAGAATGGTATCCCAGACTTCTGCTCCATGGCTTAAGACAGAATTGATAGATTCCCAGTTATAGCAAGAGTACACCTAGCAAAGGCTGTTAAGAATATATTTGCTGGAATGAGACATCCCTTTTCAGTCACTACCAATGTGTGGATTTATTTCACTTAACTACATTTTTTTTTACAAGGGAGGACTTTAATTTTGGGAGGAGAGTTAAATATCTCCTGGAGTTTTTCCTCTCTCTTTATGCCAAAAACAAAGCAACTTATAACTTCTTGGCTAATTTTAGTGATAATCTCATCCTTCAAAAGAAAGAGTAACCGAGGGGAATTTTTCCTCAGGATTTAATTCTCACTAACAGGGAGGAACTGATTTTTTAAGTGAAATTATGGGAACCCTAAGGAGAAGTGACCTGGGAAAGCAGATTTCAAAGGATTCAGAGGAAAAATAGGTAGTCCATTAGAATAAAACACTATAGGGAAAGTAAGCCCAGGAGGGATAGGAGATGCTCAAGAATGAAATTCTAAAGACACAGGGACTGTTCCAATGTGGGGGGAAAATGGGAATTGTCTGAAAAGACTGATGTGGATGCCCAAGGAGCTCACTAACCATTTTAAATTAGAAAAAAAGAGAAACATATACAGAATTCACACAAGATGCCCAAATAAAAGAAAATGAATATAAGAGTTTGACACCGCCCTAATAAAATAGTGTCATGGATATTAAAACTCATAATAAGCTGAATCTGGCAGGAGAAATTAAAGACAATTTTAAAAATTTAAACTAAAGTGGAATGAAAAGGATCAAATCAGGAATAAGACCTAGAGTGGGTGGGATGATGATAATTGCTGTCAGAGATGAAGTAGACTTACCTATTTCTTATTTTGCTTCTCTTTTCTCTGCAAAAGAAAATGTCTTTTTCACTGGAAATGACAGAATGAAGATGACTAAAGGAGAGTTGATACCAAATATAAGTAAGGAAAAAGCAGAGCAGAGAGTTCTTCTTGATAAACTCAAAATCCCTGGCCCAGAAGAACTACATCCTAGGGTACCAAAGGAGTTGGGAAATGTGATTCTTAAATTGCTGTCAGTGATCCTGCAGCAAGGGAGAGAAGTAGATATATTGAAGAAAGGCAAATGTCCAGATTTCCCCAAAAGGGAAGAAAATCATCTGTAAATTGTAGGCCAGGAAGTTAGGTTTCAATTCTATCTACTTTGTATTTCATAAGAACCTATTTATTTATATGTTGTCTTCTTTGTTAGAATGTAAGCTTCTTGAGAAAAGGGATCCTTTTGCTTTTCTCTCTATCACTGAAGCTTTGCACGATGCCTTGCACACAACAGATGATCATTAAATGCTTCATGATTGTCCATTGTTCTGAAGAACAGACTATACCAGATTAACCTCATTTCCCTTTTTAACTAGGGGAATGTTGTGAATATAGTTTATCTAGAGTTAAGCAAAGCTCTCAATAAAGTATCTAATAATAATCTTGTTAAGAAATTGAAATGTCAACTAGACTATAATATAATCAGATGTATTCAGAACTGGTTGAACGGCTATAATCTAAATATATTTATATTGATATAATATCAACATGGCAGGAAATCTTCAGAGGGATACTCCAAAAACCTGTGCTTATGACTGTATTTAACATTTTTTTTTATCAATGACTTGGGTGAAAGGGTAGATGGTATGCTCATCAGATTTGTAGCTGACACAAAGCTGGATGGAGTTAGCTAACACTTTGGATACCAGAGTTGCCCAAAATAGATCCTGAAAGGCTTGAGTATTAGCTGAGTTGAATGAGATGAAGTTCAATAGGGATAAATATGAATTCTTCCACCTGGGTATTAAAACTTAATTTCACAAGTACAAGGTGAGGGAAGCATGGTTAGACAGCAGTTATGTAAACAAATAAGGGGTGTTATTGAACTACAAGCTCAATATGAGTCATTGTAGTGATCTGGCCACCGTTGAAGCTAACATCTTCTTGGGCTGCATAAAGAGAGGCATGACTTTCAAGAATAGAGAGCTGACGTGGTCTCCCTTTGCTCTGCCCCCATCAGACCTCATTTGGAAGATGACTTGTGAAGATGTCTTCATTTCTGAACACCATTGAATAAGAAGGGCATTGACAAGCTGGGGCAGGGGGAGAAGGGGGCGTGACCAAGATGGTGAAGGGCCTTGAGTCCATGTCACGTGAGGCTACGTTGAAGGAACTGGGCAAAATGAGCCTAGAGAAGAGAAAGCTCAGGAGGACAGGATAGCTATCTTCAAGTATTTGAGGGATTATCATGAGGAAAAGGAATGAAACTTGTTCTATTAGGGCCCTTAATGCAGAGGTAGGGGCAATGAATGGAAATGTCAAAGGGAAATTTAAGTTCAAATATCAGGAAAGGTCCCTAACAATTACTTGCCTCAAAAAGGAATGTACTACCTTGTGTGCCTTCTCCTTGAAGGTCTTCAAGAAGAGCCTGGACAACATTTATTAGGTGTCTTATAGTGGAACTTCTTTTTGTGTATGGTTCGAACTAGATGGCACTGAGGTTTCCTTCAACTCTGAAATTCACATTCTGTTATTCAGATCTTACTGTAAGCATCAGTTTCCTCATCTATAAAATGGCGGTGATGATACTAGAACTGCCTACCTTGCCTTTTGAGTAAAGCACTTTTATAAATGGGGTAGGGAGTATTATACTACAAGCACGGCAAGTTTCAGTACACAGAGGATTCACGGAGTGTTTGTCATTGATCGTGATGCCACAAATCCAAATTCTTTTCCTAGTGTCATATTTTTTCAATGGTGCTGGAGTTTGGGTCTTCTGAGAACACAGCCTTTAGTTTGGTGATACTGTTTGGGATTTATTAAATTTTATAATTTTAGTCCGATTTTGATACTTTAAAAGTTCTGCTAAATTATAATTTTATTTTGTTTTGAGGTAAATAATTTCCTAACACCCCTCTGGACATGCTAGAAACTAAGCTATTTCAAAATTAAGATTGGAAATCCTTGCATTGGATATCCTTGCCTTTTATGACCACTGGGAACTTCAGCTATGTTGATTTGCATGAATCTATTCATCTAACTCAGATTTTCTTGCTGATATCATCAGGTCCCCTCCCCCCGCCCTGTACCAGCCCCCAAACCCGCCCCCCTGCCTTTTTGAGGCAATTGGGGTTAAGTGACTTGCCCAAGGTCACAGGGCTAGTAAGTGTTAAGTGTCTGAGGCCTGATCTCAGATCTTCCTGACTCCAGGGCTGGTGCTCTATTCACTGCACTACCCAGCCACCCCAAGTGATATCCCTTTCAAGAGGAAAAACACGCAAATGTGAAAACTTGATACTTTTGGTTTAGACTGGACAAATTTCTATGCATTAAAAAAATATATTATATATAATATTTTACATTAAAATGTATTCATTATGTTAATCCTACATTAGCCATTAGTTATTTGTAATATATTATAAATAAGTTATATATTATATATATGCTAGTTATATGTAGTATATTTTTTGTTCATTAATTTTTCTTTTTATATATCCAAGGGCTCTAATTGAAAATCTAAGATTTAGCTACTCTTTTAAAATAAACAAAATGTGCTAGCTTGTAAAATATTGATTTTACATGTTTGGCTAATGTACTCCCTTTGCCTTCCTCCTTGATATGAATGAACCCTTAAAGGTACAAGTGTTTCTATTCCCTGTATTGGTGTGTATTATTCTTTTGGCGTGCATCTAAGGAAAAGTCAGACCCTGGGGAAATCGGATTTTGTTCTAAATGAAAGCTAACAAAGAGTAGAAAGGCATCTTTTGAATAAGACAACTGAAGAAAAGAAACTGGAGCATTTAGAAAGAAAAGAAAGCCTTGAAGGAATAGAAAAGGCCAAATCAGATAGAGACCCACTTGGAAAACTGGAATGAGGACAAATTGGCAGGTCAAAAAGGAAATGCAGCTTTAAGAGAATTGGCTAATGCACTGATTATAGCATTTAAAATGGGCTTGGAACAATCCAGGGGAGCCGAGGGAGAGAGATATCAGATGACTAAAACTCCTTTAGTCCCTCAGTATAGTTCTAGGAAAAGAAAAAAAAAATTGGAAATGGGTTTGTTAGAACTGATCCTTATTTTTTTTCTTCTCTTTCCAAGTAATGAAATAAATATCAGGAGTATGAATTGTAGACAAGGGTCAGAACACACAAGCAGTGCACAGAATTGAACGAATCAACTCCCAAATTCAACCAGAAATATTGTGTGTGTGTATTTGACCTTTCCACAGTAAGACAAAAGTAGGAATTGAAGAGAGTCCAGCAATGGATCTAAAGTTTCATCTTAGACAGGGCCTGTGATATTTTACCTCTAAATTAATTCACATTTGCTTGAGAAAGAACAGAGACATAAATTGAGAAGCCACCAGGTATATGAACAGAACCATTTGAAAAGCTGAATAAGAGTCTGAAGGAGAGAAGCCCAGCTAGCGCGTTTAATCCAGTTAGGAAGAGGTGTAACTTAATTCTGCCTGGGTCATATGAGGTGAGGTCATAAACATATTTATTAATAATGAGAATTACCTCAGCTTAGCCAGAGACCATGTGATGGAGGAGATTACTACCGCTCTGTAGAAAAAAAAAGCGTTGCATTATGCCATAATGATGATGTGTGATAGCATCTCCATCCTTCATATATGATATACTAGTACATATATGTGTATATATGTATATATATATATATATTTAAGTGCATACAGACACATAGTTGGTATCTGTATCCCTACCTATACTATAAATTATTTGAGGTCAGGAACTGTATTTTGTATGTTTTGCTAGTGTTAAACATAGTGTGTGTGTTAGTGTTCATTATTATGCATATAGCAGATACCGTACAAGTATTTGATGAAAGAAGAATCAAACAACAATTACACACAATGATTACAATATAAACAACAAGAAGAATTAAAGAAAACCAAAGGTTGGAAAATTATACTTAGTTATGTTCACCCTGAAAAAAGGTTAAAAAATTAATTTCCCTTCTTTCATTAGAAAAGTAGGAACTATGGATTTGGAATGTTTCATAAACTGTCAAATTTAGTCACTGCCAATGGGTTTTGCCTGATTTTTTGTTTCCAACCTCTGGGGATCTGCCCTGCTAGTCTGAATATGGGTTGGGAGATGGTAGCTCTAGATACTCACTACATTTAAGAGAAGAAAAATTAATCAAGCCCTTGAAATACTTATTAATCAATTGATATCCTTTTCCACCAACAAACACAAAACAACGAACAAAAAAAAGCAATCAGCTTTTTGGTTTCCAAAAGCTGTCATTTAATTGTAGACAACCCAGAGAAAAACAATAGACTAAAAAATGTGGAATTGATTTATAAGAAAAGATTGAAGGATGTATGTATAAAGGAAAACATGTATGTTTTCCATCAACAGTGACTTAATGGGGTCATGGTAACAATTTCCAAGCATTTGAAATGATAGAAAGATACCTGATAGAAAACAATGAAATGAATAGAATCTATATTCTCTCAGGGTAGAAGCCAATAAACACTGGAAGTTATTTGATCTAGAAATCAATCCCTCGATGTATTTATTATATTCTCTTTTCAGATGATAGCAAGGCACAGCCTACTAAGACCTGAAACCAGGAACTTAGGTTTGAATCCTGCCTATCGTACTTACAAGCTGGTTATATATTCTCTGGGACTCAGTTTCCCCATCTCTAAAATGAGACTATTAGAACCTGTAGTGCCTACCTTACAAGGTTTTGTGAGCCTCAAAGGAGAAAACATATGCAAAATGCTTTGGAAGTGTTAATATGCCGTATAAATGTCAGCTACTCTTTGCTGTGCTTCACTGGATCACACAGCATTACCAAGATAGAGCTGACTTGATGGCAGACAGTCTTTCCTTGATCTCCTGGACTCTAAAATTCCTCCTAGCATTCAATGGACTGCTTTGATCCTGTCTATGCTTGTGCCACCAGAAACTGATTACTAATTCTTACATATGAGAAAATAAAGTACATCCTTTCTGCTTAGCATTTTAAGATCACTGGGCTAAAAAAAATTTCAGCAGTTGAAAAGCAAAAATATGACATATCTGTGTGGAGAAGCATAGGACTGACATAAAAGTAGATGGTAAGCTCCTTGAAAGCAGGGACTATATGTATTTTTAACTTGTATCCCTCCTACACTTAGCATGTTCTCTGTTACTGGCTCTTGCTTATTGCATTGAACTGAATTGAAATATAAGTCCAAGAGAAATTTTAGAATTTAAATTCTAATTGTATGATGTCAAAATAATAAATCAATAAACAGTGATTTGACTATAAAGATATTGGGTTGAATGTTTTCACTTCCAAAGAGGCTAGGTTGGAATTATCAGATTCTCAAAATCTGTCGTAGGATCCCCTGTAACCAGAGGTATTTATGTTGGGGAGAAAAGAAATAAAAGATCTGACCTTCCATTTTCCTTTTCTTTCTTAAATAATATTTTATTTTCCCCCAATTACATGTTAAAAATAATTTTTAACATTCATTGATTTTGAAAACAATTTTGTGTTCCAAATTCTATCCCTCCCTCCCCTCCTCCTTTCCTGAGATGGTAAGCAATCTGATAGAGGCTATACATGTGCAATCATGTATAATATTTCCGTATTAGTCATTTTGTGCAAGAAGACAGAAAGATAGAAAAAGAAAGAAAAGAAGGAAGGAAGGAAGGAAGGAAGGAAGAAGATAAATATTATGTTTCTATCACTTTTTTCTTTGGAGGCAGAAAGCATTTTTCACCATGAGTACTTTGGAATTGTCTTGGATTATCATATTGTCGAGAATAGCCAAATCATTCACAATTCTTCATTGTACAATATTGCTGTTACTATGTTCAGGAGTCTGGTTCTGCTCACTTTGCTTTGCATCAATTCCTGTACCTCTTTCCAGGTATTTTTGAAATTGTTCTACTTGTCATTTCTTATAACACAATAGCATTCCATTGCAATTATATACCATAGCTTGTTCACCCAGTCCCCAATTGATAGGCATCCCCACAATTTCCAATTCTTAGTTATCACAAAAAGAGTGGCTGTAACTATTTTTGTACGTTGAACTCCCATTTCCTCTCTATTCATTATGTAGGGCTTCTCTTTTTGAGATTTAATTTATAGTCTTTTTTTGATTACATGTGAAAATTTTTACCATTTGCTTTTTTTAAAAATTTCGAGTTCCAAATTCTTTCTCCCTCTCCTCCCCCATCATTAAGAAGGCAAGCAATTTTATGCAGTGTGCAGTCATGCAAAACCTATTTCTGTATCAGAAATATGTGAAAGAAAACACATATAGAAAGAGGAAAAAAAGAAAGTGAAAAACAGTATGCTTTGATCTACATTCGGACTCCATCAGTTCTTTCTCTGGAGATGGACAGCATTTTCCATCATGAGTTCTTTGGAACTGTATTGGATCCCTGTATTACTGATAATAGCAAAGTAATTCACAGTTAACCATCCTACAGTATTGCTATTACTGTGTACAATGTTTTCTTGGTCTTGCTCACTTCACTTTACATTGGTTCATATAATTATTTCCATGTTTTTCTGAAAGTATTGTGCTCATCATTTCTTATAGCACAATAATATTTTCTTTCAGCGTTGCTCCTTAAATTGTCCTTATAACATCCAGTAGCATAACCTGTACCTGGTATTCAGTATAAATGACTAACTAAGTCTTTCTATACCTCATGGCTGATCTGGCCCTCACCTACCTTATCAGTATTTATAGAATTAGATCCAGTTAGATTTCTTATTGAGAGAAAGGAGTGCTTTTCCCTTATATTCAATTTAACAAAAAAGAAAACACTCCCCAGGAAACCAATGGATAAATAAAATAATCCATATGCATTTATTAAGTGCTTATGATGAGAAAGACAGGCACAAATGCAAAGAATGAGGCAATCTGTATTCTCAAGGTACTTACAGTTTATTAGGAGGAAGATAGCACATACATGTGTAAGCATCTAAGTAATAACTAAATATCAATACAATATAGTTAAATGAAATGTGGTTAGGTAAGGCGGAGGGAGAGTGGCCTGGGAAAGGTTCTAGCTTTCCTTCTACAAGGGAATCTACTGTTTCTGGAGTTTGAAGGTCAACTTGGGGCATAGTCACCATGCTAGATTTAAATAATTCAAAATCTTTAGCAGATTTTCTCACTTCTGAGTGACTTAAAATTTCATTCATTTTACTCTGAAAAAAATACAGTGGACATAAAATTAGGTTCTAGCTACTGAGCCATATATCTCATTTATTTAAAGAACGAATTTTGATGATTTTGAGTCTTCAGGTAAGAGACATTTAAGAAAATAAGGAAGATGTTTGGTGACAATAAGGGCACAAATAATAGGATAATAAAATTGAATTAAAATTCAATAGGAGTTGGAGAAAGGTATTTGCCACCCCTGCTATGCCTGCCAATCACCATGGATATCTTGGATTTCTATTGCTGACTTTTATTGAGTAGGCAATGTGTTCAAAGCTTTGTAGGAGGCATCACAGGGGCCATAACTTAGTCTAGTGACCTCTGTTAAGATTTTTCTATGGGTTCAAAATTGCTCAAGATTGTGTTGACTTTTCTAAGATAATTTTTGGGTTTAATTTCTTGCTTTTTATTGCTTCTCTTAAGATGACAATTTCTCACTTTATCTCTTCTTTATTGATTTTCACCCACCCACAATTATTGGCTCAGATTCCTTGCACTAGAAAAAAAGGTGTGTGTGTGTGTGTGTGTGTGTGTGTGTGTGTGTGTGTTTGTGTGTGTGTGTGCGTGTGTGTGTGTATGTGCTGTATGTTTAATATACTTACTGGCCAACTATTTAGGCATGTGATCTGAATTGTTTCCCTACTAATGGGAAGAGATCTGCACTGAGACATCCACATGCTCTCAGCCAGTTCCTGTTGTGACCAACCCAATGGGCCCCAACCCACATATGTCCTCTCCATTCCTTCCCCTGTCCCTGTGTGAGATAGCTGGTTAGTAGTTGGTGATCAAGGAACAAAATCAGGGTATGAATTTGGAATACCAGCTTCAGCATAAAGGTCGAGGTGATTGTTTGAAAAGTATTCAGCAAAGAATTTAGGAAAATGGGATATAGAGTCTTAGAAAGAAGACATAATACTTCTTTTCTGGGTTACCACCTAAAGTGCCTAGGTCATAGTTTAGAAAACATTGACGGCAACTTAGTCCATACTTTGGAACAACTTTAAGTCTATCATGAAGGGTTGTATCTGCTGGACTTGGCAGATCCACTGTAGAGATTTAGGGCATTGCTATTGGTCATTCGCAGACTAATTCTCCTAGATTAAACAGATTTAGGTATATCATGCCATTCATTATTTTTATTGTCTTGTGACAATCTTATGGATTTTGTTGAACTCAGTGGTATAGAACAGGTTTTACCTGTGCACCTTTCCAGAAGACTGTAAGATATTTACATGATGTAAGACTGTAAGACTTGAAGATATTTCACTGTGTTTTTCATCATCGTTCTTTTTATCTGGTATAATTTAGCCCCTATTCTACCAACCATTGCAGAAGTAATTTTCATCATTTCAGTATTCACTTCTCCAGCTAATTCCAAGGTCAGAAATCTACCTATAATCTTGAAACCAAAGAGTATTGATGTTTTGAGTGAAATCCCTAAGATGAGTCCATGTAAATACAGTGCCTGGGACCCTAGACCATGGGTTACCTGCCTAAGAGAAGAGAAGAAATTTAAAATTTCCCTTCTTTAGTCTTCTTTATGCACATACACACATATGTATGTACATAAATATATACATATATTTATAGTTATATCTATCTGTCTAACCACCTATCTGTGTATTTATAGTACTTTAAAGTTTGCAAAATGTTTTACATATTAACTCATTTGATCCTCATTATAACTCAGTCAGGTAAATAGTACAGATATTATTAGCCCCATTTTATAGATTAGGAAATTGAGGCTCATAGGGTTTTAGTGACTTTCCCTGGTCACACAACTGTTCAGCATCAGAGGAAGAACTGGAACCAGCCACATAGCCTACAAATGAGTACCATTTCCGAGTACCTGGCACACGGTAGGCATTTAGTGATCTCTTATTTCTTAATTGATTACAGACTAGAGTTAGGAGCTTCAGATCACCTCATCTTCATGGGCCCAGAGTTTCAAAGATGCCATGCTATGCTTTCCCTCCTCTTTTTCTAGTTCTCCAAGAGTCCCTTTATCTTGGGCAGGGAACTCATACTCATTCTCCTTTCCTGGATCATTCAAATTTCTCAAGTCACTGTTTACATAACACTGGTACAGACTTAATCCCTATCTTTGATTAACTTTCAGTCCATCAGGACTTAGTCACTACACTCAAGAAGGTAAATTTTTATTTGAACCCAACCCCCTGACTTTCTATCAGCCACTTGGGCTATGTGAATGTACAGAAAGAGGCTGATATTAGTTTAGGACTGAGTTAACTTACATGAGAGTAGGAGACAAGAGGAGAATTAATAGTGTTCATAGTGCAGTGAAAGGGTGAGCATCAGGGATGTTTTAAAAAAGCAAATGAGTCACAAAGAACATTTGTGAATCATGGTTTCTAACAGGGCTTACACCTTTAAGAAGCAAAAGGAGACATGATCAAGCCACATTTCTTCCTTTTAAAGGATTATTATAGAACTGGCTCTGAGTGAGTTGACTCTCAAAGAACCACGTAGGCAATCAGTCCAAGCCATATTTGAATTTGAATTCCATCTATAAAATTTCCAACAAGTCATCTAACTTCCTCTCTTCCTGGTACCTCTGCCCACTCTTGGATAGATCTAATTGACAGCTGGTTATCTGCCTTTGTGAAATTTCCACTTGTTGTTTGATGACCTGTTCTTTGAAATCAAACAAGAAAAAATATTTGGATGATAGATAGTTCAAGTCCCTGGCTTGATCTACCATCTTTGTCCTTTTCCTGACCACAGCTTATCTTCACATCTTCGTGCTCCTTGTGACCTAATTCCTTTCTGCCTGCACTTGTTGTCTACATCTCCTGGTCTCCACTTGGTTGACTTCATTCTCTCTAATCCTCTGGATTTTGCTATGATGTTATATTGATTCACCTCTTTGCTCATGATCTTGAGTCTCAGCTCTTTCTCCTGCTCAGCTGTTCTTAAGGGCTAGTTACTGATCCTGACTGCAAACCCTTGTCTGACTGCCAGGGCAACAACTAGGAAAAGAACAGATAGAAATTTGTCCTAGGAAGGGCAAAAGACTTTGAGAGCACTCATTTGTATTAATTTTATAGGTAGAAACAATTGAGTTTAGCAACGAGTTGGCAAGAAGACTTACTTAAAACGGGAAGCTCTCCAGTCTGGTCCTGGTCTGCCTTACCTCCTTCCCAAGCAGCAGCCTCCTTTGGACTAGTAGTAGCCTCAGATGTCCCATGTTCTCTCAGGGTCTCTCTGTCTCCCTATAATGTAACAGGTCTCTTCTTGTATGGTGTCTTGTGTCTCAAAGTCTGAGGTATTCCCCAACCCCAGCCTCCACTTGTCCCAGACACTTGGAAAAAGCTAGAGATCTGATGGATGCCACCTTGATAACTTGGGAGAGAAAAAAGAGTTACCATTTGCAGGGTGTCCCAGAAGTCTCATTGCAGTTTAAAGCTATTGTTCACAAAGTCAATGCCTATATGTGTGTATGTATAAGAAAAAGTATAGGGAAAATCAGAGCACTGCCTTGACATGAGAAATGACAAACCTAAACCCCATCCCTCAAGATGTCTGCCTATCAAGGATTCTGTGTCAGTAAGCATTTCCTGTTGAGCAGAGAGAAGCAAGAATAAATCCACAAGGAATCATGAAAGAGTAATGGAGAGAAATGCTGGAGAGAGGGGGGGAGAGAGAGGGAGGGGGAAAGAGAGGAATGGAGGGAGAGACAGAGAGAGAGTGAGAGAGAGAGGAGAAAGAGAGAGAGAGAAAGAGAGAGAGACAGAGAGAGAGACACACACACAGAGACACACAGAGACACACGGGGGGGGAGGAAAAAGAGAGAGAATAAGGTAAGCAATCTTTTCTACTTTTAAAAATGAATGATGCCTTAAGTTTAATATTTATTATTTTTAAAGTGTGTCATTTGTTTATCACTTACAAATTATACATATTGAAAGAAAGATGCTGGGCAATTTTTTTCCCTCCAACCTTTTTGGCCTAGATAGAATATAATTTTAGGGTTGTGAGATAAAATTTCTGAATTTAGACCAATACTTTCTATGTCTGAGAAATCTGGTTTCTCAATTTACAGTGTAGAGTTGACTAATTAAATACATATTGATCATATTTCATATGTGAGAAACTGCTAAAGCAATGACCACAAAGAGGCTTAATATACAGGCCCTGCCTCCATGGAAATTACACTCTAGTTGAGAAGATATGACAAAAACATTTAAAATGCTAACCAACAGTATAAAGGATGTCAGTCACCTAGCAAACATTTATTAAGGGGTTATTATGTGCCACTATATCCTGGAAATACAAAGGTAAAAATGAAACATTCGCCAGTAAATGACTACTCTTCTTATGTCTATATTTGTATGGACTAAAGTTTCAAATATGTGTCCTGTGGAGGTTATACCATTATATTTGTACAATGCTTTACACTTTCCAAAGTTATTTCATCTTTACCATCTCATTTAAATACTCACTCCACTAGAAAATGTGCAGGTATTATTATCCCAGTTTACAATAGAAGATCAAATCAAAAGAGTTTAAATGGTTTTTCCCAAGGATATCCAGCAAGTTAATAGCAGAACTAGAATTAGAAACCTTATTTCCTCTTTCTGGTCCAATGTGCTTTCTACCCACCATTCCTAGCTGTTCAAAATTCTATTGAGACTAAACTCTCTGTAAGTTACAAAACTACATGTCCCAGTGTCTAGAGCACTAGGCTTGGAATCAAGAAGGTTTGTCTTCCTGAGTTCAAAACTGGCCTCAGACACATACTAGCTGTGTGACCCTGGTCAATTCACTTAACCTTGTTTGCCTCAGTTTCCTCTTCTGTAAAATGAGCTAGAGAAGGACATGGCAAACCACCCCAGTATGTTTGCCAAGAAAACACCAAATGGGGTCACCGAGAGCTGGGCATGACTGAAATGAGTCAACAACAAAGTTATAAAGCAGCCATCCCCCTGCTCCCTAAATTGCAGTTCCCAATGGAATCTGAATAGCACTTGGAAAAAACATGGTTTGGTTTATCCCAGATGGCAACTGGGCACTCATCTAGGTTTCCGCTTTTCAAAAAAGATGGAATGGGGAAAGCCACAATAGATTCAGATGTCCCTTGGCATAGTGGCCTGAGGGTGTGGGGATTTGCCCATCTTGCTTGATAGACATCAACTGACTTTTTGGGTTCCTCTGATTTAGGAAGAAGTGCTGTGTAAGTAAGTGTTGGAAGAGATTTGAAAATAGGCTGGTGTTAAGCAGCTGCTAAACAGAGCTAGCTCAGAGCTTTAGCTGTCACAGGCCACAAAGCTTTTCTTATAAAACATCTATCCTCCTGTATTGGTTAGTCACCCTCCTTCCTCTCCTTTTTCCTAGGCCAGACTGCATTCTCCCCCAACCAGTCTCTGAATGGCTGGCCAAGCCTGCAGTGTATGGGATACCCTCAATTTGGGCCTGGAGGAGAGCAGGAGAGTGAGGCTGGTGATTGCCTTCTGGCCTCACACTAAATCTGGCTCTGGGGACATTCCAGGGAGACAGAAACTCATTTTAATCACTTCTGTCTTGTGACTTACATAACTTGGACTCGCTGCAGCCTTTCTCACTGCTTGGTGCATTTGGTTCTGGACATTTCTAGAGAAGCTTGATTTATCCCATACCTCTATCTCCACTCCTGCCTCCATCTCAGCAGTTCTTGGTTATGTGGCAGTGCCAAATGTGCCAACTCATCGTACCCAGTTCTGGCACAGTTCAATTTCAAAAGCAGTATCCTTGCCTCTCCCACTAAGGAGTCTTGTTAGGGATGGATAAAAAAGAGACAGAAATAAAGAATAGAACATTTATGGAATGTAAAATGTAAACTTCTTGCAGGCAGCAATATTTTTTATTGTTGTCTTCATATCCCCATCACCCATCACTTAATAGGTGCTTAAAAATCAACGTTTGCTAAATTAAGGTGAGTAGAAGCTAAAATAAGCAACCTCATGTCCTATCTATAGATAGTGCCCTGAAACCTTTCTATTTAATTGCAAGGAAATCTGTATATTCGGTTTTGTCCAGTGGGCATTGTGAATTCTTTCCCAAAGTAACTTAATGATAGGAGCCGTGATTTTCTTAATTATTGGCTAGTTTCATTGCACAAAATCACTAAATACTAATGTGGTTAGTTATGGTATTAAAGAGGCATGTCACCTGATTTTTATTTAATGCACCTCACCTGAGATTAAGAGGAAACCTCTCTCTAGTCACCTGATTTCTTTGGACTACCAAATGATTTCTTTGCTCTGACCCTAAAGTAATGATGAAACTAATTTCAACCTCTACAAATTTGTGGAATTTAACCTCACCTGGTCCCATGCCGGTACTGTACTTGACAATCCTCCTTTTCTACCCTCGTCATGTCTGAAGCTCATCCCTCACAGTACTTTTTTTTCTCCAATTTTTCCCCCTCTTTTACCTCGTCCCCTATCACATAACCTACACTTCTACATCTTTAAAAAGATGAGAGGTCATATAACACGAACTCCATCAGCCCTACTCCTCCATTCAATTGTATTCTTAGTTTCATCACCTACTCTTTCTTTTTTCCCTTTGGTTACAAAAGAATATCTTTACTACTCTTGAAGGTTAATACTAATTTCACCTTTGAGCCCCTTCTCTTCCCCTCACTACCTATGTTACCTTGGACATGTCTCTTAATTTAGCTGAGCCTCAGTTTCTTCATTTGCATAGGAGTTTTTCTTCTGCCTTTAATCAGAAGGGAGTGGCAACCAAGGGTATTGAGGAGAGACTGAGTACCAAAGCTGAAACAATCTCTGTGAGAATGAGATTTCTTGAGGGAAGCATGGTGTTCTTGGGGTCAAAACTAAGCAGAGCAGCTGGTGGGAAATAAATGACCTGGATCTAGCAGTGAGACAACTATCCATGCTGCTCCCTTCCTAGAGGTGTTAAAATTGCAGAAATGGACTAACTTTATTCCCATAAGAATCACTGGGTTTTTCACACACATGAAAATATGATGATCTACTCTGATTCTTCCTGATGATTTTCAAATGAAGACCCAGCTCTGGAGTTTCACAGTTGCTAAGTAAGAAAGTTGCCATAATAGAGGCCCTTTGTGGTTCAGTCATGAATTGAAGCTAGCAAATCTCTTGAGATTCAGACTGGAAATCAGATGAGACTCCAGGCTGACAGCTGTGTTCGTTTTCAATGAAATGATGCTCTTGGAAATTCTAGGAAGTGAAGATCAAAGAGTAAAAAGATGTCTAGGTTTGGGCACATTGTTGGCATGCAACAAATGATTCTTTGTATACTCATTGATAATGTTAATGATAATAGATAAATGACACAAGAGAATCTTCTTTCTAATAAGACAGTAGAAGAAAGACAAGGCTCTGGTTGGCACCAGAATGTCATTTGAAAACTGACCTCTTGATTCTTTACAAGATGTAAAAGAGAATAGCTGATTCAAGCAGAGTACTTTGCTCGCTTGGCTTATCACAGGGCTCATCTTTTCTTTTTCTCCATCATGAACAATGATCTACATTGCTTGTTGGTTCATATCGAGCTAAACAGAGCCAAATGAAGCCCTTGTTGATTCAATTGATCTTCCACCGTTGGCCGGCCTGGTAACATCCTACTGTGGTTCTGTCCACTTGGTTACTCACTGCCTCTTAGCGGGATAGTGTTGCTATATGGAAACCTTGTCTTGGAGTTAGGGAAATGTGGGTTCAAATCCTAATTGTGTCACTAAATTACATAGTTCTTCAGTGCCCTAGGCAACTCTACAAGGCTCTAAGTTATAGTTTGGATTTTCTGGTCTGAATTAGGAGTATTATTTATTAAGCAGTTAGTATGTTTTAGGCACTGTGTTAAGTACTGGGATACAAGAGAGGCAAAAAGACAATGCCTAGCCTCAAGGAACTTAAGTCCTAATAGGAAAGATAGCATGAAAACAACTACAAGATATATACAAAGTACTGATGAAAGGGATGCTTGAGAGGGAAAGGTCTTGGTAGGACCAGGACACGTCTAGGATTTGAGCTGAGTACTGAAAGAAGAAGAGAAACTGAGAGGTGGAGGTGGGGGAGCAGGGTATTACGGCACAGAGATAGGGAACTGAAATTAGCCAGTGTCTCTGAAAGCAGAATGTGTAGAGCAGAGTATAAGACTATTAAGGTAGGAAGGGGCCAAATTATGACGAGTTTTAAATGTCAAACTAATGAGTTTATATTTGATTCTGGGGGTAATAGTGAGCCATAGGAGGTTCCTGAGGAATGGGAAGGAGTGGGTAGTGTGACATGGTCAGACTTCAGAAAAGTTACGTTGGCAATGAGCGGAAGATAGATTTTAAAAGTTCTTAGTAGTGCAGGCAAGAAGTGATGAGGCTCTGAACTAGGGTTGTTTAGATACCAGGAAGTCTAGACACTGATGAAATTATGTAACAAAAGGAAAATAAAGCCCCACAGAAGCCATTTGATCTATAACTGTAAAATATCACTCATTTGAAGAAGAAAACAAAAATAGTAAACTAGCAGTTTTGTCCTTATCAGAAAGGCAGCATGTATAGTAGAATGCCCAGTGGGCTTGAAGTACGGAGGTCTGGCTTGATCCCATTTACTAGCTTTATGATTCAAGGCCTGGCATTTTAGCTCCCTGGCCCTCTCTTGTTTTTTATCTATAAAATTAGTAGGCTGGGATAGGTGATCTCTATAGGTCCCCTGTTGGCTCTTATAGTCCATAAACATGTAACAACAACTTCTTCAACTTTAACTTCTCCAACTTCAATAACTTTTCCTTCTCCTCTTCCTCTTCCCCCTCTTCCTCTTCTTCTTCCTCTCTTTCTCCTTGTCCTCTTCCTCCTCCTTCCTATTCTTCTTTCCTCATTCTCTTCTTTCTTTCTTTCTTTCTTTCTTTCTTTCTTTCTTTCTTTCTTTCTTTCTTTCTTTCTTTGTTTCTTTCTTTCTTTCTTTCTTTCTTCTTCCTGCTTTTCCTTTCCTCCTCTTCCTCTTCTTCTTTTCTCTCCTCTTCTTCTTCCTCCTCCTCCCCTTCTTCCTGTTCTCCTTTCTGTTCTCCTCCTCCTCCTTTTTCTTTTCCTCCTTCTTCATCACATAGAAAACAGTCATGGGACACCCTTAAGGAGAAAGTGATGAAAAAAGCTAAGGGCATAACTAAAAAAGATTAGCCTTTAGTTGCTATGCCAATGCAAACATTACCTACCACCCACTCTACCATCAACATGTTTAAATAAATAACAAAGATGATAAACTGCTTGAAAAAGCTACTGTCATGCCTCTCTAATTATAGAAACTCCGACTGTAGGTTAGAAACAGTTAAGCAAAGGATCTGGCCATTAAGTACCTCAAGTCCACCTAATATTTCACTTGTTCAACAGAAATGCTGTATTTTTTTAATTTTTCTGTCAGGTCCCATGTGCTGCAAAATAAAGAGCTCTGGTCTGGTAGTCAGATCTAGGTTTGAATCCTGGCTCTGCCTCTGAGTAAGCTGTTGAATCATGAACAAGTCACAGCTTCCATGACCCTCACTTTTGTCATCTGTAAAATGGTGGTAATGAATGATACTTTTACTACCCATCTCACAAGGTGGTTATTAGAAGGTTCAAATGACATAGTGCTTGTAAAGCATTCAACAAAGCTATTATCAACAGTCATCATCATTTTTGTCCTCATCAAATTTCTGATTTCATCCATAGAAAGAACTTCCTGTATGGAACCTCTATCCAGCCATATAAATATGCAACTAGTCCACTGGTGTTCTAGAGTCATCCCTAATGGACTGTGAGAGCTGATTGTTAAAATTTCAATGTGAGAATTTACACTCAGATTTCTACAAATACTTTAAGTCAGGGTCTGATTTATTGTTTTGTTGATTGCCTAGACTTAAGTAAATAATGGAGGAGATGTTAATAATGTAAATTAAAACTTTAAAAATGTATGATACATGGGTTTTTCTGTATAGCCCATTGTTAAACATTTTGCAGCATACCATTGTTTGAAACTTATACTTTTAGTTGCCTGAGATAACTGAGAGGTTAAGTGATCTCCCTACGGTCACACAACTAGTAATTATTTTAGCAAGCACTTGAACCTCTTTGGTTCCCTAACTCCAAGGATGCACCTCTATCCACTATGCTATACCACCACATTGTTTGTAATCAAATTGTTAGTTCTGATGCACAAACAAGTATCAAGAATTTAATTTTAAATCTTTAAGTTAATCTAGCACCCAAAACAGTACAGTTTGGGCAAGCCCCAAAACCTCAAAGTCATTTTTTATTACCAACCTGGGACTACTATCATTTTCCCAGAGAACATATCAAGAAACAGGAAGCACTAAGAATGGAAGAAAGAATTAAAATTTATTAAGTACTTATTATTTGCAAATCAATATGCTAAGCATTGAGTATACAAGTAGAAAAATAAGACAGACCTAGCTCTCAAGGAGCTTGTCTAATAGAGGGAACACATAGAGAATGTTTCAGTTGCAAGTCAGATGGAACGATCTCATGTTCCTTAGGGTACCACAGCAAAACAGATGATAATGCTTATTCTTTAATGTTATTTCCACTGAAAACTATATGATTTTCTGGTGGTGAACCTCTTGAAAGTGCCAAGGATTTTGGTAGCAAGAATTTACTTTTCTGGGTCATTGGAAGCTATGGCTATTATTGTACTTGCACTAACAATTGCCAAGTTGTACCTCCATGAAGGTGGCTTTTCAGGATGATATCTAATGGCACTGGGCTGGAAGCATTATTACCCACAAGATTCTTGGGTTCAGGGTCCAGGTATGTCCCTGTCAGGGTCTGATGAGAGAAAATGGTCAAGGTGCTTGTGGTGGTGGTAGTTGGTTTGACTTGCCTTGTACACACTGCCTCCTGTCTCTCCTGCAGCATGCCTTCTTGTTTCAGCTAGAACCAGCTTGCCTACCCTGTAGGTAAAGGAAGTGACCAACAACAAGGAAGTAAGAGTTAGGGCTGAGACTAAAATTCAACTTCCTTTGTCATTCATGTTCCTTCAGAAAAGACCACTACTTAAGTGAAGAAACTTCATAGAAAGTGGACATTGATTCTGAAGTTTAAATTTTTCTATATGCTACATTCTATAGAGCAACCTTAATTCACTGAAATCCACCAAATTGGAATCTCCAATTAATTTAATTGGGAAGGAAGAGCTCTACTTTTAGGAAAAAGAGAAAGGTTGCAATTAAACATCAGCGATTTATTTTAAACGTCTCTCAACTCTCCAAACCAACTCCCAATCTTCTAGTGTGACCTAGGTCAATACAATTCTCTCCACTATCCAGTCAGCACATCCTTAATGTTCACAATGATGACCCTGAGGCCCTGTAAAATGCTGAAGGTGATTTGGAAAGACCTAGGCAAATATCTATAAAATAGCTTTTTTTTTCTTTTTAAATTTTCCACATTATCATAACTTCTGAATATATTCTTATCCTGTCTCCTACTCAGTGAAGCATTACATTATAACAAAGAATGAAAAAAAGAGGAGAGAAAAAAGTTTAGCAAAACTAGCCAACATATCAACTGAGGTTGACAGTTTCTTTAATATTCCAAATTCATAGTCCCCTGCCTCTGTAAAAAAAAATTAAAAACTAAAAAATTAAAAGGTGAGGAAAATGTATTTTCCAGTTTCTTCTGAGACATAAATTTGGCCATCATAATCAGAGGTCAGTTTTATTGTTCTTTCAGTTTATATTTTTGTCACAATTGTCTATGTTGCTTTTCTTGTTCTTCATTCTGCATCTGTTCATATACATCTTCTAATGCTTCTCTGAACCCTTTGTATTCATCATTCTATAAAGTATAGTAAAATGTCATTATATTCATGTAACATAATTTGTTTAGTAAATCCTCAATTGATAACACATGAATTTTATTTCTTGTTCTTTGATACTATAAAAGTGTTATTTTGAATATTTTGGTGTATATGGGACTTTTTCCCTTCTGACATTGACTTCCTCATTGTATTAGCCTAGCTATGGGATTTCTGGTTTGGAGTGTATGGCTATTTAATTTTTAAAAATTTTTCTTACAAAGCAATTTTCATTGAATTTCCTCCTGAATAATAACCATTTGTACCATTGGTCACTTGAAAAATAAATGCTGAGTTAAGATTGATAGGTATTTATCCTCCATTCATAGTAAAAGTATTATACATGCTTTCAATTGGAAGTAGCTGTCCAAAGCAAACCAGTCTTATAACTTTTCATATGAACTACCATTTGGTGCAGTGGGAGGCACTGTGTTGTAGAGAGAAAAGCTATGGTCTAGGAGCCAGGAAAGCTAAATTCCAGTCCTGGCTATGCCTCTAACCAGCTGCAGAGTCATCCAGCTGAAAGTCATCAGCTTCAGTCTCTTCATCTGTAAAATTAAACAACTAGACGACTATCTTTAAGTGCCTTTAAAGCTTTAAAAATTCTATGATTCTTCCCTTACTACAAATCTAGGACAGAGGCTGCCTCTCCAGGTTAAGTGAGGTTGCCTCATCTAAAAGACCCAGATGAATTGTCTGTGCGACCTTAATCCATCAATTCTGATTTTCTTTGATTGTGTAGACCTGATAGCCTCTGGTACTATTGCTAAATCGAATATGAATAAGCCATGTCAAACAAGGTTAAAATCTAGTCCACAGACTTGGCAAAGTCCTCTTAATTTTTTGCCTTAAGCTTGTAAAAAAAATTTGTTTTTAACAAGGAATAGGGTACTAATACTCTCATATTTATGTTACCATCATCAAGGCCAACCCTTAGAAAATTGTGAAGTAGTCCAGGTTTCTCATTGATACCCTATTTCCCCTTTCATCCTTTTTACCACACATCTGCCCTAGAACCCCAATGCCTTAAACTGTTTCCTGAATGACTAACTGAATCTCCCTTTCAGCAGAGATTATGCTTCATATTCTCCTCTTTTTACAATAAAATTGACTTTTCCTGTATTCCATCTCCTTTCCACTAATATAAAAAATTAGTAACTGCTACCAGCTCAGGTTAACATGTTTCCAATGCTTTGTTGTAGAATTAGGATGACCCTGGATTGGCAAAGACTAGGCTAGCAGGGTGCACCCTGAGAAATCCCGTCATGGTGGAGAAGCTTTGTGTATGGGTTTAATGATGGAATTATGTGTGTCATCCTAAAGGCCACCCTAGATAAATTCAAAGAGGCTCACCATCACCATTTTGGCTGCAAAGTAATAAAAAACTTTCAGGCACAGCAATTATTGGGAACCACATACTAACTGCAAAGCTGTTTCAATTTGTATGTGTAGAGTGAAGGTCCATGCCAATGAAATGATTAGTATCTGAAAGATTAAAGAAGTTACTTTACTGCCCCAAAGGATCTGTGCTCTCATCCCATTGGGCTCTTTCTCAACTCATTTATGCCTATTCATCTATGTGATTGTTTTTCTTAACCGCCTAGAAGTTTGCCGTTCAGAAGGCTCATCTAACAGGTCAGAGCCTTCTTGTCCTCTTCTGAAATTGCATGGATAACAAGGGGCATGTGGCCTGGTCATTGGAGTCATCCCTTTTTCTCCCTGTGTGATTGTCATACTTTACAGTAAATAGGGTAATGGATAATCATCGTTTAACTCCAAGGGCTCGTGGAGCCAACGTATTGAAAGACAAAAGAACAAAATCTCTAATGAAATTTTAATTTAATTTTTGATATTTTTAGGCTGGGATGAGGAAGCCTCTTATTACTGCTCCACAAATTACAATATAGATGTAAAGATTAATTCTGCCTACATATAAAGCCATAAAGAACTAGGTTGCTCAATGGCTAGAGAACTGTGACTGGGGTCAAGAAGACCTGAGTTCAAATTCAGTCTCAGATACTTATAAGCTGAGTGACCCTGGGCAGTTACTTAACCTCTTTTTGCATCAATTTCCTCATTGGTAAAATGAGTATAATAATAATGCCTGCTTTGTTGGGTTGTTGTGAAAATCAGATGAGATAATATTTGTAAAGTGTCAGTGCATAGTGGGCAGTATATGAATGCTCATTCCTTTTTCTGGCCACTTTCTGTCTATATAATTCTGATTCTGTGAATTTTGAGACTAAATTTGAGCCAAAGAGCTAAATAATTCATTAGGATTATTTATCCAGGATAAAGAAAGACATATTCAGCCCTATCAGATGTTATCTCTCCTTGGGAAAAAAAAAAAAGGTGGCCAGGAATAATTTTTTCTAGTACAGAGAGTTCCCATAATGCTGTAGGAACTTCATTGGGCTGGAAGCTATTCTAAGCTATTTACATAGTTATGTCCTGAGCAACACATTTAGAACACTCATTTCCCTTTTTTAAATAAGAGGTTTTCCAGAGGCTATCTTGACCCAAGTGGGAGGCTCCCACTCAGTGGTCTTTTCCTTTCTATGGCAAGAACCCACCAGTAAGAGGGAACAAAGCTAAGACAGCAATTTGGACCTGCAGTAGAGGTGCTCATCACCCACCCTAGTATCAGAAGGATGCTAGAATCAAAGGGAGTTGGTGGGGTTCAAGACAAGACCAGGGAAAACCTGCCATAGTGAGTCCCCACCCCTACCCCCAACTCCCTCTTCCTCAGTGTTACTGACTGACAATCTCTGCACCTTTGTTCCTACCAGAGCCAATGGTAAACCCTTCTGTATACATTTCCCTGTGTTCTCCAAGCCCAACGCTTTCATATAAGCAAAATCCAATTGAATTTTGTATCAGATTGACCTTGGTGTGTAAAATAAGACAGAAAGGGGTAATGTACATTGGGAGAAATTTTTGTCTTGGGGTGGGGGATGTAAATATTTATTATACATACGCAAATACATATGTGTAAAAACATTGTATGAACTTCTGCTTTTTTTTTAAGCATCACTTAGGGAAGCCATCTCTTTGACAAATTTTCTCTCTTCCCCCTTTACCCCAGTCTGTTGAGAAAAGGAAAACAGTGTCCAAAGTGGGCCTTGAATGAGTACCCCGATTTTCTCCATTGTAGGCAGGAGGAGTTCCCTCCCTCAGTGATGCAGAATCATTCCTCAGTCCAACAAGATTCAACTGTAAACCTCCCTTCCCCAGCCACCACCACCCCCCTCAAAAAAAAGGGGGGGGGACAGTCCTATTGTGGCCTTATTGTGACTGCAGGGTCCTTTTAAAGTGAGAAAATCGCTTTCCATGGACCCCACAGCAGCCTCCTGTCCCTGCCTCCGACCCATTCAGTAGACTAAGCCCCACTTCGTGACCTGCCTGGGCGTAGCAGCTAGCTGAAGTAAACCCGCTTCAGCAGTCTGGACGCGACAAATCAGAGCAGCCAGAACCTGGCCTCGGGCTGCAGTGGAAACCTGCCTGCACCCAGGTGATCATAGCGCGGCTGCGGCTGAATGGCACCCAATCAATGCGCTGCGGCGGGACCGACCTGGCTAGTGCGGACCCACGCCTTCTGTCCCTTCTCTCCTTTCTCCTCCCCCGCCCTCCCCTCCTCCTCTCTTTCCTCCCCCGCTGCTTTATCTTCCTCCCCAGAGCAGTATTCAGCAGGGGGTGGTGATGGTGGAGAGGATGGACGGACGCCAACCTTCTGCACAAGCTCTCTGTGCCTAACATCGCCAGGGTTTATTTTGCCATCCTCTGGGTGCTGTGAAAGCAGGGGGCGGGGCACGCCTCTTCTCGCCTTTCTTTTCTTTTCCTTCTTTCTCTTTCTCTCTTTTTTAAAAAGAAGACAATTGCCAAGCTCCCGATCCCAGTATTTCTTTTGATCGGCCTAGTTCCCAAGGACGGGGGAAAGATGGAGACAAGTAAAACCCTAAGGCTTTTTTGAAAAAATCTCTGAGAGAAGAAGGCAGCTCTGAGAACGACCTAGGCAAGAAGGAAAAGGAGTAAAGAAACCTGCTGGGGATTCTAAGCCTTTTCCGCTCCTCCTGCCTGCTCTTCCTCCCCACGACCTCTTTCTTTCCTTCGATATTCAAAAGAGAAAGGCGATATGGAAGTTACACTCATTATTTTCTGTTAACCTACGTTCTTTTTATAGCCCTTTGCCCCTCGAGGGTATAATATTCACATGCAGCATTTTAGTCACACTGGGAAAAGTCAACTACGCACCGAGCAGGTGACGCGACGAAGCACATTAAGTCTTGTGGCAAGAGACCTAAGAGTGGACAAAAACAGGGAAGGAACTAAGCTAAAAAGCGAGCAAGATTGAGGCCGTCTGGATCAGAGGGGCATGATTTAGAGCTGGAAGGGAGCTCACACCGTTTAGTCCAGCTCCTGATTTCAAACGTGAAAAAATTGAGGCTCAGACTGGAGGTTAAGGGTTAGGTCAAGGTCACACACTGAGAGAGTCAGGTTTAGAACACAGGTCTCCTCCCCTGACTCCTGCCCCAGGACTAGTCTCTGTTCACATTTGTCTGGACAAATCAGGATGCTGAGGCAGTAGAAAAAATGTTTAAAGGGCTTCCAGCTTCTTCAGAAATACGTAAATAACACCTCAGGTACCACCCCACCTCCCCTTTACAGTTATGGCTCACAGAAAAAAAGGTATGGCAGGTAGGAGTAATTCTGTGGCTCTGCATCTACTCAAAACCATTGTTCATGAGCCCTTACTGATGTATTTACTTTTATTAGTCATCCAGGGGCTAAAATTAGTTCAAAATAAAGATGCTTAATGAAATAACAAGATATAAAAAAGAACAGTAGGATACACCCCCCGTAAAACTGGGGTACCTTCTCTCACAAATACTTCTACCATCCTAAAGGACATACAGGGTCAAGTATGAGGGGCACACACTTGGGACATCTATGGCCAAAATCTAAGTATAGCAAACACATGACTAGGGCTCCCATGTTGGGATATGACTCATGTCCCTCATGTTGCAAGTCTATAACACCTTTTAGTGTAGTTATTGTGCTATTTTCTTTTTTAAAAATATTCCTTAAAAAAACCGTTCAGTTCTGAATTCTCTGCCTTCCCCCAGCCTCTTCTACCACCCATGGAGAAGGCGAACAGTAGGGTACACATTTTACATATGAAGTCATGCAAAACATATTTCCGCATCAACCTCATCAAAACAAGCCAGAAAAATAAAGAGAAAAAATATGTGTCAATCTGCTTTCAGAGTTCATTAGTTCTCTTTCTGGAGGGGGATAGCATTTTCCATCATGAGTCCTTTCATTTTGAGTCATTGAGTCATTGTAACTATAATCACTATATCAGCTAAATCTTCCACAGTTGGTTATCATTAAAATATTGCTGTTATTATATAAAATATTCACTTGGTTCTTCTCATTTCACTTTGTATCAGTTCATATAAGTCTTTCCAGGTTTTTCTGATATCACTTCCTTTGTCATTTCTTAGAGCACAATGATATTCCATCGCAATAACATATTACAACTTGTTCAGCCAATCTCAAATTAATTAAGGGTATCCCTTCAGTTTTCAATTTTTGCCATCACAAAAAGATCTGTTATAAATGTTTTTGTACATATAGGTTCTTTTCCTTTATCTCTTTGAAGTACAGACCTAGCAATAGTATTACTGGGTCAAAAGGTATGCATGGTTTTGTAACCCTTTGGGTATAGTTCCAAATTGTTCTCCAAAACGGTTGGACCAGTTCACAATTCCACCAACAGGGACCAAAGGGTCCCTATTTTCCCACATCCCCACCAGCATTTGTGATTTTCCTTTTCTTTCATGTTAGACAATCTGATATTTATGCAACACTACCTCAGAATTGTTTCAATGTGCATGATTGTGCTATTTTCACTGGGATTTCCACTGGATGTGATGTGTCTGCTCTGTTGGATTATCTCTACTTACCTGCTTACCTCTGGATCCTTGCTAAATGGGTAGGTTCCACCTACTGGCTAGAGTCCCCAGTCAATGTGCTACTTCTCCACAATGAACTCTGCCATCTTTTTTTTAGTTTAGAGGCTAGACTTTAAGCTTCAGCTCTTTTAGAAAAATAGAGTCCTCACATACTCAGACATAAGATTAGGAGTAAGTGGTTTTTTCTACATAAGAAAGGGAAGGTCAGTCAGCCCCTGAAGTCTGAGGCCTAGAGGGCCAAACTCTTCTGGAACTCTAAAAGTCACTCAGCTAAATAGAGCCTATCAGCATTTAGTCTATCTTTGAACTTTTTTCCTTGTGTTTGTCCTTCAAGAGGACCATGGCATCAGGGAGATGATGACATGACTTGCAGTTGACTTTGTTTTTTTTTTCTGCTTTGCTTTGTTTGTATCAATGTTTAATGCTAATTTTATAATAACTTAATTTCATTTAAGATAAATACTCTTTTTTAAAAAATGAAGGATGACAGATCTCTAGATCCTAAATTCTTTTGTACTCTGCTTTCTTCCTTCCCCAGTAATTTTTTCTTTTTAATAAATTTTATTTGTTTCTTGTTTACATCATTCATTTTCATGAGATTTTTAATTATAAAATTTTCTCTCCGTCTTTCCCCTACCCCAATCCTAAAACAGTAATCCCACTGTAAATCCCCTCCCCTGATCTGCTCTCTTACTTTCTGGTAGGGCAGGCAGAGTCTCCCTACCCCAGCCCCTGTATAACTTAATTCCTAGTTGCCAGTATGGCAGAGCTTTAAATTCTAGGTTCTTTCGAT
>CM053595.1:187707680-187752376 GCA_028646575.1 Pseudocheirus occidentalis | reverse complement strand
ATTGACATGTAAATCATTCAAATTTGATAAGTTCCTTATGATTTCTTTCCCATGTTTACTTTCATATACTTCTTGTATTTGATTGTCAAATTTTCTGTTCAGTTCTAGTTTTTTCAGCAAGAATGCTTGAAAGTCCTCCACCTCATTGAATGACCATATTTTCCCCTGGAATAGTATCTAGAGGACCTGGCTTCAAATCCTGTCTATGTTACTTATTAATTGTCTAACCTCAGACAAGTCACTTAACCTCTCAGGGCCTCAATTTCCTGATTTCTAAAATGAGGGGTTTGGACTAGATGCCATTTAAAATTCTTCTAGCTCTAAATCTATGATGATATGACCTTTTAGTAGGTGCCTCTAAGATTTGATCTATGTGATTTCATTCCTCAGTGATGTATCTCATTCTTGAGATTCTTTAAACTCATTAAGTAGGGCCTATTTTGTCTGCCCAAGTCATTTTGTAAGGTTGAACTCCTGCCAAATTAGCCCATAGAGTTATTAAATATGGAAGCTGAAAGAAATCTTAGAGAGACTTTCTTGTCTAGCTCCCACATTTTACAGATGAGGACCTGAGACCCAGGAAGGCAAAGGGACATGTTTCAATGGAGCAGGAATATGAGTCATCTTGGTAACTGTCAAATCTCCAAGGCACAGTATAATATAATGCAGTGAGTGGGTAGGAAATAGTAGGGTCATAGTTTTTGAGCTGGAAGGGACAATAGAAGCCAACTATTCCAACCCACTCATTTTACAGATAGAGAGAAAGAAGGAAAGATCTAACTAATGTTATATCTCCTAAGCACAACACAGTGTGGTGCACTGCTGAGATTAGTGGTAGAGGCTGGGATGGTGAGGGACAGGAATAGAGTGTGAAAATAAATAAGACATTTTCCCTGCTCTCTTGGAACTTAAAAACTAGTAGATAAGATAAATACATAAATAACTGTAAATTAGAGTTTACAGTGTTAATTCACCCAGTCAAGAGATAGCTTTCAATAGGGGGCACAGGGATGGGATTGAAGCTGGACTTTAAAGAATGTGTAGGAATTGGATGGGTGACTATAATAATGTGAGTAATGACAAGTGAACCACAGGGTGTGTTGAAGGAACAATGTAGAGTTCAGTTTGGACTATAGTCACAGACCAGGCACTGAATTTTTAAAGGTTTCCACTTAATCTATAAATATTCCAATGCTACTGTGCACAATTTCTGGATGCCATTTAATGTAGCTTATTTCTACTCCATTTTGTATCCTTGAATAACATTGTTTCTCATGGTAGAATGAGCACACATATTCTGTAATTTGAACTCATGCTAATCTAAAGTGAAAGGGAGAATGTTTTATTAGAAGACTAAAGGAGAGGAAGTGATTCAGTGTCTAGAAGGAGCAGAGAGAGTGGGCAGTTGCAGACAAAGGGGCTCTTCCCAACTGTGATGAGTTAGAGGGAAATGAAAGAAGGTCAGCTTAGGAGGGAGGGAAGAGTGGGTAGATGACAGACCACTTTCCAAGGCTAGTTCATACTCAGAAGATAGAAGTGAGACAGCACTGTGAATAACACAAGAATTTAGTTGGAGGGAAGCCTCAGTCACAAGGGAGAGAAACTCATCACTGCTCCTAAGTATTCGTTGGTTGGTGAAGTCTCTCTGTTTTCAGAACAGGGACTTTGGGTGTTAATATACCAATGGGAGTGATTTATCAAAACAGTATTATCGGTTCCAGATTCATTAGTGATGTGTATATTACTTAGTTAGATGGTAGGGTCAATAAGACCACAGTTGTAGACTTGAACTCTCCATGTATTGGCTGGTTTAATCACAGTTTTATTTAAACTTAGACTACATTCTAATCCTTTGGTAAGAAGGCAGAGTGGGTAAACAACTCAGCAGATACCCATTACCAGTGCTAGAAAAAACCACTCCCCCCTTATTTAGCCAAACAGAGGTACCAGGTGTAATGAAAGGAGCATGTTTTAAAGGTCAGGAGATCTGGGTTCTAGTTCTATTTTTACCACTAACTGGCTGTGATATTTGAACCTATAAGAAGAAGAGACTGAAGACTTTGCAGAAAACACTGCCCATATCCTCTGCCATTGTTACTGAGTCTATTTATACTTGAAAACTTTGAGAAGGTGGCAGTACTACTCATGGTGTCTTCTAAGCACCAGCTATAGAGAGTGCCAGGAAACAAAACCCCACAACATACACACCCAATTTAAGTTGTGACCTGTTAAGCACTTGGAATGCCAGGGGAAATTGCTAACTTAGGACAAATATGCAAATCAAACTAAAGTGCCTCCTGTATAGGGAAAATAGAAGTCTTAACAATAATTCCCAAATCATAAGGCATACAATTGTTCCTAGAAAGAGGATGGGAATGGATTAATAATTGATATTTGTCCTTATGCTCATAGGACCTGTCTTGGTATGGGCCACAGACTTCTCCTAACAGAAAGAAAGGAAAGTGAATGACTGTTGGGTGCTCTTCTGCCTACCAGAAGATTAGTTTTCTACAAGTTAATTCTCCAGCTAGGTGGCAAGAAGACCTGAGTTCAAATCAGACCTCAGACTAACTGTGTGACCCTGGGCAAATCACTTAGCTTCTGTTTGCCTCAGTTCCCTCATCCATAAAATGGGGATCATAATGCACCAACCTTGAAGAATTGCTGAAAGGATAAAAAAAAGCTAAAATTTGCAAAACTCTTTGCAGTGCCTGGAGGTGCTATTTAAATGCTTATATTCCCTTCCCTTTTTTATCTAGCTCTGATCTCAGGGAAATGCAGGAGCCCCTCTACTTTCTGCTACTTTACCTCTTAGAAGAGAAGACATACAGGGCAGAAGGGGTACTTCATTTCCTTGACCCACTGGAGGGGGAGGGAAGAGAAAAAAGTAGATCCAAGATTCTGCTGTTTCAAGGCTGATGTGAAGAGACCAAGAAATAAGAGAAAGACCTTAGAAGGTCTGAGACTTTTTTATTTATTTATTTTAGTTTTGCAGGGGGGAAGGCAGAGCAATTGGGGTTAAGTGACTTGCCCACGGCCACATGGCTAGTAAGTATGTCAAGTGTCTCAGGCCTGATTTGAACTCAGGTCCACCTGACTCCAGGGCTTGTACTCTATTCACTGTGTCACCTAGCTGCCCCTGTGTGAGTCTTATCTTAAAGCTTCTCTTCCACTCTTGGTCAAGTTGGGCCATGTTCTTCTGTCTTCTGGTTATGTTCCTTTTTTTTTTTTTTTTGAGACTGGGTCTCCTTATCTTTCTCAGTCTGCTGGTATAGTGGACACTCATGGGACCAGGTCCAAAACTGATCAATATGGAAGCTTTTTTCATTCTTTGTTTTTTCAGTCTAAGGTGGTTTGCTCTCTTCCTAGGCAGCCTGATATCAGGCCCTCTGTTCTAAGGGGCTCACCATATTGGGACCAGACTTAGTGTAGATACCTGGTGGGCCTTAGACCTACTGCAGCTCAGAACTTCCAAACTTGAGTGATCCACCAGCCTCAACCTCAGCCTCAAGAGCAGGGACCAAAGACTTATACCACCTCATTTGGCCAATCATGTTTCTTCTTGTAGGATCAAAAGCTGTTGTTCAGTTACTTTTTCCTAATAAATATTATTTCCTTCATTCTATAATAAAATAATTTTTATTTCCTTCATTCCATGCTCTGAGCCTCATTGAATGCCAGAGGGATGTCCATTTTTCAAAGGAGTAGACTTTGAATAGAGTCCTACCCTATTAATAATAGAAAGCTGTCCCCTCAATTTGTGAACCACTGGGGCTAGAGCCAAGTGAGGAGGGAACAAATTTTTACTGCATTCATAGGCCTTATTCCAACTGTCAAAAGGTGTCAGTTCTTAGTAATGATTCTGCCAAGAATGACTGAGACAAGGAAATCATGTAGTAGTCATATGATGGGCAAATCAGTTTACCTTTATGGGATTCAATGTCTTTATCAGTCGAATGAAAGGCTTTCACTAGAGAATCTCTGAGGTCCCTTTCAGTTTAAAGATTATATGATCCTCTGTGTACTTCTAATTCAAATGTAAGGTCCTAGCGCACATATGAGAAACTGTGCTTTGTGTATACAGAGGGTATCACAGTGTGAGCTAAATGGGTCAGGGATTTGTATAAGCCAAGGTATTTATCTAAAGTTACTGACGTAGTGATTACTGTTATGCTCTCGGTTTTGGGTCTCCCACCTCTTCCCTGGGAAGTGGGCCATATGGGCAACTGAGAAGAAATTAAAATTCCAAGTGCTTAGTCCTTTCTTCAGTTCAGTCAGTTTTACTAGTTTCCATTTAAATATAGAAACTGAGATTACTATTCAAGTTAGTGATTTGTCTTCCTGGCACAGACTAAACAGGCTGAAAGAGATCTCCAACCTTTATCTATTAAACCCCCTTTGCCACCAGGCAATAAGCTTATTGAGGGTAGGAACCATTACTATAAACAACTTGGCATCTGGCATCTGGCCACACATCCTCTGGGCATACGGTAAATGCTTTCTGATGGACTGATGATGACAATGAATCCCAGGCAGATGAGATTCCATTCATTTCTGAAAGATCTCTAGGAGAACAGTTCTGCTATTTCCCATTTTCAGAGCCATGTGCAAGTAGGTAGCTTATGTAGAAAGCTTTTTGGGGGACATTTGGAGGTAGAGGTACTACTACTGCACAATATTTCTTTACTACCTGTAGGAATCTGAAATTCAGATAGCAGAGAGTCATTCCTTTGTACTAACTTGTTATTCTAATGATTCAGGGCAATCCATTATTGTTCCTGGAAAGATGCAAATTAAGAATATAGTAGAAAGGGGACTAGATTTGGTATCAGGTGATGCGGACTTCTTATTACCTGTGTGACTTTGGGGAAGTCACAACCTCTTATCTATAAAATTAAAGGCCATTGGATTAGATGGCCTCTGAGGGTTCTTCTAACTCAAAATTAATAAACATATGAACTTACCATTTGTAGATTTATAAGAAAAGTATCTCATAGGAATTTTAGAAATTTTCTAGTTTAATATCCCTACCATGCAGATAAGGAAAGCTAAGCAGTTATGGATATAGTAGATAGAATTCTGGGCCTAGAGTCAGGAAGACCTGAGTTCAAATTTGACCTCAGACACTTATTGGCTGTGTGACCCTAGAAAAGTCACTTAACCTTTGTCTGTTTCAGTTCCCTCTACTATAAAATGGGGATATAATAGTACCCACCTCCTGAGGCTGTTTTGAGACATAAGAAATAAGACAATATTTTTAAAGTACTTAACATAGTGCTTAGTACAGAGCAAGTGCTTAACAAATACTTGTTTCTTTCTTACTTTCTTTCCTGGAGTAGCTAAGTGATTTGCCCAAAATCACATTTAACCCCTGGTCATTTGAGTGGAAATCTAGCTTTTACCCCTCCTTTATACCACAGGAAAACACAGGTGGAGAGGAGAATGGCCTTATTTCACAGCTAGAACGGGAAAGAGCCTTGGAATAAATAAAGCAGAGTGAACAACAGTTTATTCTGATTTGCTTTGATTGGCTTTCATTTTAAATATACAAGTTCTTGGTTTTCATGAATCCATCTAAAAATAAGCTTATTTAACAATCTTAGGAGTGTACATTATACATATTTATATCTGGAATACCATCTGTTCTATCTCTTGGAGAGAAAAGAAGCCCAAAGTTGTACACAGCCTGACCTCATTCAGGAGAGCGCCCGGGGAGGCCATATGTCTTCCTCCTTCTTGGCCTCACAAGTCACTGGAATCAGTCCTGGGAAAAAACCTGGGTTTAGGGCTGAGTGTTCAATGTTCTGTGTCGTTTGGTCTTAGTTAATGAAGGCTGGGTCCTCAGGAAATTCAGGTATTTGAGGGAGTGCTCCAAGAGAGGGAATGAAAGGCAGTGGGATGATTTAAATAACATCCATGCAAGGGATAGAAATACTCAAGGAGAAGAGTTCTTCTTAGTTATCAGCCTATAATCAATCAACAAGTATTAATTAAGCATCTGTGATGACCAGATGGTCTCTAAGGTCCTTTCCAGTTCAAATAACATATGATTCCATGGATGGCCGTAACAACAGAGTAAAATCTGAATTATGCTGAGATTGAGAAAAGCCATGTGGTGGCTTCTATCTATGGGGTCAGTGTGGGGAAGGCAGAAAGTAATACTGAAGAGAAAATACGTCTTTTTTTCTTTATTCTTCTTCCACCCAGCACTAGATAGGGAGCAAAAAGAGTTTTTGAATTTTTTTTTCAGAAAGGCTGAAGTCCAAAACAACAATATTTCAGAATTCTTTGGGTAAATAGTAGACAGCCTCCCATTAGGGAGACAACTCAGAAAATGCGTTATTTTAAAGCTATGTTTCATCTCACAGCGTCCCTTTGGAGTGCAAATGCACGGTACTGGCAAAATCGCATACCTGGCAATGTTTTCCTCAGCAAAGCTTATCTAAGAATTGGAAGAGTGACCCAGCCCAGGATGTGTGTTAAGAGATTAAAGATGTCAGCCCTGAAAATCTTTCAGGACTACAAAATTAATAAGCCTCACGACTATGAGTCTTCCCAGTAGACTCAATCACTAACCTGTTTGGAATTAGGATTAATTACTCTCCTCAGCACTTTAGAAAACAGAGAAAAGTAAAAGTCCTGACAAGCTGAAGTGTTCTCCCCAGATCTCCCATTCTTTTCTGTCTGGCCAGCAGAGAATCAAATTAAGAAGCTTTGCCTTTGTGGGGTTTGAATGTACATCTTCCAACTTGTTTTATTGGGTGGCAGATTATAGAGGTTATAATGTCTGTGGCAAGACAGATAGTTAATTCAGCCAATAGGGGTGGAGTGGGGGCAGTTAGACCAGTTACTTGGGGTCCTATAGACTGAATAACTGGCTGAATGAATTTTTCCCTTATCAACTGGTTGCTGTGGTATGCAAACATCGTTTTAATTACCATGGATGGCATCAGTTTCCCAATCTGACAATTGGGTATATAAAACTGGTGGAATAGGGACGTGTCATCAGTCCTGAAAATAGGCACCAACTAATAATCTAGTCTCATAGAAAATCCTCCTGGCTATGACAACCAAATTAAGCATTCAGGAAGTAGAAAAATATGTACTCTGGAAAAGTCCACCCAATAAATTAATCAAAAAGAATTTATTAAGTTCGTACTCTGTACATGGGGCAGTGCTGGGGGTACAAAGACAGAAACAATCCCTACTCTCAAGGAAATCACCCTCTAAAGGGGAAGATAATATATACATATACAATTAATGGTGATGTTTTCTTTCACAGGGGAAGGACTTGAGAATGAACTGGATGTGCCAGGTGGGCACATTCTGCCATCCCTGATGGCATCTATGCCAGATATTATTTATTTAGCTGAGCCTAATAAGTAGCATAACACAGCTCATATCCTAAGCTGGCATTGAGAGAGGGCACAGCAGCCAGGTTTCAGATAATTAACAGTAAAGCGCTTGGCGGTAAGCATCTTCCCCTGTGACTTCCAAAGGGATACTCAGTAATTCTGTGAGAGTGTGTTTGCCTTACACAGGCTCAGATGAGGGAGGGAACTGCTGTGGAAGATTACAGAAAATGCATTCAGCCAGGAGGTAGGCATGACTAGCTGCTCCAAATACATAAATACCCATCCTACTCAGGGTATCATCTACAGGAATGGTCTTTCCTTCTAGCACAGAAATGTGCACATAAGCCTCTCTTTCTGGGGCATACCCTCCAGGGAGGGAGTCTGAGGGATGGGTTACTGTTTAGTATCTCTAGATTCTGGGTCTCTTCTCTCACCAGACTTCTTAGTATTAAGCTGTTTTCTTTTTTTCCCCCCCACTCATTTCATTGAAGAGTCTTTGACTCACACAGGGATACCACTAAAGGAGTAGAGACCTCCCTGAAACATGTGGCACAGTAAAAAGAGTGCCAGGCCTGCAAGCAGAAAGACCTGAGTTCAAATCTGATCTCAGATACTTACTAATAGTATATTCCTGGGCAAAGTCACTTAACATCTGATTTCCTCATCTGAAAACTGATCTACTTCTACTCTATTGCTGTTATTTGAAGTCAACTGGCTACCTGCTATGGAGAAAATTTTGTGATAACAAAGATAAAACATCAAGAGTTGATTGCATCATATTTTTTGTACTCGTATTATTAATTCTTTCTGTGGGTTGTTTATTTTTAATTTGTTATTATTAATCATTAGTCCCTTAAATTCTTAAATTCCACAGTATGAAGTCTTCCAACTTGTATGGTCAGCTCTAATAAAAGAACTTATTACCTTTTGATCATTGAGTAGATAACTTAAAAACTTTATCATTTCTTCCTCTGCTTCCAGTCCCTCCCTTTTTCGATACATTCTCCACTTAGTTGCCAGATGGATATGAAAATGACCATGTTATTCTTCTGCTCAGCAAGCTTCTGTGGCTCCATATTGCCTATGTGATAAAATGCAAACTCCTGTATCTGGCATCCTATGATACCTCACCTTTTCAGATTTGTGTCATACACATTGCTCCCTTTCATGTACTATTACTAGCTCTTCCAGATAAACTGATTCCCTCGCTGTTTCCTGCCTATGACATTTCATGTCCTGCCTCTGTATGTATGTGGACCGAGACTGTCTCTCTTGCCTGGAATGCCTTCGTTCTTCATCTGCATGTTGCGGGTCCTTGGCTCTCTTCAAAGCTCAGTTCAGGTGCTGTCTCACAAAAGGACTTTATAATCTTCCAAGTTACTATTGTCTTCCCTCAAATTATTTTGTATTTAATTTGCATATATTTGTTAGCGGACAGATAGGTGGTAAAATGGATAGAAGGTCAGGGCTGGAGTCGGGAAGACCCAAGTTCAAATCTGGCCTCAGACACTTGCTAGCAGTGTGACCTTGGGCAAGTCACTTAACCCTGATGGCCTCAGTTTCCTTAGCTATAAAATGAGTTGGAGGAGGAAATGGCACAAACCACTCCAGTATCTTTGCCAGAAAAATCTCAAATGGATCACAAAGAGTCAGAAACAACTGAACAACAACAACAAATATTTGTTATTTATCTGCTCACATGTTGTTTCCTCCCATTAGAACGCTCTTTGAGAGTAGGGTATAGTTGCTTTCTTTTTTAATTCTTTGTATCTCCAGAGACTGACACAATGCCTTGCTCAGCATTTAATCAATGTTTGTTGAACTGAACTGAGCGACAAAAGAAGCATCTTGACCCACCTCACAGAGTTAGAAGTAGGGATAAGATTTAAACCTCTATCATCATTATCTACAAATGTTTTCAGAGTGTCTGTGACAGGTATAACTTTAGTACTAATGTTCTTTTGTTATGCTTCTTGTCATATTGCATTTCCAGGAAGCAACATATTTTAGAGAATAAACTAAATTAACTTGTTATTTTCCCTAAACAAACCAAAAAATTATAAATAGATTATATTTTGTGAAGTGACTTGACGATAATGACATTGGGGAAATGTCAGTTTTTCTTAGTGTATATCACAAGAAACTCATTTTACTTATGAATTAAAAGACAGAATCCTGAAAATGCAGTCAGAAATATACTTTATTGGGATTTTAAAACCTTTTTTTTTCCTACTGCATATACCAGCAGGAGAAAATACTATGTCCCAGAATTAGGGCAGAGTGCAGCATATGACCCCTCCCATATCATTCCTTCTAGTTATCTGTTCTCAACTCCTTCCCATTTCTCCTCCTCAATCTGTGTGATATCCAACTCTTCTTCTTTTGATTTCTCCAGATGGCAGTCATCTTTCATCCTCCTGGCTCTTGCTCCTTCTCCTTCTTCCTATCTGTAATGGATCCAATTATTTTTATTCCAACTTCCCACTCTTCAAATGGATGCGTTCAGCTTCTAGAAGAACCAAGCCATCTGACTACCTTGATTGTTATTTCCTCTACAGTGTCCTGGGTTAACTTTTAGCTCTGGTCTGATTGGTCTCTGTAGAGGTGGAGCCATTTCTTTGACTAGTAAAGTCTGGTTTTCACTAGATTGTACTCTTGGCTTCTTCCAGGGTCCTTTTTTTTCTGATCAACTAACTCACCATCTTGATTCTATTTTCTTCTGCTTTTTGAAGATAATTTTGTTTTCTATTTCTCAGCTATTCCTATACCCATTACAAAAAGCCAGTCTGAGCATGATGTATAAATCAATTTCTTATCTCTTATGTAGGCAGCAAGGCAATTGCATTCAATCCTACTTCTACCAATGGGCCAGGCACTTTGTTGTTACATTAGTAGATACAGCTCAAAATCAGAGAGAGATCGCCTTTTTCATTCATTTGAAACTGATTTCATTTCTAAAAATCTTTTTTTTCCAGTTAACAAAAATCTATGTTTTCTCCTTCCCATGTTCCTTCACCCCCACTGAAACTGAAAGATAAATCCTTGCAACAAATATATGTAGTCAAACAAAACAAGCATCCACATTTGCCATCTACAAAAGATATGCTCTCAGAGTCCGTTGCTTCTCTAACAGATAGCATGTTTTATCATGAGTCCTCTAGAATCATGGTTGGTCATTGCAGGACAAAAAACAGAGGTCTTCTGTTTTTCAAAGTTGTTCATCTTTTGAATGTCATTAATGTAGAAATCATTCTTCTGGCTCTGCTCATGTTCTTGTTACATCAGTTCATCGAAACCTTCCCAGGTTTCTCTGAAACAATTATTTTCATCATTTCATATGTCATTCTATCACATTCATATACCATAATTTATTTGGCCGCTGCCCAGTTGAAATTTCATTTTGTTTTACAAATAAAAAGCAACATTTATCACCTTCCACCTGATTGGGATTTGAACAGCTAATTCTTTTTTTCTACTGGGGTTTTCACAACTAATAATAAAGGTGCTTTTTTTTCTTTTTACCTATTGCAGACTTATGATTTCATTGGTACGGAGAACTATTTATATAGCTACTTCCTCCACCAATGCAGGCTAGCAACTTATCTGAAACTTCTAGTCTTAGAAGAATTGTCTGTGGTGGTGAGTGGTTATGGGACTTGTCCAGGGTCATACAGGCCATGTATGTGTCGGAGAGGGAAGTGAAACCCACATTTTTTCATTATAAGGCTGCTGCCCCTTAGTAGAAATCATTTTGCAATTTATATTGTAGATTTAGAGGATACTGGTGATATTTAGGCCTCACTTGTATTTATTGTTGTTCAGTTGTGCAATCATGTCTGAATTCTTATAACCCCATGGACTGTAGCACACCAGGTCCTTCTGTCCTCCACTATCTACTGAAGTCTGGTTAAATTCATATTCCTTGCTTCCATTACGCTATCTATCCACCTCATCTTCTGCTGTTCCCTTCTTCTTTTGCCTTTAATCTTTCCCAACATCAGAGTCTTTTCCAATATGTTCTGTCTTTTCTTTATGTAGCCAAACTATTGAAACTTCAGTTTCAGTATTAGAGCTTCCAGTGAATTGCTGTTAGGTCATCAGTCATGCCTGACTCTTATGATCTTGTGGGCTACAGCAGGCCAATAACGGCTGTGGGATTTTCTTGGCAAGGATACTGGAGTGGTTTGCCATCTGCTTCTTCAGCGGATTAAGGCAAACAGAGGTTAAATGACTAAACCAGGGTCACACAGCTAGTAAGTATCTGAATCTGAATCTGAACTCAGGCCTAGTGCTCTCTTCATGGAGCCATGTAGCCACCCCTTTCAATGGATAGTCGAAATTACTTATATAATTCCTACCAATTACTCTTCTTTCTCTCTCTCTCTTTCTCTCTTTCTCTCTCTCTCTCTGTCTCTTTCTCTCTGTCTCTCTGTAGCACCAATGCAATATTCAAAGCACCAATATCACTATAAATATACCTGCATAGTGCTCAATCACAAAATATAGCAGACTCTCCATACATAATACAGAAGCAAAACATTTACTCAGACACCAGAAAACCAAATCCCAAAATCAGTAAGCTAATCCCATCATAGTAGCAAAGAAGTTAATAATGCCCAACAGCACAGAGAAACACAGCATTTTTTAGCCTTCCCACTAACCAAAACAAGACCAATATTTACTCATAAGCCAAACTGTCTCCTTTGGATACATCCTCTCCTCCCAACTGTGTCTAGCTGCTCTCTGACTTCCAGCTTCCTGTGGGCTCTGCTCCACCCTTCTGCAAACTCCTTCTACCACAGGCTCCATGTAATTACATTCAGCCTCTTAGGGAGCAGGGTTTATCTTCAAAGCAGGAAAGGTCTTCAAATTCCCTTAGGCTTTTTAAGGCACAGGGAAGATCTTCAAATTCCCACTACCATTACACTCTGTGTGTGTCTCTCTCTCTATCTCTGTGTCTCTCTCTCTCCCTCTCCCTCTCCTCTCTCTGTATCTTTCTTTATATGTCTCTCTTTTCTCAATTCACTTTTCTGGATTTGTTAAGAATTACAATTAAAGCTACAATGGGAGCAGTTAAGGCATTTCATGGTACAGTAGGAAGAGGGGAAATGTGTGGGAATTAAATCCATGGTTTGCTACTTATCCGTGCATTTCTGCGTATCACATTTTAGGGTGGATATTGACAACTTAGAGGCCCTTTCAATAAGGAGAAGGTTTTCAAGATCATGATAGTTGAAGGAACTGGGGATAATTAGCCAGGGGAAGGAAAAACTAGGGAGGAAATGACAGCTGTTTTCATGTATTTGACGGGGTTGCTACCCAGAGGAGGTCCTTTATGCAATTATTTTTCTTGGTCCCAGAAATAAGAACTAGGAGAGTGAAAGCTGGTAAGGGGAAGCTTTAGGCTTAATGTAAAGAAGAACTTCCTAATAATTATGACTATTGGAAAATGAAATGGATCGCCTTAATAGTAGTGACCTTAACCCAGGTCTTAGAGCGAAGGCTAAATGGCTCCTTGTTGCGTGTGCTGTGGACAGGGCTCTTATTTAGTTGTCTTAGAGCAAAGGCTAAATGGCTCCTTGTTGCGTGTGCTGTGGACAGGGCTCTTATTTAGTTGTCTTAGAGCGAAGGCTAAATGGCTCCTTGTTGCGTGTGCTGTGGACAGGGCTCTTATTTAGTTGGATCAGGCTAGGTAGTCTTTGATATTCCTCTCAATTCTGATATTCTACAATCTGCAACTGTGGCAAGACATCCCACTTTTTTGAGTCTCCATTTTCTCGTCTTTAAATGGGTGTAGTAATTACATTCCTCACAGGGTTTTTGTAGAATGAGCACTTTGTGAACCTCAAAGCATTACATAAATATACTATTATTAATGGCTGTCTAATAGTTTTGGTGTCAAATACCTGTAGAAACAGGTAGTCTGCTTTGCTCTTCCCTCTTCATTTCATTTCCTTTTTTTAACCTGTTTATGACTTCTGCTTTCCCTTCCTTTGCTTCCTTAAATATCTGAATATTTTTGTGTGGCATCCATCCATCCATCCATCCATCCATCCATCCATCCATCCATCTATCCACTCATTCATCCATCTGCTAAAATCCTGCTTCAATGTATCATTTTGATACAGAGGTGATCCTGGGTTCTCTAAGGCCATGCCAGTGGTAAACATGCTCTGGCAGGTCCTATTTCACTGGAAAAGTTTGTATATGGGCCCAATGATGGATTGCATATTTCTCACCCAAAAACCAGGCCAGCTAAGTTGAGAGACAATTTTCATCACAAAGTTGGACATCACAGAATAAATTTTTGATCACAACAGCTCTTTTAAAAAATTATTCTAAACTTAAGAAATAAGACAAACATTTCCATAACATAGTAGAATAGGGAAAAAAGTTACAACTTTTAGATATCTAATGAAGGTATCATGTAACTTTATTTCCCTTTTTTTCTTACCTCCCCCTTACCTCCTGTCCTCCAGATGGCTGCCATTAGAAACAAACATGTAAAAACACGTTCTATGCATACTTCTGTTTATCAGTTCTTTCTCTGCATGTGGATAACATCTTCCTTCTTAAGTCTTTCGTAGTTAATTTGGGTATTTATAATAGTCAAAACAACAGTCACTCAAACACTTACTAAACAACAAAGGGATCCCAATCTTTATTAATGGAAGGAGTGCTCACACTGGTAAAATCACAAGTATTTGAGGACTTTAAGTATGATATCCATTAGAGTGCCAGTCATGCATAGTCATATTGTTCTTTACCTGTCTTTCCAAGGCTTTCCATTAAAACCCTTTGTCTAATTCCTGATTATTTGATCCTACAAAAAGTATTGAAGCTTTTGTTGTTATTATTGTTTATTTTGTTTTAACTATTAATGTGGCAACCCAGCACCTCACACAGTATTAATCACACAATAAGTGTTTGATAAATGCCTGCTGATTGATTGAATGTAGTGTGAAGGATCAGCTTGAAGGATATGAATTAGCTAAGAGGGAGCAGAAATGTGTGTGTGTCTGAGGTTCTTTGAAATAGTTCAAATCCGATTTGTAAACCAAACAGAACCTTTCTCCTGATTACCTGACTGCTTTCCTCATTTAACTAAGATAGAATTGGACTTAGCATTGGAATTTCAGTTTCTTCCTATTATTACTTAGGGGATGTCTCTAAGCCTCAATAACACTCCCACCTACACAAGTCTATTTCCCATTCCACACTTCCTTTGATTCTACCTTCTCATAGGAATGTTTTCCAAAGCTTCAATCTGCTTCTGGTTTTCTGCCTCTAACATCCAACTTTCACACCTGCTGTAAGTAATAAATACTGATAACTAGTCTGACTCAAGAGTTGGGAATTCTGAACATTTTAATATTTGACCTTTTAATAGTAATATTTAATATTCAAGGAGGACTATCACCTCTGGTGTGAAGGTTTGCTGAACTCTTTTCAGGGCTGCTCATTCACCTTTGGTGTTTACCCGGCACTCGATTGTCACCTCTGACTCCAATAAACTAGAGCATGCACAACAGACACTCCCTGGCAAAAAGATCTTGGCAGAAGGAAGAAACCAAGTTGAGAGTAATGGATAGGCCACAAAACTTTCAGTGAATGAGATGGGTGTCTACTTCAAGTTTGTAAAGAGGTCCCCTGGTGGAATGAGCATGTGAGAACAATTTGTTCCAATAGACACAAACGTGACTGAAACAGGTTCCGTGGAGCTCTTAGAGCTTGGTCAGACATCAAAGACACCGGGGTCATCCTGCACATCCCTTGCATCACCAGTAGTCCTGACTTTTGTTTTGACACTGGACTTCTATGACTTTGGAAGAGAGTGAGGCTGACGACTGTGTGCAGCTCTGCCTCACTTAAATCCAATTCACTCACAAGTCAAAACATGATCCTGTGAAATCATTGGTCCTCTTCTAAAACAAAAGACAAAGGACAACAAGGAAAACATCAATTAGCAAGCCAGGTTGAGAAGCCAATCCACTTGATGTTAATCTATCTTCCTTTTACAAGTCACACTGTGTCAAGTATAGGGGAGGCTTTCTCAAGGCACAATCTGAACAACAGTAAAAAGGGGGGGAAATAGCAGATGCCCCTCACATAGAAACATGTGACCACCAAAGTTTTCAACTCAATCCTCATGAAAAAATTAATAAGCTCCGCCCTCCTTTGTCACCTGATTTCAGAGTACTGGGATGATGAGATTAAAGGCTTTCTCAGACAACATCATGCCCTAAGAGAGCTTCTCATCTCTTTGGCTACCCAGAAAATAGCACACATTGTCAGCTTTCATCTCCAGTTAAGTGCCCTTCTTTTGGTGAGTGGCCATAGGGGAAGGAGGGATAGCTTGGGGGAAAAACATTTGTTTTATCCAGATGCTTAAGCTACTGTCTTTTTCCCAAACTCTGTATATACAACCTCTTCCTCATTAGGTATTTACCAAAATACTCGTTCTGCCAAGTTTAACCAAAGGTTTGGATTTCTTTCCCAGCCATATGCCAGGGACCATTTTAAGAGTTAGCACAATTAAAAGGAATATGCAAATCTAATAGAAGTTGCAAACTTAAGTCTGGTTTCTCAAATTTCCCTGATTTGATGTTAATGATGTTAATTTTCCTGATTTGCTCCCAGAGCAAGATTTTCTACCTTTTTCTTTTTTAGATCTCTAGCACTGAGGCTAGAAGCAACTGCTCTTGGGATTCACAGGACCTCAAGGTACCCTCCCATCTGTACCTGTCATGAGGTTATATACTGAGTTCATTGCTCTGAAGGGAGCATTTTACAGATCCTATTAGGATCCTCCTGGCCCTTGACCCAGATTCCTTCCTTTTGTCTCTTTGCCTGAGTCAAGTGTCAAAGACACTCTCATTCTAGCTTTCTTTTGCTGAGGTGGTGCCTGAAGTTTGGAGTGGTTCTTTCCAGACAAGCTGTGGGCCCTCTGTTCTGCATTCCTGTATGAAGGGAACCAGGGTGACTGAGTTGTGGGAGCTGCCAACAGACAATATGGGCAACAATCGTGGATATAATCCACTCCTTTCACTGTGCTGGAGCTGCCAATAGGCAGCCAATAAAAGAAGAAATAGCACTTTAGGGATGGTGTTTGCTCAGACCAACCAATTCTGTTAGTGTCTAAAGTGTTTACTTTAGAAAGGAGAGATTATGAACCAGATGAGACCTCTTTGTGGAGAAGTCACAAGTTCACAAGGTCACTGACATCCCTGACAATGCCTGCTGAGGGATTACTTATTCTCTCAGAGATACCTGCATCAGAAATCATGAAATGGCGAAAACTTGGACCATACTCCTGAGATCTGGCAGTTGGCAATGAGAGGCCTGATAAAGTAGAAGAAAACCAATAGAGGTTAACTACATTCTTCTGACTCATCTTGCCTATTTGTCTTTCTTAAGCTGGCCATGTACTCTGGCTCCTCCATACTGATATACATGTATTATGGGTAAACCCAATAATTCTCAAAATAAAAGCAAGACTAGAATTTTTAGTGACTCCTTCTGCTGTGCCTCCCCCATACTTTTTCCCCAGAAGTGAATTCTGTGACACTCAAATAAGCAGGGTTGTGACTTATTCTGAGAGCAACCTACCCAAAACATTGCTATGATTCAATTAATTAATTGCATTTTAGAATTTTTCATTGTATACAGAACTTTGTTCTACATGTGCTCAAATTGTTGGTAACCCATTTATAGAGACAAAACAAATACACATTCAATGACAGAATACTAAATGGTCTATCCTCAGCCTCAGGTTCCTTAAAATGAGAGCTTTGAGCTGAATGTCCTCTAAGGTAACTTTCAGTGATAGCTCCTATGACTACTTACAGTTCAAATATAAGCTACTATCACATTAAAAGAATACACTGGATTGAGCACCAAATATAAGAATTAGAGGTAGGTAAGGCCAAATAGGGAAAGTATCCTTAGAGGAGGCGATTTTAAGTTGAATTTTAGAAGGAGAAAGAGACAAAGAGATTGGTGTAAAGGAAAGGAAAAATGAAGATAATGTTTGCGTTCAAAAGCAAGGGAAAGTAAGAATGAGAGTCTTATTACTGGAATTGACAAGAAAGAGGGATGCACTGAGAAAAGGGGGAAGGGAGAGGCAGAATGGGACGAATTTTATCATGTAAAAAAAGGCACACAGAGAGAAGGTTTTATACTGGAAGAGACAATGGGAGGGGGGTGGTGAGCAAGACTTGAACCTCACTAAATTGGAATTAGTTCAAAGAGGGAAGAATATACATATATGTCTGTGTTATATACCTGTGTGCTATATGTAAATGTATGTAAATAAATATGTGCATGCACTTATTTGGATATAGAATTCTCTTTTACTCAACACAGAATTAGGAAGGGAAAGGGATGCTGGGGAAGTAAGGGGAGAGCATGATAAAAAAGAGAGTGGATTTAGGAGGAAGTGGTCAGAAGTAAAACAGACTTCTGAGGAAGGACAGGGTAAAAACAGAGAAGGATAAATAGAAGAAAAAAGGGTAGAAGGAAATACACTACTGATGAAGGGATGCTCATCAATTGAGAAATGACTGAACAAACTGGCATGTGATTGTGATAGAGTACTGTTGGCATTATAAGACATGATGAGGAGGGTGGTTTCAGAAAAACCATGTCAAGATCTATATGAACTGATGCAAAGTGAAGTGAAAAGAACCAGTAGTTCATTATGCACAGTAACAGCAATGTTATAATAATCAACTATGAAAGATTGGCTATTCTGATCACTACAATGATCCAAGATCATTCCGAAGCTTGCATGATATAAAAATGCCATCAATGTCCACATGGAGAACTGATAGATGAACTCTGAGTTCAAATTGAAGTGTAATTTTCTCACTTTTTTGGCCTTTTTTGTGATATGGCTAACATGGAAATATATTTTGCATGATTTCATGTTTGTAATTGATATAATTTTGCTTACCTTCTCAGAAGATGGAGGAAGGGGTGGGAGGGAGAGAATTTGGACCTTGAAATTTAAAAAGAAAAGAATGTTAAAGGATAAATTTATTTTTTATAACCTATAGTTTACAGAGAAGGGGCAGACCTATGTTGGGAGAAAATTTATATCATCTAGGAGTTTTCTATAACAATGAAGTCATGGGCCTAGTTCTTTCCATATCAGATGTCCTTCAGTGCTTAGCATTATATTTATATAGAGTGGGCTCAAATCCTGAAAAGATTTTGCCAGTCACATATACAATTTAAAAAGCAGAAAAATGTCTAGCTACTGGGAAGACAATGACTTGATGAATTCAGATGCTAGGCAATTTGATGCATACATATTTAGTCTGATAATGTTTGATTATCAGTCAATTCAGCAGCATTTACTAAATTTTTATTAGGTCCTAGGAAGGGTGTTATTGTACCTTTAAGCACAATATAATTTCTTCATTCATTTTTTGATATTATGAATTTTAATTTTTCCATTGTCTGTTTCCTGTGCCTGAAATGAACTGACATCTTGTGTCCAGGTCTCAAAACTTCAGGACTCAATTCAATTGACCCCTTCTTGGTGTCCCCATTTGCTAGAGTCTTTAGCCTCAAGGTATTTCTTTTGTTCCTGGTTTGTTTGTTTTTGCTTTTTGGAGGGCAATTGCAATTAAGTGCCTTACCCAAAGTCACATGGCTAGTAAGTGTGTCAAGTGTCTGAGGCCAGATTTGAACTCAGGTACTCCTGACTCCAGGGCCAGTGCTCTATTCACTGTGCCATATAGCCGCCCCTCTTTTGTTTATGTTTGAGTATATTTATCTATGCTCATATTCTTTCCCGCTGTTAGAATTAATGCTAAATAAATACACTCTGATTAACTCATTTTACTAATATTCCATTTTATTTGATTGTCAAATTTATTTCTATTTAAGATTATGATTGTTAGGCTTGTATTTTCCTCTATTTATTTATTAATTTTATCCCCTTTTTTTTAAGTTAGCACATTGTCCCTATGATTATTTTTGCTTATGCTACACTGATTCTAACTTGTTCTCTAGAGCTCCTTCCTTCATTTCCATCATTTCTCAGAGAAAGGGGTTTCCTTTTCTTTGATGTATTCTAAGTTCCTTAACTTTATTTACATTGTTAATTTCCTCTTTTGTTATTTAACTCATTTATCTGTTTCTTCTTCCTCTTCTGATCTTTCTCTTTCTTTTCCCAGCTGAGTATTCAAAATTTTCCTTCTGCCCTCCAACTTCTTAGTTTAAGTAATATTACTTTGAGACGTCCTTTTCTTTTCTTGTTCTTTAAAATGTTTTCAATACTTTGTTTCTTCAGCTCTACATTTATTCTTTCTCCCATTTTCTCTCTCCTTTCCTTTCTTCCATTCCCTTTTCCCTTGCTTCTTATAATAATTTTTAATGGGAAGAAAAGAAAATTCATCAAAACTAATTAATGCACTGAAAAAGAAACCTAATATCATGTACAATATTCCACATGTGTATCAAAGGCATGAAAGGTAGTATTTTTTAATATATCTTCTCTGGAGCCAATGTTGTTCTTTGTAATTTTGCCGTATTGTTTTTAGATTGTTTGGGGGTGATGGTTCTTTTTTGTATTGCTTTGGATATTGTGTATATTTTGTTGTTGTTCTGCTTACTTTACTTTGTATCAGTTTCCTTCATGTAAGTCTTACCAGGCTTCTCTGCTTTCATCATATTTTGTAATTTCTTGCAGCAGGATCATCTTGCCCTTTGTTTTGCTTCTGGGCTCTGATCTGGTGCAGAGTGTGAGGCTGAAGACTTTGTTCAGATCTGCCTCACCCAAATCCAGTTCACAAGCTAGTCAAGACATCACATTCACACTGGTGAGGTCACTGGTCCTCTTTGAGAATGGAGTACACACAACAACAACAATATTCTACCATGTTCATATGACCCAATTTGCTTAGCTGGTCCTCATGAACAGCATCTATTTTGTTTCCAGTTCTTTCCCAAAATGCTTTTTTTTTCTTTGTCTCCTTTATTTCTCTTTCCTTGTATTTTATTCCGAATTCCATTCCCCAGTGGATGGACCATACGGGTACTTGTTAATTTTTTATTCTTTCTGTATATATTATAAAGATAGATATTTTATTAGATATATTAAAATACTATATTTTGTACCTTTGCCTTACATGTGGAATATTGTGCATGATGTCAGAATTGTTTTTCAGCACATTGATTAGTTTTGATGAATTTTCTTCTCTTCCTCCTGTTAAAAATTGTTATAAGAAGTAAGGAGAGAGGGAATGGGAGAAAGAAGAATAGATCTGTAGCTGAAGAAACAAAAGTATTGGGAACAAATTTTAAAGAACAAGAAAAGGAAAGGATGCCTCAAAGGAGGATAGTTTCAGGAGTGTTTAAGCTGAATTCTTCCTCTATCCTATTTCTTTTGTGGTATTTATAGATCTCACCCTATCCTTTTTCTTCTGCTCCTGAGTCTCACCCTTAGAAATGACAGTTTATGAAAGAAACGGTGTTGATTGGAAAGCGTTATCATGCTTATACATCACCCCTTAAGGTCAGACTATTCAATCTCTTTTTTTGTGTCCCTCCCCCTTCACTCCTTACAACCCTAACTGCTGACGGCCTTCTCTGGGAGACCTCTATCGTTACTGCTATTCAAGCATTTCAGTTGTGTCTGATTGGTGTTTTCTTGGCAAAGATACTTCTCCAGATGAGGAAACTGAAGCAAACAGGGTTAAGTGACTTGCCCAGGGTCACACAAGTGTTTGAGACTGAATTTGAACTCAGATCTTTCTGACTCTGGCCCAAGCACCCTATACACTATCCCTGACCCTGAGAGGTATAATTCGTCTTCATAGAAGACAGTGTTCTAATGTGTGAATTCCTCCCATGTGAAACCCATTATAAGGCCCCGCAGACATACTTTATACCATGCAAATCTTCTTTGGTGGTATCTTTTCCTTTCTTCATTTAGCATGAACACTCCTGCCCCCAGCCTTCTGCCCCATTTCCATCCTCATCTTTTTTATCCTGTTCTTTCGTAGCCTCCACCTTGTCAAGGCATTAAAGAAATTACTGTCCCTTAATTGTTTGCCCATGAAGTAAGTCAATTTCTTTCTCCCCAGTTATGTCATTTTTGCTACTACAAAATACATTGATTCACTTAAAGAGTATCACCAGATTTAGCTCATGGAACATTAATTCAGTCCTTCTTTCTTTCTATACCAGGATTCTCTAAATTTCCTTTACATCATTATCCTCTTAGTTGGGTTTTTTTTGCCCTTTTGTTCTTCTTTCTTTTACCCTTAAGTGATTCCCTGTTATGGAGTAACTGGGTAGGACAAAAAGGAGCCTGAGACTGGACCTTTGACAATGTCTGTGTTGCCTACTCCTAAGCTAAGCAGGATGAGGAAAGAGGGTCACTGAGCTCATTGGGAACCCTTCAGTATTTAAGTTCTTTCATTCTATTTCATGGTTGGTTTAGTATTTTTTTAACCATGGCTAAAGGTTCCCCACCCCTGCCTCATACCAATAAAATCACACGTCCTCACCAAAAAAATTAAAAAAATACTTCATAATTATTTGTTTGTATCTTGGATTCTCTAAGAGGAATATATAAGCTCCTTAAGGACAGGGGATTTGTTTCCTTGAGATTTTTTTCCCTAGTTTTCCATTGGATCTCTACGGCTTGTATTGTGAGGATTTAGCTTTAGTTTTTCTCTCTCTCTCTCTCTCTCTCTCTCTCTCTCTCTCTCTCTCTCTCTCATACACACATGTGTGTGTTTGTGTACATATATGTATATATGTGTGTTTATATATGTGTGTATATGTATATGTGTGTGTGTATTTCCTGAGCTTTTCCTGAGCAAACCTGGGGAGATTTGAGGAAAACAACCCTAACATCTTCTTGCTAATCACACAATTCATGCAGAATATTAATCCCAGGATAAAAACATTTGCTTATTTTATTTTTTTCAGAAATCTTATTTGTGGTCAGGCCTCCAAGATTTCCTGTATCCTCTTGTTCTGATGGGATTTGAACTTTATTCTTCTCAAGGGTACAACTGCTCATCAAAACATCAGTCACTGCTGTCCTTTCCTCCCCACACCAGGCTCAATCATCAGTATGCTGATACCAGCTGAGCTCACAGATACCTTTTTGAAGTGAGGTTTTTATATGCATTGAAAGAGACATCAGTGAGGGAGAGGAGAAAGCGTAGCATCTGCTTCCCTCAATTCCAAGTGTCAGATCCATCAGTTACACAGAGAAGTATAATGTCCTTGACCCCCTCCTTAGCCATGTGCCTTGTCATCCTGTCCAAGAGGCTCAGCAGCTTCAAGTTAGGACATACAGCTTTCCTTGCTCTGGCTCATCTTCCTAGTGACAATGGCAAACAGAGGCAGTTTTGACTTTCTCACACTTTTGAGGAGGATGTCTAGAAGACACACAAATGATCAATTAGAAGGAGAGTTAGTTAGCCTTTGTTTTTGTTTTAAGTGTCATGACAACAATACACTGAGATCACTGATGCCTAAAACAACACCAACACCTTGATGGTCCGCTTTGGGGTCAGACAATGAGATCTTCAGGGTATTGGTCAGTTTCCCCACATTTCCTCAAAAGTCACATATTCTATTTACTTTAATTTAATTTGATAAATGTTTGTTTAGTGTGGCTCTAAGCCCTAGAGATCTAATGAGAAACTGGAAAAAAAAATAAAGGAAACAAATCACCTGTCCTTTAGGAGCTTACATATTCTCAAGAATACAATGCACAAACAGATAATTAGGAAGGATTTTTTATTTTTTTGGTCAGGATGTGTGATTTTATTGGTATGAGGCAAGGGTGGGGAACCTTTGGTCTCAAGGCCACACACATGGCTCTCTAGGTCCTCAAATGAGGGTCCTCAAATGATGGAATTCAAAGTTCAGACGAAGGAATGCACTTGAGGACCTTAAAGGCCACAAGTGACCTTGAGGCTGAAGGTTCCTCTTCCCTGCTTGACGAAATATCTTCTACCAATGTGGATATGGATAGAAAAATTATTTGTTAAGCATCCATGCCAGGCACTGTGTGCCAAGGGAGTTTACAAATGTGATCACATTTAATCCTTACAACATCCTTGGGAAGTAGTTGCTTTTATTACCCCCATTGTACAGTTGAGAAAACTGAGGCAAGCAGAAGTTAAGTGACTATCTCATGGTTATTGTCAGAATTGTTCAGTTGTTTTTGGACTTTTTATAATTCATTTTGGGGTTTTCTTGGCAGAGATACTGGAGTGGTTTGCCATGTCCTTCTCCAGCTCATTTTACAGATGAGAAAACTGAGGCAGAGTTAAGTGACTTGCTCAGGGTCACACAGCTAGTAAGTATCTGAGCCTAGATTTGAACTCAGTCCCATTGCTTTATCTCATGTGATAGCTAGCCATAACTGTTCTCTATTTTATAGTCAGAGAGATGCCTGGACAGCTGAAAGTGTGTCAGAACACAACTTGAACCCAGGTCTTCCAGACTTTAAGACTGGCCCACTAGACCCTCTGCCATATGACCTTTCCAATAAAGTGCATAAAACAAAACTACAAGCTATCTTTGGTGGGGAGGAGGGGAGACAGAACGACAAAGTTCAGTGGGTGGCATCTGAATCAGGTTCTGAAGAAAGTGAGATTTGAAGAGGCAGAGATGAGGGCCTGAGGGTTATTCCAGACCTGAAGAAACTAGGCCATTTTGGTTGGACCAGAGATTATGTGGAGGGAAGTAATGAGAAATAAGTCTGGAAAGGGAGAGAAGAACCAAACTGTGAAGGATTTAAATGTTAAACAGGAATTTATATTTTATGATATAAGTAGTAATGAGCTGCTGAAATTTTCTTTTAGCAGGGCAGCAATGTGGTCATATTCCAACAGAGAGCTGTAATGAGATTCCTTTGGCTTCCACGTGAAAGAGAGAGATGGAGAGCAGGGTGATCAAGTAGGAAATTATTTCAAGAGTCCAGATGGGAGGAGGTGAAGGCCTAAAGTAGGGTGGCAGAATAAAGGGGACAGACAAGGAGATGGGAGAGATGTTGTAATGATCAAATGGGCAAGATTTGGGACCAGAGTGGATCTAGGGGTGAGAAGTGAAAGGGAAGCATCAAGGATTATTGTGGTTGTGAATCTTGGTGACTAGAAAGATAGTGGCCCCTCCCTCTTATTGGAGGGGATGGAGGGAGGGTGGACATCAGAGAGTTCTTCCCTTATTCTCTAGTTAAGGAGGGGGCCCAGGGCTGACACCTCATCATTTCTCATCTGTCTAGAGGAGTTCATCGTGGCCTGCACTGATACCCACCTTCCCCTCCCTACAACTCCCATTTTTCAATTTCTTTATGTGTGTTGTTTTTCCCCATTAGACTGTAAGCTCCTTGAGGACAGGTACTATAATTTGTCTTTGTAGCCTCAGAACTCAGCATGGTTCTTGGTCCATGGTAGGCACTTAACAAATATTTATTGACTGACTGGTCCTTATGTGATATTGTTATTCATAGAGCCACACAGTTATGTAGTGTAGTAGATAGAGCCCTGGGCCTGGAGTCAGGAAGATCTGAGTTCAAGCCCGACTTCTAAAACTTACTACCTATATGACCTGGGTCAAGTCAAATAACCTCTGCTTACCTCAGGTTCCTTAGCTGTAAACTGGAGATCTGGGCAGATAGGTGGCCAGTGTGTAGAGCTCCAGGCCTAGAGTCAGGAAGACCTGAGTTCAAATTTGACCTCAGACCATGTACTAGCTGTGTGACCTTGAGCAAGTCACCACCTTAGCTTTTTTTTTCCTCAGATACTAATCCTCTCTCCCCTCCTCCCCAAATTATCCATTTTTATTTGCATATACTTGTCTATTCACATAGTGTTTCCTCCAACGGAATCTAAGTTCCTTGTGAGCAGTAAATATTTTATTTTTGTATTTGTGCCTAGCATAGTGCCTGATATAAAGAAGACACTTCATAACCCCTTGTTGAATAATTGATTGATTGAAAGCAGAAACCATTACTTCTTCTATCCTCCCATGCTCCCCAAATTCCTAGGACAAAGATTATCACTCAGGGGACATTTAATAATGCCAATCGTTTATGACTTAAATTATAGCTATGTAGGTATATTTAGCTGTGACTGCCCATAGCAACAAAATTGACATTGCAAAATTGAAATGCAGTAGCTATGCAATCAGATTGCCAGGGTTGAGGTAATGTATATATTTTGTCTATTTCACCCTGAGACTATTCATTTGTAAGTGAACTGTCTTGGAAATATGCCTACGCCCCAGTGGCATTCCCCTGTTTTCAGTAGGGACTAAGGAAAGTTCAATGCTGATCTCCACTGACCTTTCATTTTCTGTTGCCTTCAATCCACTATGGTTGGAGCCTGTACCCAAACCTGCTTCAACCCCAAGAGATTGTTAGTGAAAGCAGTACCACTAACAGAAAGCAGCTCTGTATTTAGTGCAGAAAATCCAATAAGTAAAACATAAACATATTCTTTATTGAAGAAATTTTGTTTTTGTCAAACGTAGTCATCAAAGAAACTGGCAGAGTGTAGCAGAAAGGGAGATGACATGTGTTTGAATGCCAGTTCTGCAAGTTACTCCCTATTTATACTTAAGCAAGTTTTTTTCTTGGGGGGGGGGAACCTCTTGGGGCTTCAGTTTCCTTATCTCATATAAATGAGGGTATTAACAACACAATACAGTACAACAGAACAAGTCAATACATGTTAAGTGCCTGCTTACTATGTGGCACTTAGCATGGGGGATACAGATAAGCAAAAGACAACTCCAGTCTTCAATAAACTTACAGTCTAATAGGGGACGATGCCACACAAAAGGAAGTTGAAAAGGTGGGGGATGGGGTGAGGGAGAGCAGACTGCCAGGAAACCCTGATTCTATGTATTCAGAACCAAGGAGAGCTAACTGGAGAGTTAACTGGAAAGTCCAGGTCCTAGTCTAGCCCTCTATAGAAAGCTTCTCTCTGTCTCTGTCTCCCTCTCTGTCTCCCTCCCTCCCTCCCTCTATCCTTCCCCCCCTCTTTCTCTCTCTCTCTCTCTCTCTCTCTCTCTCTCATTTTCTCTCATTCTCTCTCTCTCTCAATCTCTCAATCTCTCTCTCTCCTCCTTCCTCCCTTCGTCCTTCCCTCTCTCCCCCTTCCCCCTACATACGCATATGCAATATACACAGACATATATACAATATATATACATATACTTATACATATATACATGCAGGTGTGTATATGCACATATATAATTAAAGCTACTACACATATATGTATATGTATATAACACACATGCATATATATTATATAATGAGAAGTTTGAATTAGATAATATCTAAGGTTCTTTTCATCTCTGAAATCCTATGATCCTAGGAACAATTTTTACTTATTCATTAGAATGAAAGCAGCAGTATCCTAAAAGAGGGATGTTCATCCCAGGCATCCAGCCTCTCTGAGTGGTGGTAGTTTGGCATAGAAATGATTCATGAGTGTGACTAAATTAGATGGATAAATCTTTATCACTGAGAAGAAACCAGTTATTTTTCTTTTACAGCCTTAAAGAAATAGAATAATATAGCTGGTTGGACTCTCCAGAGATAATTTGTTCCATCACCTTCCCTTCAGACTCCCCCATACCAAACTCCAAACCATTCCCAACAGATGGTTGCCAAATCTTTTTTTCAAAGATCTCTTAAAATGGAGACTGCCTAACCTCCCTCATTAGCTTATTCTGACATTTTATTATGTAGATAATTAAGAAGTTCTTCCAAGCTCTGTTTCATTTCTCTTGCTTTACTGTAAGCCAGACTCCTCTTGATCATTACCCTTTATATATTTCATGACACTGATGATTCTTCTCTTCTGTGAAAATTCCATTAGGTAAGAGAACTAAAGGGTGTGGAAATTTCTAATGGATCTCCTCCTACTGTACCAATTTTGGGGGGAGGTGGTCAAGAAATTTAATGAAATTTTTATCTTTAATTGACATCCTGAGAATATTCAGGAGGAACAAATTTACACATTGCCTCACTAGTGAGGAGGCTGTGATTTAGTCAGGAACTTCTGCACAAATCCTACTCCATTTCCTCATCCTTGAGCCTGGGTTCTTAGAGATTGTGCCAGAGGAGCGAATACAAGGTCTGGCAGGTCCTACCAATCAAGAATTGAAGCATGGCATAGTTGATAGAAGAATGGGCTTGGAATCAGGAATACCTGAGTACATATACCTCAGAATATCTAGGAATAACTGAGCCTTCCTGAGTTACCTACTAACTATGCAACCCTGGCCAAGTTATTTAATTGCTATCTGTCTCAATTTCTTCATCTGTAAAATGAGGATAATAATTGCATCTACCTATCAGGGTTGTTCCAGAGCTAAAATGAAATAGTATTTGAAGAGTGATTTGAAAACCTTAAAGTACTACATAAACACTAACCATTATTAACGCTAACAATAATAAGAATTATTCACTAAGTATTAATTAAGTACTTGCTATACACAAAACACTATCTCTTGGGTCCATGCATTCCCTGTGGCTATTCCTATCATCTTAAAGTTCCAGGAACAATTTTTCCTTATTTATTAGAATGAAAGCAGCAGTATCCTAAAGGAGGGATGTTCATCCCAAGCATCCATCCTTTCTCTCATCATGAGGATATCAAATCAGTCTAGAAACAGATCAGGGGAAGAAAGTGAATAGTTTTATGGGCTAAACAGACATTTGTTGTTTTTTGTTATCTTTCCTAGAAACAAGAAACTTCTGGAGCAGGGGAAGGACACAGTCAGATCTGTATCTTATGTAACCTTATCCCTAGAATGCTCTTTCTTCTTCTCTTGAATTACTGACCTCCCTTGGCTTCCTTTAAGTCCCAACTAAAATCCCACCTTTTACAGGAAGCCTTTCTTAACCCCTCTTTTTCCCAGGGCTTTCACTCTTGTTTTTTTTATTATTTCTTGTTTATCTTATATATAACTTTCTTGGTAGCTGTTTGTTTGCATTGATTGGGAGTCTCTGTTCTTTGAAATCAGGGACTGTCTTTTTCACCTCTTTTTGTATCCCTAGCCCTTAGCACAGTGCATGGAGCATAGTGGGCACTTAATGAATGCTGATTGATAATATTGATTATTCTAGGTGCTAGATATACAGAGACAATAATTACTGCTGTCTAGTGTTCTATAATCTATGGTGATGAAATAACATATGCAGATAAACAAATACGAAAGAAATGAGAAGAAATGGTGGTAGTAGCAGGGCACTACTGTCAAGTAGGAAATTCAGGAAAAGTCTCATGTAGGAGGAGGAAGTTGTACTGAGTATTAAAAGGAGCCAAGGATTCCAAAATTCTAAGCTCCTAGGGAGGGCATTCATTCCAGGGTTTTTAGAGAGCTTGTCCAGAAGTAGAGGAGGGAAGTTAGAATGTCATGCAGAAGGAATAGAGAATAAACTATTGCAACTGGAACATAGAATGTGTGAGACATGAGGATGTCAAATGAGTCTAGAAACATAGCAGGGGCAGAAAGTAAATAGTTTTATGGGCTAAACAGAGGTTTGTTGCTGTTGTTGTTTTCCCTATAAACAAGAAGCTTCTGGAGCAGGGGAGGGACATGGTCAGACCTGTATCTTAGGCTTGTCACATACTTTCTTGATCTCAATTTCCTTACCTGTAAAATGGAGCCTTTGGACTAAATAATCACTAATAACATTTCCAAATAATCACTAATAACATTTCCAACTTTAAAACATTACAATCATATGAAACCAAATGAACAAATACACCTCAAGTCTTTAAGAAGACCAAGTTTCCTTTCTTTTAATCATTTTGGCCCCTCTTTTCTGGACTCCTTCCAGTTTCTCTGTATCCTGTGGAGAACAGCACCGTACATAATACACTAATGAGTCCATGACTAACGCAGAGTATGGGAAAAGGCATAATATGAAAATAAAGGCAATTTTCCATTGTCATAGGCTGCTAGTTGTTGTCAAGCTGCTAACCACTATTTTGTACACTGGTTGCTAAGAGGCAGGGTTAAAGTCATTTACATGGATACATAAAGGCTATTTAAAAATTAATTATCCTGAAGTACAGCATTCTGTGCCAAATTCAGTGAAGAAGAGGGGCACAGGTCATTCAACTGGTAATCAGAAAAAGAAAATTCCAAATGTCACTAATCAAATTTTTGTATTTACGTAGTTTCTTTTCTTTCTGGGATATCAAAATACTCTTCAGTTGTATCCTGGTTGTAATGTTCCTTCTCTCTTTCTCTTCCTGCTGGAAAAACTGAATCAGTAGGAGATTATGAACCATCCCCTACTGTAGTAGTAAAGGTGAAAATAAGCTTTCTGAAATGCCCATGTATGGCTGTAATCATTCCATAAATGAACCTTTCCATATCAGAAACTGTACCTTGAGTGATCTCCAGCCATCACTGTTATCATCATCTTCTTCTTCCTCCTTCTCTACTATAAATCCATTAACAATAACGCCTCCAAGTATTATTTTATCATTAACATTTATGTAGCACTTTAAGATTTGCAAAGTACTTTATCTATGACACTGGGCAAAGACTAATGGTCTTGTTATCATCAACACTGGGTTCAGATCTTGACTCTGCTACTTCTTATATCACATATAATACTGTGGGCAAATAATTTCTCTCTGGGTCTCTGTTTCCTCATCTACAAAACAAGGGGGTTTGACTATATGGCTTCTAAGCTCCATTGCAGATCTCAATTCTGAGCACAGAGCCTGGCTAGTGGAGGCACTCAATAAATACTTGCTAATTGATTGATCTTGGGATCTAATTTGATTTGTACCACAATCCCATGAAGTATCATTATGCCCATTTTATTGATAAGGAACTGAGGTTCAAAGAAATTATTAATTTGTTCATGGTTAGTGAGTGTCAGAGGCAAAATATGAACCCAGGTGCCCCCTGACTCTAAATCTAGCATTTGTTACTAATAAGAAAACCTTAAAGAACTCCTTCTATGTCCCTTACAGGGATACTGTAAAGCCAAGAATGAGCTGCTTTCCAGAGGACTGCTGCTGTGAACAGCTTTTCAAGGTTCTGATTACACAGTATAGTGAATACTCTATTTACTCAATAATAAATAAGAGCAAAACATTCACAGAAAATCAAGGTATGGCATTCAAAATGTTACAACTTATCACAGAAAATCAAAATATAGCATTCACCACAACTTATCACTAAAATGGCCACATAGTTTTCACCACAGTGGTCACATACTTTTGAACAAAGTATAATCATTTAGTCAATCAGTCCCTTAGTAACTCAATCATTCAATCCATCTTAAGGCCTCCTTAAGGGTCACAAAATATAAAAGTCAAAGTTCTCTACTCATGGGGCACACTGTTACAATATGAGTCACTACTATATAAAGCTTATCCTTGCACACCTATTAGCTCCTCCCTATTCAGCCCCTTCCTGTTACTTCAGCAACAGGGGTTCATACCTTCTGTTTCTTTAACAGAGGCTTAATTTGAAACTAGGTGCTAAGTACCTCTTAGCTTAGCAATACAAAGGGATCTTCAAATTCCATTACTATTACAGGGACTACTTTAGCTTTTAATATAGAAATACAACAACAAATTTCAGATCAGTGTTAGGGTTAATAAAAAACTCTGAACATACAAATTTGAGGGCTAGAACCTGGAATTGTGATCTCACTAATTTAGACTCTTATTTTATATATTTTGCACAATATTTAAAAACTTGAATAGACGGTTTCCCAATCTATTAAAAAATTAAAAGTAGCTAATTATTAGGGAGCAGTGGGTCTACTATAACCAGGCATATGGAGAGTAGTTTAAAGGAAACACTTGATAACTTGACCAGAAGGAAGATAATTGAAACAGCTGCAGGACCTGAAGCTATTACCTTATTATACAATAACTGGCAATCATATAATTGAAGAATCATCAAGGAGATGTTGAATTATGTAGACGTTGGAGTATGCTTTATGATTTTAATAAGTAAATTTAGTAATTTAGTAAGAACACTGGATTTGGGGCTCAAATTTCAACTCTGCTACTAAATAGGTGAATGACTTCTGGCTTTTTTTTAGCACTTAATCTCTCCAGGCTCCAGTTTCCTCACCTTTAAAAACAGAGGCTTAGACTAGATAAACTGAGACCCAGGGAAGTGAGAGGAAGAGGACTTCCCTAGAATAACCATGTGACCCACAGTTGAGTTTTGTTTGTTTGTTTTCATTTTTTTGTCACACAACTATTCAGTTTTCCCAGATGTTTTTTGGAGTAGTGATTCCATTCCCCAGTAATTTTTAAGTGTATATAGGAGATATCAAACACAAATCTTTGGTATACGTTGTACTCTATTTCTGACACCTCTATTCTATTTTAATGTTCTTATTCTCTTATTCTTTTTCCGGTACCAGTCTTTTTTTAAATTGTTGCTCTTTAGTATATTTTGAGATCTGGTTATGCTAGTCCTACTTTGGCAATTTTAGTTTCCATAATTATTCTTGTCCACACATTTTTCCATATGAATTCTTAGGACATTATTTAACCCCATGAAATAACCTGTTAGTATTTTGATTGGTATTACATTAAATCTCTAAGTCAGTCTGGGAAAATTGGTATTTTAAGTAAATTTTGTTGGCCTAACCATGAGCAGGTGACGTCCATTCATTTGCTTTTCTTGATTTCTGTTAAAATATTTAAAAATTCTCTTTGTGTGGGTCTCTGGTACATCTTATTAAACTTGTGCTGGATGGTTTCCCTTGTTATTGTGAAAGGCATTGCTCTTTCTATCTGTTTATGTTGATTCTTGGTGGTGGTATGGAGGAATATAGATTTTGTGGGTCACATTAGGATACTTTACTAAAGAAACTACAATAATTTTGCCCATTTTCAACATTTATAATCATCTTCAAATAAAGATACTTAAATTATTTTTTTCATCATTGATGCTTCAGATTAAGAAAAAACACCTCATTACTTCACATTAGGCAACAGTTTTCAAGAAAGAGGTACACCACATTTAATAGCTAGAGGCAATTTGTTGGTTCAATGGATAGATCACTGGGCCCAGCCCAGAGTCAGGAAGACCTCGGTTCAAATGTGACCTCAGACACCTACTAGCTGTGTTACCCTGGGCAAGTTACTAAACCTCTGTCTTTTACTTCATTTACTTCAGCTATTAAAAGGGAATAATAATAGTAGCTATCAAACAGTGTTTTGATGAGAATGAAATGAAATAATATTTTAAAAGGTCACATAGTTCCTGGCATGAAATAGATACTTAAAAATGCTTGTTTCTTTCTTTGTGAAAGAAATCACTTTTTTCTTTGGTTCCAACACTGTTGAGTTTGGCTTCCATCATTCTTCCAAATACTGGTCATATATTTATAGCTGGGATGGACCTTAGAGACCATCTAGTCCAAGTTTATCATTTTACAAATGAGGAACAGAGCCCAAGAGATGTCACGACTTGCCCAAGGTCCCAGAGATAGTAAATAGCACCGGATTCTGACCAGAGAGTTACAGTAGGGGCTGGTGACCAGATCCTGACAAATGATGTCTGTGTTTGTTCACTGATTCAGATGGTACCCTTTGAGATACAAATTGATGAGATGATTATGGAGATATTTCTGAACAGAGGCATGATGGGTGGCCAAGAGCTACCTGATCACTGCTTATGTAACAGATGACTCTAAATCCATCATTCATTTCACTAAATCACTTCACTCTTGTCATCTGTGGCCTCAGGAATGTTTAGATTTAAATATATGTGAACGCATTGATGGCATGGAACTTGCTATAAATGGTGGTCTCTTTTGCTAAGTTTTCTATAAATACATTAAAATCACTACTTTGGAGATAATGGAAAAGTACCATGGTCCCATAAAACTTCTGACATATCAGAGTCACTTTATTCAGTTTTAAGCTAGTGTTCATTCTAACCAAAATGCCATTCCAGTTTGTATATATTTGGATGAAGATGCAGAAGTCTATAACCAGATTTTCTTTTGTAACTGCCTCTCTTAAAAATATTTACTTTAAACATTACATGTATATATATATATATATATATATCTTTTTGGAGGGGGGAAGGCAAGGCAATTGGGTTTAAGTGACTTGCCCAAGGTCACACAGCTAGTAAGAGTCAAATATCCGAGGCCAGTTTTGAACTCAGGTCCTCCAGGGCTGGTGGTCTATTTACCGTGCCACCTAGCTGGTCCTATTTTTTTTAAATTTTGAGATACAAATTCTCTCTCTTCACAGCCACTCCCCTACCAACTGAGAAGGAGAGGAATATGATACCCATATATATGTAACATCATGCCAAACATATTTCCATATTAGTCAGGTTGCAAAAAAAAATACAATAAAAACGAGGTAAGAAAATCATACTTCAATTTCCACTCAGAGTTCATCAACTCTCTCTCTGGAGGTGGATAGCAATTTTGATCACAAGTCTTTCTATAATTTCTTGGATCATTGTATTGATCAGAATAGCTAAGATTTTCAATTGACTATCATTAAAATACTGCTAGTACTGTGCAAGATGATCTGGTTCAGTTCACTGTACTTTTTAAAATTTAATTTATATTTTAAAATAAATTTTATGTTTATTTTTAGTTTACAACATTCATTTCCACAAGATTTTGAGTTATAAATTTTCTCCCCATCTGTCCCCTACCCACTACCCCAAAACAGCAATACCATTGAATACCCCCTCCCCCAATCTGCTCTCTCCTATATCCTCCCCCTCCAACTTTCCAGTAGGGCAAGATGGATCTCCATATCCCAGTGCCCACATATCTTATTTCCCAGTTGCATGTAAATAATAATAATAATAAAAAAATAATATATTTTTTAAACATTTGATTTAAAAATTTTGAATTCCAGATTCTTTCCCTTCTTCCCTCATCACCCACCTTCACTGGGAAGATAAGCAATTTGATATAGGTTGTACATGTGTAGTTACATAAAACATTTCTATACTGGATGTACTGTGAAAGACTAAGTATATTTTCCTCCATCCTATCCCACCCCCCATTTGTTCTTTTTTCTACTTTGACCCTAACCTTTTTCCAAAGTGTCTGCTTCTAACTACCCTCTCCCCCTAATTTGCCCTCCCTTCTATCATCCCACCTCTTATCCCCTTCCCCCCTACTGTTCTGTAGGGTAAGATATCCAATTGAGTGTGTATGTTATTCCCTCCTTAAGCCAAATTCAATGACAGTAAGGTTGACCCACTCCCTTTTGCCTTCCTGTTCTTCCCCTCCATTGTAAATTTTCTGTTGCCTCTTTTATATGAGATAATTTACCCTATTTTATCTTTCCTATCTCCTCTCATTATATTTCTCTCTCACCTCTTAATTTTATTTTAAAAATATCATCCCTTCCTATTCAATTGATGCTGTGCCCTCTATGTATACCTGTACACATATATAGACACACTCACATATGAATTCATATACACATATACCATCCTACATAGACATATATATGTACACACATATATACATTTATATTCCCTTCAACTATCCTTATACTGAGAAAAGTTTCACAAATTACAATTGTCATTTTTCCATGTAGGCATGTAAATAGTCCAACTTTGGTAAGTTCCTTATGACTTCTTTTGCCTGTTTACCTTCTCATGCTTCTCTTGCTTCTTATATTTGAATGTTAAATTCTCTATTCAACTTTGATTTTTTTTTTCATCAAGATTGCTTGGAAGTCCTCTATTTCATTTAATGACTATATTTTCCCTCAAAGCACTATACTCAGTTTTGCTGAGTAGGTGATTCTTGGTTTTAGTCCTAGCTCATCTGACCTCCAGAATATCATATTCCAAGCCCTTCATTCCCTTAATGTAGAAGCTGCTAGATCTTGTGCTATACTGATTATGTTTCCACAATATTCAAATTGTTTCATCTTGGCTGCTTGTAATATTTTCTCCTTCATCTGGGAACTCTAGAATCTGGTTATAAAATCCTAGGAGTTTTCTTTTTGGGATCTTTTTCAAGAGGTGATCAGTGAATTCTTTCAATTTCTATTTTGCCCTCTGGTTATAAAATATCAGGCAATTTTACTTGAGAATTTCTTGAAGGATAATTTCTAGATTCTTTTTCTGATCATGGCTTTCAGGTAGTCCAATAATTTTAAAATTATCTCTCCTGGGTCTATTTTCCAAGTCAGTGGCTTTTCCAGTGAGATATTTAATATTGCCTCCTATTTTTTCATTTGTTTGGATCTGGTTTATAGTATCTTGATTTCTCATAAAGTCATTAGCTTCCAGTTGCTCCAATCTAATTTTGAAGGAATTATTTTCCTCAGTTAGCTTTTCAAATTCCTTTTCCATCTGGGCAATTTGGCTTTTTAAAACATTCTTCTCGTCGTTGGCTTTTTGGGCCTCTTTTGCCATTTGAGTTAGTCTATTTTTTAAGATGTTATTTTCTTCAGTCAGGTTGTTGACTCACTTTTCATGATTTTCTTGCATCATTTTCATTTCTCTTCCCAATTTTTCTTCCACTCCTCTTATTTGACTTTCAAAATCCTTCTTGAGCTCCTCTGTGGCCTATAACCAATTCGTATTTTTCTTTGAAGCTTTTGATGTGGGCATTCTGACTTCATTGTCTTCCTCCTATTCCATGCTTTGATCCTTTTGTCCCCCAAAAAGGAATCTAAGCTTTGATTGCTACGCTTCCTTTGCTTCCTTTGCTTGCTCATGTTGCCACTCAATTACTTGACTCTTGAACTCCCTGCTTCCAGAGAGAAGAGCTTTGTCCCAACTTATTGGGGTTTTTGCAACTGACAAAGCTATTAGTTGGGTGCCCTCTCTAAAGCCCCTATACACTATTGCTCACTGGGCACATATCCTAGGACCTCCAGCCAAGATAGTGATCTAGATCCAAGCAGGTTAAAGGTAGAGCAATTACCCTCTTAATGGTCACTTGGTCGCCTTACAATCTGCAGACCAGGAGCTCTTAAGCAGCCATGTGGAGGTGGCTACATGGCTTCAGCGCCTCCACCACTTCTTACCTTCTCACCCTGAGGGCAGTGGCTGGACTGTGCTCTTAGTCTCCCTGTTTCCACACAAATCCACACTGAACTTTTACTTTGTCTTTTGCATTTATGGGTTGATAATTCTGGAAACTGCAACTGCTGCTCACTCTCCTGAAGTCTGCTCCAGCTGCTGCTAGTTGGGACCACTCTGGGACTAAAAACATGGGCCCACACAGGGCTGTGCTGGACTCCCAGCCTGCTGGGTTGCCTTCAGTGGGAGATTTGTTTCTCTGTCACTTTGTGGGTTCTGTAGCTCTAAAATTTTAGAGTCATATTTTATAGGTATTTGAGGTGGTGGTGGTGGGGAAGCTCACAGAGTTTTCCTGCTTCTATGCCACCATTTTGGCTCCACCCCCCCCCCCCCCCGTGGAACCCTGTTCACTGTACTTTTTATCAGTTCGTATAGGTCATGTTCCTTTAACATGGAAGTTGCTAAATCTTATGTAAACCCATCTGTGGCTCTACAATATTTGAATTATTTCTTTCTGGTTGCTTGTAGTATTTTCTCCTTGTTCTGAAATATGGCTATAATATTCTTGGCAGTTTTCATTTTAAGATCTCCTGTAGGAAGTGATTGACATATTCTTTTATCTTAGCCTCTCTCTTTCTAAGACATCAGGGCAGTTATCTTTTACACTTTCTTGAAATATGATGAATCCCTCTCTCTCTCTCTCTCTCTCTGATCATGGATTTCAAGTAGTCCAGTACTTACTAAACTGTCTTTCCTCAATCTATTTTCCAAGCAAATTCTTTTTCCAGTAAGATATTTCATATTGTTCTTCTGTTTTTTTAAGTCTTTCAATTATTTTGTTGTTTCTTGATATCTTAGGAAGTCATTAGCTTCTACTTGCTCCATTCTAATTTTTTAAAGAATAGGTTTTTTTCCTTTGAGCTTTTGTACCTCTTTTCCAATTTTACCAATTCTCCTTTTTAAAGAGTTCTTTTCTCTGGTGAATTTCTATGCCTCTTTTACAATTTGGCCAATTCTCTTTTTTAAGGTGCAATTTTCTTCATTATTTTGGTGCTTCTTTTGCCAAGCTGTTAGTTAATTCTCTTTTCATAACTTCCTTTTATCACTCTCTTTTCTTTTCCTAATTTTTACTCTACCATTTGTCTCTTTCTTTAACTCTTCCAGGAATTTTTGTTGAGCTTGGGTTTAATTAACATTTTTTTCTTTAATTAACATTCTTTTCAGGCTTTGCTTATAACTATTTTTGCCTTGTTTTCTTTTGAGTTTATAACTTGGTCTTCCCTGCCACCATAGTAGTTTTTTTATGGTCAAGTTCTTTTTGTTTGTTTGTTTGTTTGCTTGTTCATTTTTTCCAGACTATTTCTTGACTTTGCACTTTATGTTAAAGTTGGAATCTGCTCACCTTGGGGTGGGAAGGCATTGTCCTAAATTTCAGACTTTTTCATGCTGCTGCTTTCAGAACTAGTTCTTAGGGTCTGCAAGTTTCCAGTGCTTTCAAGGTTGGGTGATCTGGGGAGACATATGGCTACTACTCTCCTCATCTATGTTCTTGTCTTCATCTAGGAAGTATCCCTGTTATCCTGTAGCATCAAGTGACAGTGGTCCTAGGACAGGGACCAAGGGAACTGGAAACAGGACCACTGCTCCTGTGTGACTGTAAATGCTATTCTCTGCCCTGAAATTGTGACTCAGAATTGCTCATGTGCAACATAACTGGCAAAGAGCTCCAGGCCCTGCATCCAATGCCAGCAAAGAGTCCCTTGTAATCTCTTTCTGGTGAGTTGTTTGACTTCCTTATAGTCTCTGGCCTAGGAGCTCCTGAAGTTGTTGTTGCTGGTGTAGAGGTCACCTCCAAAGTCTGCTGCTGGTGCTGCTGCTGCCAGGTGTGCTCCACGCTGACCCCCACCCCAGCGTCAAAGACCTTTCCTGTGAACCTCCTAAGTTGTCTTAAACTGGAAAACTGTCTCACCCTGATCTTTTTTTTTCACTCTGCCATTTCAGAATTTTATTTAAGGCACTATTTTAAAGTTGTTTGGAAGGGAATTTTGGGAGAGTTTGACCTGGTTGCTTCTCCTATTTTTCCATCTTCTTGTAATTGCCCCATTCCAGGTTTTTAAAAAGGACATGTGCAGCTAGACACCCAGAGCATCCTCAGCCCTGAATCTGACTAAAGAAGAGGCAATGGAGTTTAATGGAAATGTTATTGGAGGCAACACCAGAAATTGAGTATCTACTTTGCTGCTTTGGGGTTTTGCTTTTTTGGGGGAGAGAGGAGTCATTTAACCTTTTAGATCCTCAGATCTGAAGGTCTGGTCATTATCTATAAAAGGACATAAAAATTATATTTTTCCCTTACAGTGTTGTTATGGGGCTGGAATGAGATGATGGTTATAGAGTATTTTGTGCACATTAAGTGCCACATAAATATCTCAGTCATTTAATAATTGTGTGACCCTGAGCAAGCCACTTAATTTCTCTCTGCCTCAGTTTCCTCATCTGTACAATGAGGAGAAAATATTATCTAGCCTTCAGGGTTGTTGTTAGGATACAATGAGATAATATTTATAAAGCACTTTGTAAATATTAAAATATTACATAATATTATTATTAAATATTTAATGATCAAAAGGAGTAACTGGGTAGAAGACAGAGTAGAAACAAAAACTTGGTATGAGTTCTTGCTCCAATCCCTTCCAACACATTTTTTAAATGACTCTAAACAAATTTTAGAACTCGAGAAGCCACAAAGTGACAGAGAGAAGCAAATCTCCCACTAAAGGCAGCTGGCAGGCCGACAGGAAGGACCTATCACACCAGGTTGGGAGATGAGCACAGTCCCACATGAGCCAAGCAGTTCTGGCCCCAGGCTGGCCCCGACCAGCAGGTGGCCAGAGCAGACTTCAGGAGAGTGCATCACCAGTGGCTGTGGTAGTCTCCTGACTTCTCAACCCATAAATGCCAAAGATAAAGTAAAATATCGGTGTGAACTCTGTTGGACCAGGGGGACAAAAGAGCACGCTTCAGCCCCTGCCCCTGGAGAGTGATGTGGCTGAGGCTTGCTGGCAGGCGGCTGAAGCTGCTGCCATGTAGCTGCCTCCAGAGTTCCTGGCCTGCAGATCATAGGGGGACCAAGCAAACATTCAGAGGCTAATCCTTCAGGGGCAGGTAGGAGGTGCTGTGAATAGAGCACCGGCCCTGGAATCAGAAGGACCTGAGTTAAAATCCAGCCTCAGACACTTGACACACACTAGCCATGTGACCTTGAGCAAGTCATTTAACCCCAATTGCTCTGCCTTCCTCCTTCCAATAAAAAAAAGCAGAGGGTAATCACTCTTGCTTTAACCTGCTTGGATCTGGATCACAGTCTTAGATAGTGGTCCTGGGGTGTGTGGCTAGTGTGCCAGAGCTTGTGGGGATATAAAGAGGGCACTCTCCTAATAGCTCAGGAAACTGCAAAACCCCCAGAGATTTGGGACAAAACTCTTTCCATTCTGGAAGCAGAGTTCTACTGTGGCAAAGAGCTGAAAAGTCAAATAATTGGCTTGCAATATGAGCAAGCAGAGGAAGCACAAACAGACCATAGAATACTTTTTCAGGGACAAAAAGGATCAAAGCATTGAATAGGAAGAAGACAACGAAGTCAGAATGCCTGCATCAAAAGCTTCCAAGAAAAATATGAACTGGTTACAGACCATGGGGGAACTCAAGAAGAATTCTGAAAATCAAGTAAGAGAAGTGGAGGAAAAACTGGGGAGAGAAATGATGCAAGGAATTCAGGAAAAGTGAGTCAACAGCCTACTAAAGGAGATCCCCAAAATACTGAAGAAAATAACACCTTAAAAATAGACTAGCTCAAATGTCAAAAGAGGTCCAAAAAGCCAATGAAGAGAAGAATACCTTAAAAAGTTGAATTGCCCAGATGAAAAAGGAATTTCAAAAATTCACTGAAGAGAACAACTCCTTCAAAATTAGATTGGAGCAATTAGAAGCTAATGACTTTATGAGAAATCAAGATAATATAAAACAGATCCAAACAAATGAAAAAATAGGAGGCAATGTGAAATGTCTTACTGGAAAAACCCCTGACCTGGAAAACAGATCCAGCAGACACAATTTTAAAATGATTGGACTACCTGAAATCCGTGATCAAAAAGAGAGCCTAGATACTATCTTTCAAGAAATTCTCCAGGAAAATTTCTCTGATATTCTAGAACCAGAAGGCAAAATAGAAATGGAAAGAATTCACTGATCACCTCTTGAAAAAGATCCCCAAAAAGAAACCTCATAGGAATATTATGGCCAAATTCCTGTGTTCCCAGGTCAAGGAGAAAATACTGCAAACTCTCAGGAAGAAACAATTTGAGTACTGTGGAAACACAATCAGGATAACACAAGACCTAGCAGCTTCTACATTAAGGGGCTGAAGGGTTTAGATTATGATATTCTGGAGGTCAAAGGAGCTAGGACTAAAACCAAGAATCACCTACCCAGCAAAACTGAGCATTAATGCTTCAGGAGAAACTATGGTCATTCAATAAAATAAAGGATTTTCAAGCATTCTTGATGAAAAAACCAGAGCTGAACAGAAAATTTGACTTTCAACTACAAGAAGCAAGAGAAGCATGAGAAGATAAACAGGAAAAAGAAATCATAAGGAACTTATTAAAGTTGAACTATTTACATTCCTACATGGAAAAACAATAATTATAACTCATAAGACTTTTCTCAGTATGAAGATAGTTGAAGGAAACATATGTGTCTGTATATATATATATGTGTGTGTGTATACATACATATGTATATATAGGAGGGTGTATGTGTATATAAATATATATGTGAATATGGGCATATATATGTACATACATACATAGACAGAGGCCACAGGATGAGTTGAATATGAAGAGATAATGTCTAAAAAATAAAATGAAGTTGTGAGAAAGAAATTTATTGGGAGAAGGAGAAATGGAGAGATAGATCAGGGTAAATTATCTCATATAAAAGAGGCAAGAGGAAACTGTTACAATGGAGGGGAAGAGCAGGAAGGTGAAAGGGAATAGAACAACCTTACTCTAATCAAATGTGGCTTAAGGAGGGAATAACATACACACTCAATTGGGTATCTTACTCTACAGGAAAACACAGGGGAAGGAGATAAGAGGGGGGAATGATAGAAGGGAGAGCAGATTGGGAGATAGAGTAGTTAGAAGTAGTAGTTAGTAGTTACACTTTTGATAAAGGATAGAGTCAAAGGATAAAATAGAATAAGTGTGGGGGGAGTGGGATAGGATGGAGAGATATATAGTCTTTTACAGTATTACTACAGTGAAAATGTTTTACATAACTACACATGTACAACCTATATTGAATTACTTATCTTCCCAATGGTGGGGGTGGGGGGGAAGAGGGAAGAAGGGAAAAAATCTAGAACTCAAAGTTTAAAAAATGAATGTCAAAAATTTTGTATTTTTACATGCAACTGGGAAATAAGATATACAGGCACCAGGGTATAGAAATCCATCTTGCCCTACTAGAAAGTTGGGGAGGGAGTATGGGGGAGGATATAAGAAAGAACAGATTGGGAAAGGGGCATTCAGTAGACTTGCTATCTTAGGGTTTGGTTAGGGGAAAGATGGGGAGAAAAATTTGTAACTCAATATCTTGTGGAAATGAATGTTGAAATCTAAAAATAAATAAATTAGAAAATTAAAAAAAATTAACTGGGTTTTATTTTCTTTGTTTTCCCCATGGCGCCTAATGAATCAATCAACAAGTATTTATTCTATAGCTAATATTTTTCTGTTATATAATACAAGAATTATACAATGAGGACGGTAAATGTTACTGACTTAGTGGTTGCTGAAATTGATTTCCATCTTCCAGACAACTGACCCTTCTAGGAAGCCAAGTTTCATTCAATACAATCGAGTTTAGAGCTGGAAGGGACTTCAGAGGTCATCTAATTCAAAGCTATGTTTCCATTTGCATGAAAAGAAAAGCTGAAAAGAGACAAATGCCATTTCAAGACCTGTAACGTCCAGTATGCTTTTGTGTTCTCTCATTTAACTTTGGTTTTTGTGACCTCCCTTCCTGGTTAATACTTCATCTTGCCCTATTGGCATTGCTTCCTGGCATTGCTTTTGTATTTTTCAAGTTCAATTCCATTTAATTCAACATTTATGCAATTTAATTTTTAACAATATGTATGAAGCACCTATTATTTGCCAGGCACTGTACCAGAACCTAGGAGGCACAGAACCCAAAATGAAACAGTTTCTACTCTCAAGAAACTTACATTCTACTAAGGAAATGCAGCATAAGCAGAAATGAATAAATAGAAGGTAACTTGAGTAAGAAGAAAGAACTAACAATTGGAAAGCTCAGGAAAGGCTTCACATAGGCAGTGACACCTGAATTCAACCTTGAAGGCAGTTAGATTCTCAAAGGAGGCAATACTTTCTAGGAATGAGTCAACCTATGGCAAGGTATGGAGATAGGAAAAGGAATACCAAATACTTCTCAGAGCACTATTCTATGTACTCATGGGAATATGAAATATAGGTGCCATGATCCCTGCCAAAATGGAGCTTGCAGTTTAGTGGGGAACTGTGACACACATAGATAAGTACAGATGCAGAAAAATTTCAGGGGTGAGGGGGAGTCATTATCTACTGTGAGAGGGAACAAGAAAAGGCTACATGGAGGAGGTGGTCCTTGGGTTGAAGGTTAAAGAATGAGGAGAGGATAGTCCAGAGATAAAAAAAAGTGTGAGCAATTCAGAGGTAGGACATAGAGTACATAGAGCCAGAGACAAATCATATGGTCTTTTTGGACCATAGAGTATATAAGGAGGACTAGTATGACATGTACGGTACTGCCAGTTTATGGGAGCAAAGAAATCCAAACTTTATTTGCTAGATGATAAGGAACCTCTGAAGGTTTTTAAGTATAGGCACATCACAGAGAGTTCCCTATTCATCACTATTTTATATTTCAAAACCCTTTGACTTCAAACCTCATCCTTCCTCTCTCCCTCTCTCCCTCTCTCCCTCACTCCCTCTCCCTTTCCCTTTCTGTCTCTCAGTCTCTCTCTCTCTCTCTCTCTCTCTCTCTCTCTTACTCTCTCTCTCTCTCTCTCTCTCTCTCTCTCTCTCTCTCTCTCTTTCCTCTTTGGCTCTAAATATCTAAAGAAGGGATGGAGTTGGTCCTTCTCAGGAAGGCTAATCCCTTTTAATCTTCCCCAGGCCAGTCTCTGCATTTGTCTCTCCCTATCTCTTCCAGAGGCTTGCCTTCAGAATCACTGTCTCATTGTCTCTCATCTTCCATTTCTTCTTAACTTCTGACTCCGTTCTGGCTTCCTACACGCATTCCCACTTTTCCCTTATGAACAAACCAACAAACAAAAATCTTCTTGGCCTTAGCATTGCTTCAAGCTTTCCTTTCACGGCTAAATTCCTGGGGAAAAAATACATCCTCTCATTTCTTAATCTCTTAAAATATATCTTCCGAGCTCACCACTCAGTTTAGAACTTCTGTCTCCAAAATTATCAGTGATCTCCTGAATGCCAAAGTTGAAGGTCTTTTTTTCCCTATGGTACAGTGGGAAAAGGTCCTGGATTCGGAGCTAGAAGACCTTGGTTCATTTTCTTGCTCTGCTGCTTATTACCAATGTTACTTTGAAAAAGTTGTTTAATTTCTATATGCCACAAGTACTTTATCTGTAAAATGAGCTGTGTGGGTTGGTCTCTGGATCTCTAGATCAGATCTCTAGAATCCCTTCCACTTCTAAATCTATAATTCTGTGATCCTGCTTGATTTCTCTGAAGCATATGGATCTGTTGATTTGCTGCCTCTACTCTGCCATCTTCTTGTAATTGCATCATATCCAGATTTTTTAAAAGGACATATGCAACTAGAAACCCAGAGTTTCCTCAGCCCTGGATTTTATCTCCTCACTGTATTTTCAAGATATTACTCTTTTTTCCTGTCTGGATGTTTCTTCTTGGTCTTCTTCACTGAATCACCTTCCATTTCATGCCCAAAGTTTTGCCATTTTGTCCTCCTCTTTCCTTTTGTTGTTCAGTTGTGTCCAACTCTCGGTGACCCCGTTTGGGGTTTTCTTGGCAAAAATACTAGAGTTGTTTGCCCTTTCCTTCTCCAGCTCATTCTTTGGGGGGGGGGAGGAGGGCAGTTGGGGTTAAGTGACTTGCCCAAGGTCACACAACTAGTTTTGTGTGTGTGTGTGTGTGTGTTAAGTGTCTGAGGCCGGATTTGAACTCAGGTACTCCTGACTCCAGGGCCGGTGCTCTATTCACTGTGCCACCA
>CM053595.1:187672393-187707180 GCA_028646575.1 Pseudocheirus occidentalis | reverse complement strand
ATCATGCCACACAATAGAGTAGGGGGCGTAGGGATGAGAGGGGGGATGATGGAGGGGAGGGCAGAGTCTGGGGGAGGGATGCTGGATGTTCACACTTCAGTAAAGGGACCGGGACAGGGTAGAGAACAGAACAAGGGGGGGAGGTATAGGAAGGAGGGACATATGATCACTGTCACAATATGTCCACTATGAAGATGTCCTGTATAATCACACCAACACAGCCTGTATTTAATTGGTTGTCCTTCCAGTGGGGGTGGATGACAAGGGAGGAACTGAAAGAATCTAGAATTTAAAGCTCTGCAATACCTGCAACTGGGAATCAAGATATACAGGGGCTGGGATAGGGAGACCCCCCTGCCCTACCAGAAAGTTAGAGAGCAGACCAGGGGAGGGGCTCCACAGTGGGATTGCTGTTTTGGGGGTGGGGTAGGGGAAAGACAGGGAGAAAATTTGTAACTCAAAAATCTCATGAAAATGATCGATGTAAACAAGAAAACAAATAAAATTTATTACATTTAAAAAATTAAAAAACCAAGAAAACTAAGGCAAATGGGGTTAAGTGACTGGGTCACACAGTTAATAAGAGTCTGAGGTCACATTTGAACTTGGGAAAATGAGTCTTCCTGACTCCAGGCCTGGTACTCTATCCACTGTATCACCTAGTTGGTTTGACTAAACATGCACCTCACTGAAGACAGTGAATAGGACAGGGATAGGAAACTGACTTTAAAATAAGGTTTCATCCTTAAGCCCCATTTTCAAACTCTGGTGATTTGATGGGGGTGAAGCAGATATAGGATGCTATACATAAATGGCTACCTACCCAGGGACACCATAAAATTTTACATTCCCCCAAGAAATTCTACTGGTCTGCCCTGGCTTAATTATTACAGTCACTCCTCTGTGTCAGACAACAGAGGGTCCGACTTCCAGAAATTCACTATTCTGACCCCCTAGAGATGCAAATTGTCATAGTGGATGGGCTACTGGCCTTGGAGTCAGAAAGACTTGGATTCAAGCTGGACCCAAAGAAGCAATGAGAAAATGCACCTTCATCTCTTCTTTGACTAGGTGGGGGACTATGGGGATGTGATTGTCAGACTTAGTTGATGTTTTGATGAACTGATTTTAAAATAATTTTCCTTTTTTATTTTTTGTTACAAGTGATAATCAGCCGCAGAGAGGGTAAGGAAAAGGAAACTGCACTAAAGACTCTTGGGATACTCATGTATATTCCTTTTCCCCCACTCCCTATTCAGCTTGGTTTTAAGCTGTTAAAGCTTAAATGGAATCAAGACTTTTGGGACAATGTGTATTTGGAAATGAAATTGATAGGAAAATAAAAGATAAAAAATTTAAAAAATAAATCTGGAGGTGATTTTAAAAAGCACAGCAAAGAATAAAGACTTTGGTTCAAGCACTGTCTCTGATACTGACAAGGCAGATTACTTACCCTTTATAAGGCTCACCTTCTTCATCTGCAAAATGGGAAAAAAAACCAGTATCTCTTAAGATTGTTATAAAGATCAAATGAAATACTGCATGTGAAGCACTTTGTCAATCTTAAAGTTCTCTAAATGTCCAATATCATTATTAAATAGGGCAGAATGGAAGGGCTCTGATGGGATCTTCTCTAGTCCTTTCCCTCCCATTAGCATTAGCCTCGAGAACACATGTGGCCTTCTGGGTCGTTGGGTGCGGCCTTTTGACTGAGTCCAAGTTTTCCAGAACAAATCCTTTTATTAAGGGGATTTGTTGTGTGCAGTTTGGATTCAGTCAAAAGGCTGCACTCAAGGACTTAGAGGGTCACATGTGGCCTTGAGGTCACAGCTTCCCCACCCCCGGGGTTAGATTAGCAAGTTTACCTAAAATGTCACTATGAGAAACACATACTACAGCCCTAAATGGATGAATTTCAGTGCAGATAAGTTTCAAGTGTCCAGTCTGCTTTGCAGAAACCAGGTCTAGCTTTGGGGAGGGCAAAAGGAGAGAGGGATGTGTCACTGAGGAGCAACATAAAGATCTGTAGTAGGAGGGGCAAGTTGGAGACTATGATGTTGCAACAGGGAGGAGGGAAACATTTAGAAAACAGATTGTGCCTTCCTCATAATTTTGTATGGGATGCCTGGCAGACCCAGGAGCTGAAGATATAAGCAGCAAAGGAGCCAGCAAAAGAAGGTGAAGCCCCAGTACTTGTGCATTCTGTTTACATTCTCTCAGGTTCCAGGCTTTCCACCCAGACGTAGTGTCTCTTTTTTACTGCGACATCCCAGTTGAGCTAGGCAGCTCAATGCCCCCATTCCCCTCCACAAGGCCAGCCTCTTTCCCAGACTAGCAAAGATGTGTCAGTCTAGACGTGAAAGCTACTTGTATCCCTTAGAGTTTGTCAGACAGGTGTCTGCAGGGGTAAGGGGGGGGGGGAGGAGGGAGGAGGAGCTGTCCAGCTTCAGTTTGGCAGCCAGACATAGTCTGGCTGCTCGAGGATTTTCAGGCTATTTGTTTCCACAACTCTGTTCATCCACAGATAGGATTCATAAATGGGAACAGGGTAAGTAAAGGAAAGACAGCTCACGTGGTGTAGTCAGAGAGTTACTAGACCATGTTATTTCTTTCCCTCCTTTGCTATATACTAAGGCTATTCAGTTTCTTTGGTCTTTGGTCCTCAGTTTCCAAACTTCATCAAATGGAGTTTGGACAAGATCAGGGGTTATTAAGCTGTGGTCTGTCAACTTTTTTCTTTTAATATTTTCATAACCACATTTTAATTTAATTGGTTTCTTTTCAATCTTAAATATCTTATTCATTTGAAAACATTCTAAGTGGTTTATAGGCTTTACTAGGCTGCCAAAGGGGTCTAGGACACAAAAAGAGTTAAGAACCCCAGATAGATGATCTCTGAGGCCTCTTCCAAGTCCTAAATCCTATGTATTGATAAATTATGTTGGGAGTCCTCTTCTGTGTCTCCCACCCCCTCAACCCCCATCCATCAAAGGGAATCAAACTATACACATTTTCTGTTTATCCAAGAGCTCCTTCTAGACAGAATCCTATATTAAGCAATTATCTGGACACCCTTCTTCTGTATCACAATATCCTTATACTGAAGATCTATTTCCTTAAAACCTAGATTTTTTCCTGAGTAAATAACCAGCGAAACTAATAACAATAACTCATATTTCATAGAATTTCAGAGTTGGAAGAGATCTCAGAGGCATCTAGTCCAATGCAAGAAGTGGTTATCTAGGGTTTATTGGAAGACCTCTAGTAAGAGGGAATTCATTATCTTTTGAAATAGATCATCCCATTTGGGGATAGTCAGAGGGATTGTCAGGAACAGAAGAGAAAAAACCTGTCTGCCTCAGTTTCTTTATCTGAAAAATATATCTACTTCATAGGGTTATTGTCAGTATTAAATGAGATAATATTTATAAATCCTTTTGCAAATATTAAAATGCAATGAAAATATTAGATGATATCACCATCATCATCTTTCCTTTCATTGAACCATACTTACCTTTGCATCTTTTGACTGCTGTTTCTTGTTCCTCTCTTTGAAGCCAAGTAGATCAAGTCTCTCCTTCCTTCCACATGCTCAAACACAATAATCAAGTTTTCCTTTCAAGTTTTCTTTTCTCTAAGCTGAATACTTCTAGTTCCCTCAATGGTCTGGATTATAGGCTTCCCCACAAGCATCCTGCAGGGTGGAGAAGTTAAAGTATTAGTACCCTTATTTTACTGATAAAGTAAAAGTCAGAGAGACAATGATCTGTCCAAGGTCACATAATACTAGGGACAGGATTTGAACCTAGGACTTATGTCTACACACTCAGAGCATTTTCCACTCCAGATCTGTGCTATGGTAGGAAGGAATATTAATAGGATGTAGCAGAAATAGTCTCAGACTGGGAGTTGGTAGAAGAAATGAGACAAGACACCATGCATTGTAGGCATGGTTTGAAATTTTTTTTCTCCCTTCCATTTGAAAATTTCTGCCTTCTACAGTCCCTGCCTACTAGAGGCATTGAGCATTTATTTATTTACTTAACACATACAACCTAACATATTCTAATGCTCCAAAGGATACATGAATTCATTAATATGGTTAATTTCTCCAAAGATGCAGCTCACACCCCATCTGTATTTTACCAGGCTACCTGATTCTTATTCTTATCCTCCTATAATTCCACAATAGAGGGTCCATGCAACATGGTGGGAATCTCTTTCACAATCCTAACACTATGTTTTTACATATGTCAATTTACATGGCAATATCAGAAAATGAATACCTATACTCCATAGAGAGTGGATGCTTTTGATAAAAAGTAACACAAGAAGGAGTAAATTGGTGGTGCCATGGATAGAGTACTAGGCCTGGAATCAAGAAGTCTCATCTTCCTGAGTTAAAATCTAGCTTCATACACTTACTAGCTGTGTTACCCTGGGCAAGTCACTTAACTCTTAAATCTGTAAAATGAGTTGGAGAAAAAAATAGCAAACCACTCCAGTATCTTTGTCAAGAAAACCCCAAATGGGGTCACAAAGAGTTGGACATGACTAAAACAACTGAACCACAAAAATCTTTTAAAATGTGCCCTCATTGGGCCATGACTAAAATTGTCTAACCTATTCATAGTCCCAGATTTATTCAGATGATCAAGATTCTCGTCTTTGTCCTTTAAATTAGTTTACCTTGAGCACACTGGTTAACTTTTTTGTTTCTATATCCCTGTAAAATGGTATAGCAATACCTAGAATACCCATTCAAAAGATTTATTATACCAAATGGAAGAACTGTTCACTACAGATACTGAGATCCTGTTAATACTCTCTCTATCATCCCATTGATACTCTCTCTGGTCATCCAGTTACCAATGACTTCCCTTGCCCAACCTTTCACAAGGTTCTATCTCCCAATTTTGTGCATTTTCACTGTCTCAAATTCTCTCCCTTCTCATTTCCACCTTCTGGCTTCCCTGGCTTCAAGTCCCACCTAAAATTCCACATTTCTTTGTGTCTATTCTCAGCACATAGTGCTTACTAACTGACTGTAGTTGCACAAAATGCCTCTTGCTACCAATCAGTGCTGACCAAGTTAGCCAGGAATTCTCTACCTCTTGAATTTTCAAGGTTGCCCCTAAGCCTGGAAGCTGCTTCAGGATTGCTCTCCAGTCACTTAATGAACAAGAATCAGGAAAGGAATACATCAGAAGATGTGGTCAGGAGCCCAAATTCCAGACTCAGTATTATTACCTAGGCTATACATGTATCCACTGATATGTAAATAAATGCTGTGGCAATCGCTTGGAGGGTAATCCCTTCTGTCTCATGAGAAGTCCAAGAAAGAGGTCCTACAGAACCCCCACAACAGTGGACAAGAGATATCAGGCCAAAGGGGAGGCTCAGTTTTTAAAGGTCTGCCAAATGAACTGATCTTCGCTCAGCAGCCAGTCCTCTTCGATGCAGCTTCTCCTTTGATTCCCTGATGCCATCATGGGGAACCAAGGGATTTGTGAGTCATCTCAAAGGCCTTCAGCACTGAGCATATGTCCCCAGAAGTGACCTGCTCAGTTTAACTCCATGCCTGCTACACTGGGATGTATACTAGTCAGAGCACAAGAGATGGTAGTGGGGTCTTCTGATGACCCTCACTGTACCTATCCTCTGAATTTGGATGGGCAGTCCACTGAGACCATCAATACATGTCAATCAAGCAATAGATAATAATTTATATCCTATGTTCCAGACATTGTGCCAAGTCCTGGAGTTACAAAGAAAAACAAAACAAAAGAATTTTTGCCTTCAAAAACCTTAATTTCTATTGAGGGAGGCAACATTAATCAAATATGCACACCCACATTCTCAAAATATTTGGGGAGGAGGCTCTATATCAGTGGTTCTCAACCTTCCTAATGCTGTGATCCTTTAATGCAGTTCCTTATGTTGTGGTGACCCCCAACCATGAAATTATTTTTGTTGCTACTTCATAACTGTAATTTCGCTACTGCTATGAATCATAATGTAAATATCTGATATGCAGGATGTATTTAAATTGAACATAACCCACAGGTTGAGAACCATTGCTCTATATAGTTTGAACAGATATTGGAAACAGATAAAGAGGTAAATCCAGAATTTAATAAATAGAAGGTATAAAGCAGACTGGATTGGGAAATTTTGCAGCTGTATGCATAATCCTAGATTATTTCTTGAAGAAAAAAAATTATCAATATTCTTCCGATGATATTGTATAGATAGAAATCATGGAAACTCAGAATCTGAAAAATCAAAATTAAAGCTGACCTAAAAGACAATGAAGATACGTATAAATACATATAAGAGTAAACAAAGAGAATACACAACGGGAGTGTAAACAACAATAATAGCTAGCATTTATCTAGTGCTTTTCACATATTATCTCATTTGGTCCTCACGATAACCCCAGGTAGTAGCAACTGTTATCTCCATTTTACAGATGAGAAAACTGGAGCAGACAGAGATTCAGTGCTTTGATTAGGGCACATACCCAAGCCAGTATCTGAGACTGAATTTGTACTGAGGTCTCCTGACTCCAGGTCAGCACTCTATTCAGTAAGCAATCTCAGTGTCTACAATAAATAGTCTATAACATATTATCAAATGTTACTTGCATATGTAAAGTAGCAAAATGTATGTTTAGAACATGAGATGGATTTTCCAAAGGATGATAGGTGGGCAAGTGCCCATAATGGGTACTAGGCATAGAGGGAAACCTCCAGAGTTGGATACATCTTACTTTATGGATTAGTGAGAAAATATTGATCTCACAGGATTAGAAAACATAGACAGGGGTCTGATAGGCACCATTGGACAAAATAACTAAATTAATAAAATCATGGAACCCATGTGGTATTGAAGTACCCTCTCAGATAATACAGTCAGATTTTAATGGGAGCCTTCAATACCTTTACCCACATGGTGGTTGTAATGGGTGAGATTTTAAGACATAAATCAAGGCAAAGCTGATAGAACTATTTAGGGAGCCTTTTAGATGGCTCTCAAATTATACTGCCTAGTTTGGGACAACATTATTTATAGACTTGGACCAACACTCAAGCTTTGGCCATAGGGGACTGCAGCACCAAGGGGCATGTAGTCCTTAAGTAAGAAAATGAATTTAAAAGGCAAGTCAAAAGGCAATCTTCTTTTTACCCCCAAACTCCTGAATTGGTTCTATTAAAAAATTATCTACTTTCAACCAGTTCAATCCATTGGACCCAAAGTAAAATAGAACTGAGTCAGAGCCAAGTATTGACTTTGGCTAGCTCTCTGATGGTTCCCAAATTATCGTTTTTATGGTACTGATCAAAAATAGAACCTGTTTCTCATCATGTCATTGTTCCTGTGATTAAACTGAAATCCTTGGTCTATGGCTTGGGTTACTTGCAAGTGCCAGTCTTGAACTTCAGACTCTTTTCCCAACAATGTTAGTTATGCTCTCAGTCTCACCCCACCATAACTCTATGCTTTTGCCTTTTTCACAGCAATTCAGCTGTATGCCTTCACTCCCCTCTCATGAATTGAGTGTGGAAAATAATTCATGGCCTTTTTCACCTTAGATGCTTTTTTCATGTATTTGGATTTTGCCATTGAGGGAGCAGATGAAGAACAATAAATATTTTCTTTTCTCAAAGGCAATTGCTTCTCCAGTCTTCTCCTCCCAAGAGTAGCCCTGACACTGAATGCGATCAATGGTGTAGAAGAAGAATAAATAAATCTACCAATTTACCCCTTTATATTTTTATACACTTTCCCCCATTAGATTCACCTTTTAAAAATCTCAGTTTGTAAAATAAATGTTTATCAATGACATAGTATTAATGGTAGTTATGGTAGCAGCTGGAGATGAAGAAAAAAATTTATTATATAGTTTTTATATTAAATAATGGTCCCAATGGCCTGAGAGACTTTAGCCTTATCCTTCTGGATGAAAACTATTGACTAATTTACATCTTTCACAGTAACTACCTCAGTGCATAGACAAAAATTACCTTGGAAGTATTGGATATAGTCCTATTTCCTCTGTCAAGATCCCAAGTCCTTTGGTTCATTATTATTTCCAACTCTCCTGATTATCTGAATGTTTCTAAATATACAAACCCCCTCACTTGTTTGGTATTAGAAAGACAAATGATGTGCTGTTTTTTAAAAATTCATCCAGATGTGTTAGCACTCAAAAGTCAGTTCAAAGATTCACCAATAAACTTTTGTGCAAGCAAAAATAACTAGACCATGGGTGGAAAGGTCAGTGGTATTTCTTATTGACTCCTGTACATGTTATATGGATTAGAGGTTCTTGGAAGAAATAAAATTACTGAGATCTTGTAAGGAATTTCAGTTATTGACACCCTTGCATCTTTATATGTCAGTCGTAGATGCTCTTGAGATATGGACTGCATGGTCACATCTCAGGAGGCATTATACTGAAATATGGAAAATGCATTGATCATATGGAAATTTTTGAGTATTACCAAGTTCACTTCCCACCCCTCCCAGCCTTGAAGCTTCCTGGAAGGAAGATGGAACTTAGGTTTGGGGCCTTACTAGACAAGTAAACTTGTCATTTCACATGAGGGACAACACATAGATGGTAGATCTTCACACAAGATAATGCAGAAATAGGGCTAACTTAGATAACAAGCTTTGTGCTAGTCACTTACTTTGATCAGTGAAAGAGTAGAAACCTGGAATTTGACTTTGCCTCTGGTCTGATTCATTTTGCTAACATCCACTGTCAGTGCTCCTAAGTTCTGGGATTTAATAGAATTGTAGAATCTGAAAGTTGAAAGGTACCTCCACAGCCATCTGGTCCAACCCATTCATGAAAGACCCTTCCCCCCTCCCCCTGACACACACGCACAAACTACAACATACTTAACGAGTGACTGTTCAGCTTCTGCTTGAAGACCTTCCAGGAAGGGAAGTACCTCCTCTCTTGAAGCAATTCATTCCATTTTTAGACAACTCTATTTGTTAGGATTCCTACTCACCCTCCCCCCACCCCGAAGTTGATATCAAGCCAAAATTAGCCTCTTTTCAGTTTGCTTCCATTGCTCCTAGTTCTACTAAAGCCAAACTGAAAAAGTCTAATCCTTTCCCCAATGACAGCCCTTCAAATGCTTAAAAATAGTTATCATACCACATTCCTCACTTCCCCCATCCCAAATCTTCTCTTCTCTAAATTAAACATCTCCAGTTACTTCAACTAATATCTAAATTACTGATTAAAAAATATTAAGCCTCACAGGGCCTAGCACAGAGCTTTGGGATACTCCACCAGAGAGCTACAGCCATGTTGACTTTGAACCTTAACAACTACACTTTGAATTTAGTTAGCCAATCAGTTCTGAATCTATTTGAACATATAATTTTCTAATCTAAATATATCCATCTTCTCCACAATGATAACCCAAGGTTCTTTGTCAAAAGATTTGCTAAAAATCTAGGGAAAATATATCCACAGAATTCCTTTCATCTGCTAGTCAATTAATCCCTTTTTCTTTTCAAAGGTGGGTGGGTGGGAATGAAGTCAGTCCAGCATAACTTGTTCTTGATGAGTCATCATAGCTCTTTGTAATCATTCCTTTTCTTTCTATATGCATGCCAACCATTTCTTTAATGATTGCTTCTAGAATTTCCCCAGAAATAGAATTTGCATATTTTTTCTCTTCACTTTTCTTAAAAATTGGAACCTTTGTCCTTCTTCAGTTTCCAGGTACCTTGTCTATTTCCTGTAATCTTCCAGATATCATTGACAGTGACTCAGAAATCAATCACATCATCAAGTTCTTTTCGTATCTAAAGATGCAGTTCATCTGGACCAAATGACTTGAATTTGTGAAGGGGAACAAGGTGACCTTTTTAGCTCCTTAATCATCTTGCTAGTCATTTTTGTTAGTCACTTTTGTGCTGTTATTCCAATGTATAGGCCACTCTCTACTGGAGAGAAAAGAGAAAGAAAACTAAAATTTAGCAACTGTCTCTTTCTGTTGTCAGTTATCCTTGTCCTACTGATCCCCAAGCAAAGGGCCTCTCCTTTCTTTGATTCCCCCCTTTTCTCTAAACATGGCTTTGAATAAATTAGACAGTCCTTTGTGGTGCTCTTAGATTCCCTTGCCACCTCAACACATTTTGAGTTTTGAGTACCAGACATTTTTTACAGGACCATGTCACAATTCAAATTCATTCTTTCTTACTTGGTCTTGCTTCCATCTAATGTACGTGCCTTTTTAAAATCTAAGTTGCTACATTTCTTGATCTATCTCTTCAGAAAAATATAATTTTTTTTGTCTTCATTGTAATTGTTTCATTTTACTTCTTCAGGATTTTATTCTTGTGTATTTCCCATCATTCTTGGGCTTACTTCTTCTGAAGCCTTTTATGTTTTTCTCTGGCTGATCTTATCTATCTTTCCTCTAAACCTTTGAAGCCTACTTTGTCTGAAGCGAGGGTATACATAAGAATATACCTAGATTTCCTCTCCTTACTAGCCTTTGCTAGGTATGCTTCATCTCTAGACAGGAATCGGCCATATATGTATTATGAGCTGTAGTCTAGAAAACCAAATCTCATTCATCACTTTTTAGTCAGCTGTTCACTTCCCAAATTAATTTTTTCTCTTCTGCACCCCTTACCTTCTGTGGATGACAGTAAAAAAAAAACTTCACCTAGGTCCCCATGGTCTTTCATTTCTTGTCTAAGAGTTAATAATTGTTGATAATATTTTCTTAAATTCTTATGGAAGTGTCATGAATCATCAGCAATGAATACTTGTCAATCATTTTAATAAACCTTGGGAGGTTTATCTATATCTCTACTATAGATACATGCCCTGGAGCAATCTGATTGATAAATAGTTTTTCAGTATCCCTGATCAAGAAACTGCTTCTACTCTTTTCTTCTTTCTCTGACCCTACTAGATCAAGTCTTACTGACATCTTGTATGGCTCTACTATATTATTACTGGGAGGACAAACAGCATTTTACTCCTTTAAGCATCCAGTTTCCTCCTCACCAGGAAATGCCTCAATCCTGTTGTTAAGCTATAATTGCACAACTGCCCTTTTCATTCCCCTCCTCTTCCGCTTTCTGTCCTCTATCATCCTGATAAAGGCTAAATCTTTCTTTCACCTCACATGTCTCTCCTCCTCCCCCACTGTATACTTTAGAAACCCTATATTGTCCCTACATAGATTCTATTAGTGTAACTATAGACTTAACTGGACCTTTTCTGTCTTATGTAGGGGATGGGGCAAGCAGGGGGCAGATCTGGACAGGTGAAGATAAAGTTTAGCTGTAGGGACAACTCTGATTTTCTTGAAGCCAAATGAGTTTGTATCAGAAGAAGCAAGTTTAATTTTGCCACCCTCATCTAAAAGATCCTATTTAAGATACCATCCAATAATAACTCACCTCTCAAATGGAGCTAGGGAAATAACTTCTCTGAGGAAGTGGATTCACTTTCAGCCAATTTTGAAACTCAACTTAGTTTAACCACTTACCCTGATCTCTTCTCACATTTGAACATCCTGTAGAAAGAGCCTTCCCTTGGAACACTGTGAAAACTCATGGGAAAGCAACAAAGACCTTCAACAAGATGAAGATGGAATGACACTTTGGACTTCCAGAATCTCCCCCTCAATTATTCTTTCCATAAGTTACTTTCTTTTGCTAACCCCCCTCATTGGGGGTTAGGAAGATACTTCTGGAATTTGGGAACTGTGGGAACAAGGTTAAAAATAAAGATTAAAAACTGAGTCTGTTCATGGATAGGGGACTCTCAAGAATCCAAGATTAGGAAATTACTTTTTTCCTAATATTATTTTAAAATTATTTTTTAAAAATTTGAAATTAAGAACTATCTTCTCTTCTGCTTTCCTTACCCCTTCTCCCACTGAAAAAGCAAGAAAAACAAAAATCCCCTGTTACAAATATTTATGGTCAAATAAAGCAAATGTCCATATTGGCCATATCCAAAATAATCCCTGCCATTAAAGAACTTACAATCTAAGGAGGACAGACAATACAAAAAAGGAAACTGAAAAGTGGGGGTGGGGTGGGGAGGGGACAGAGGTAGGTGTAAAGAAGAGAGAGGGATACAAAGAAGTCCAAAAATAGTATATCTGGTAGTAAATGAGAACTGTTCTTATTTAACTTCCTTAAATAAGGGCCCTAGAGCCCATGGCTTTGTCCTCTAGTCAGAGGGTTCAGTCAGAATGGCAGAAGGCACTGATGATATGTGTATGAGTACAGAGGAAAATTTAATCTTTCAGGATAATGAGATTTCCCAAAGATGAGTTTTCTGGGGAAGGTAGGTATGATGAAGAGGTTCAAAGAAGCCACAGAGTATTCATTAATCTGTTTTCCTCCAGAGGGAGGGTTGAAGAAGGGAAGACTCTTAAAAGTCTGCTCTTAAAAGTTCTTCATTGGGGGTTGGATTGAGCAAGCAAATTGAGGTTCCTTTTTAGAAAATGACCATTGAAACGATATCCCTCATCCCTAGCATCAGAGTTCACATTGTTGTCCCTTTATAGGACTGGAATAGGAGAGGAATCAAGGATGCTCTAGTAGAAATAGTAGAAATATTGTGACCATTTCCCTAGAAATCCAAAAAGCTATTGGAAGTGATTTCATTATTCTTTCCCAATACCCTTCAATCCCACAAGTTTTTATAAGGCACCTGCTAGGGGTAAATCACTGTGTTAGGCACTTGGGATGACATAAAGATCTAATTCTGCCTCTCAAGGTGCTCTGATTCTCACAGGGGATATGCAACAGACACATAAAACAAGAGGAAGGACGGAAATAAACAATACAATAAAAATGTATGATAGCACCCACATAAGTGTTACCAAATGATATTTGCTAAGGGAGCTCAGATGAAGAAGAACTCTAAGGAGCTGAATTAGCAAAGGAAGGCTTTGTGGAGGAAGTAGAGCTTGAGGTGTACCTTGAAGGATAGGTAGTATTTCAATAGGTATAAAACATGGGGGAAGGATTTTCTAGGCTATATCAGGAGCATGAACAAAGTCAAGGATCAGAACATACCTGTTGCATATAGGGAATAATGAAAGCCTGACCTGGCTGGCCTGAAGTTACAGTTTGAGGAGTAATGGGGAAAGCATTTTTATAGCCACTCTGATCCAGCCTTTGACATTGGTGTTGAGTTTTTGCTAAAGATAAAGATATGAAAGAGCATGGATGTTTGGTGTATTCCAATCTTCCCTAGTCCTTCAACCTCCATGGAGCTACCTGGAAATCTAATGGAGTGTTTGATAATTGACACTTGTAATAGTCAATCCACATACTTATGCTGGACAGGCCTCAGCGCCCCTCTTTTGAGTTCCTAGATCAAACACAAAGACAGGAATGGAAGAGGACAAGGGTTGGAGAGGGACTAAAGAGAAGGGTATATTTCTGTGAGTTTCCTGGCTTTTAGGGCACAGCAGGAAATCCATCTGTTCAAGCATTTGCCTGATTATGTAGGCTGATCGACATATGCGGTCTGGTTAATGGATGATAGATATTTAGATGTTTGTGTTTCTTATCCCTGAGTCTTGAGGCTTGCTGAGAGTTGTTGCATTTTTATCTCTAAAAATCAATAATGATAATAATAATTGTTCCACAGGACCAAAAAAACCCCATCACTACATAATTGGGCTCAAGCTGTTTTATTAAACAGTTACGAAAGTTTTTTTTAAGTGAACTTGCCTTTTAAAATGAATACAATCCTAGCTTTCTTGTTCAAAACTTCCTTTTTTTCCCCCAACTCTCATTCAGACTTTAAAATTCTTGGATCGTTTTCTTTGGCCACTTCCAACTCTGGTTCTTCAGTTCCAAACAACTTTAATCAAGTTCTCATTTACTTTAAATTGTTCCTGAAATCTTGTTGAGTATTATAATTTCCCTCATGATTATGGGTAATTGAATGTTCAATTAAAATATGTGCTATCATCCCAAACTTGCTTAGAACAGACTTCTGAGGGACTTTTCAAAAGACTTTAAAGGACTACATCAATGGATCTCATTACAATGGGCAACGACTCTTCACCAGCCTATTATCTTTTATTCTCTGGGATCATTTCTCATAAAGAGATATTAATATGATCTGAGAGGAACTTAGAGAGAGGGAAGGGGAAAGAATGAAGTCATGAATGTTCTTGATCTATGAAAAGATATCCACAGTCTTGGAAATATTCCCAAAAGTTATGGTCACATAAGGGAACCATAGCCATTGCTGAATAGGGTGCCTCAAAAGCAGTCATAGAAAAGATGAAGAATGCTCCTGGGAGCAAGGGAAAAAGCATGACTGAAAGGAATTAGAGATGTTGCTCTCAGGCAAAGACTTACTGTCCTGGTTGACACTTATAGACTATTCTTATCCACATCTTCAGGACAGAAGAAATAGAATATGAATATAAAAATAATTGCATTACACTGGCCTGGACCTTGACTTCTTCCGGAAGTGAGAGGAGGCAGGGGCCAGTGATCTAGTTGCACTGGGAAGGGATTCACTTAAAATGGTATAGGTAACATTTTGCTGGTAAGACTTCAACTAATGGCTTTCTGAAGTGGGGAGAAGGTGAGGGTGGGGAATGTAGGCACAACACACTTTTCAGTTTAATCTGCATTATCAGCATTTCATCCATCACTTTCTTAAGACTAAACAGTCAATAAAAGAAGCCCTGATTTTGTAGCATTTGCTAATTTTCAAGGTGGAAATGCTCACATTGGCATTTTAACAATCTTCTCTCATAAGCTGTCTGTCTATCTATCTACTAGACAGAGCCTGGGCCTAGAGTTAGGAAGACCTGAGTTACAATCCAACCGTAACTGTTTACTAGCTGTGTAATCCTGGGAAAATGATTTAACTTCCATTTGTCTCAATTTTCTTATCTGTAAAATGGGGATAATATAATTTACCTCCCAGGGTTGTTGTGAAGGTCAAATAAAGTAATAACTATGAAGCACTTAGCAGCGTACCTGGCTCATAGTAAATGCGATATAAATGTTAGGTCTTAAATCTATTGCTATTGTTAAATGTCAAATATAAATATTATTTTTAAAACCCAGGCCATTTGTCTCCAAATATCTGTTATTCTTTCCATTACACCTAGTTGTTGTCCAATGAATTCCTTCTGAGGGATCGATTTGCTTACGTGATCTCTGAAATTCTGTGATTTGGGGTCTGTCTTCATTCCTAAAGCCTCTGGGAACATGAGCTAGAGCTAATTTACATGGGAGTATATATTAGTGATGTCCTTTAGTCAGTCAAAAAGTATTTTTGAAGGGCTTACCCTCTAAAAGAAAAAAAGCAAAAGTGATAAAGTTCTCCCCCCCCCCCTTTTTAGTTCCTACATTTGGTAGCAAATGCCTCTCCAAATTAACGATTCTGTGCTAAATCAATGCCTGCAGTAGGAAAAGGGAAAGGAGAGAGAGCACAAAAAAACCCTAATGTATTGGAGTAATAATTATGGAGGATATTTTTTTTTTTACAGCAGACTTGGACCTTCAAAGACAATAAGCAGGGCGTGCTGCCATACACAATGTCCATGCCCAATTACAGAGTGGGTGGTGGGCGATAGCAGCTCCAAAATGGCTTCCCATCTTTCTTTAGGGAGGTGCATGGTACAGGGGAAGAACATTGATTCTGGATTCAGAGAATCTAGGCTCATTATCTCCTAGCTCTGTTATTACTACATGTTACAAATGGGCAAGTCGTTTACATCTCCCCGGGTCTCATCTGTAAAATAAAGGGTTTGGACTAGATGGCCTCTGAGAATACTTACAGGTCTAGAGATACCATTGGAAAGTACCATCATGTATTAGGCAGTTTTACTCACTTTCCAGGAGGGTCTGGAGGAACAAGGGTTCAGATACTAGCTTTATTCCTGTGTGATCCTAGGCAATTTAGCTAGCCTCTCCAGGAGGGAAGAGAAGAAGGAAACAAATATTTATTGAATACTTACTTTGAGCCAGGTACTGTACCAAGTATTTTACAAATATTATTTCATTTGGTCCTGAAAGCAACCTTGTAATATGTCATTATTATCCCTGTTTAAAGGCCATGAAACTGAGACAAACGAAAGTCACACATCTAGGAAGTGTCTGAGACTAAATTATGAATAAAAGTCTTCCTGACTCCAGTCCAAAGTCCTATCCATTTTGGTAGTTGCCTTTTAGGGCAGCCACTGGGGTATAAAAGCAAGGCATCCTCACTTCTGCTACCAGATTTATGCTTTGGGATCTCGAGCATTGTAATTGCTTGCCTGGGTAAAGAAAATAAAGAAAAATAAAGGGAGAGAGGGAAAGAGTTTGATTCATTCCCGTGGTTGACTTTGGGCCTGTCCTCATAGAAACAAGAGATTGCTTTTATAGACTTGGCTAGACTTAGAACTTTTTTCCCCCAGAGCCCAAGAGTTCATCGCTGGCACAGATGGACATTAACTCATTAGGAAGCCTTATGGTAAACAAAGGACAAAGGTGCCATGAATTTGTTCAGGGTTTAATTTTTGATTAACTCTCCTTAGCCAGCCTCTAGACTGTAAAGTTCACTGTGGGTATAATAAACAGGTTAATGTTCACTCAGGGTTTTTGTTGCTATTCATTACTCCATATTTTGGGGTATCCTACATATACTACATGGGCCAGAAGACAACTGCTGGAAAGCTAGAAATGTCCTTAACTCACTATTTCAAATCCCACTTAATGAGATTGTCTTACCTCTATAGGTTATCTACTATTCATCTGGCATTTAACTTGTTTGTGCATAATTACTTGTTTATTGTCATCTCCATTAAACTGTGAGCTCCTTGATACTCAGGGCTCTATTTTGCCTTTCTCTATATCCTTGGTGCTGGGCACGGTGCTTGGCATGGTGCCCAGCACTGAGTAGGCACTTAATAAATGTTTATTGACCAAGTGTTAGCTTTGGTTGGGACCTATGATTTCATAAGGTCTTGGAGTTCCTTCCTGGTGAGGAAACTCCCTCTGGTGATATAACTGAGCCACTCAAATAATTCAAAGCAGCTGATGGGAATTTACAGAGTGTTTTTGTTGTTGTTGTTGCTTTTAGTTCTGTGGGGCACAGCCTGTAACTAGCTCCCTATCAGAAGCAAAACTGGAACAGAAAAGTCAGTCTGCTATCTACATCACCAGGCTGTTTCCCTGAGACCTCACAGGTAATCAGAATTCTGATAAGAGAACCTATGATTAAGGAGATAATTGTTGGGCTGTATATTCAAAGTAATACAATACAATTTTTAAAAAGCTGTTATCATAAAAAGGTTTTTTCTAGGCAGCTATGGACAATATACACAATCATTTTCAGAATGTGTTGCTTAGAGTTTAGCCCAGCACTGGAAGCAACTTGGAATTTAAAACATTTTAATGCTGCTGCTGCTGATTGACTCGTGAACCAATGCATCTTGAAAGAATGTCTTCCCATCCTGTTCATTTTAGAGATCCCTTGATGCTGATTTCCTCGTGTTTTCCTAGAGGAAGGTTGAAAGGAGATTTCAGGATCTACAATTGTATTAGGGGCTAAGGAGTGACAGAAAAATGGGGGTAGGGACAAGCAAAATGGTTTCCTTCCTTGTTCTTTTAAATAGGCTGAGACTCTCCAATCAGATTAGGTGATCTCTGTCTCTACCACATTTTGGGAACAGATATCACTCACTTGTGTTTCTTTAAACATTTGTATGTTGTACCTCAGTAATGCAACGCATCTAGGAAAGAGAGAAGAAATAAAACCATTTTCTCTGCTGCCTCCAAATGACTAACAAGTCACTCCAGGGGGGATGGCAATGCCATCTGATATTTTTACCAGCCTGTCTGCTAATCTCCTGTGAATGTAATGCTACCTGAAAGTTTGGTTTTAGTAGCAAGGGCTGAAATTGGCCTTATCCACAGAGTAACAGAGAAAAAATACAGCTTTTTTTTTCCCCTTTACCTCCAAAGCTCAGGGTCCTGCTCACTGCTGCCACCATCTTCCTGTGGCTCCTTCTGAGCATGTAAACAAAGCTAAAATCCGCAGTAGCATCAGAGAGAAGGGAAGGCAGGGCAGCAAACAAGACACCCACACTGAGCTTTCAGAAGGGATCAGCTTCACATCCCTTGACAGTGCCTTGACTCTCATAGATCTTGAGGGATGGTTAAGGTCATCTCTAGCACAGCTGTGACTTTCAGAGCTGAAAGGAGCCTTAGGGGCCAGTCTAAATCCTTCCTTTTACAGATGGGAAAACTTGGCACTTTCTCATCATGACACAGTAGAGAGATGAATGGATTTGGAGATAGAGAAGCTGTGTTGGAATCCTTGCTCTGCGACTCACTACCAGTGTGACCTTGGGTGAGTCATATAACCTCTGTGGCCCTCAATTTCTTCATCTATAAAATGAAGGGGATGTTCTACAGCTCTTTTTGATCCCTTACAGCCCTAAATCTATCATCCTACGGACTTTGCAGAGGTTAACATCCTTTTCCAAGGTTTCAGAGTTACAGATATGGGATCAGTGCCCAGGTTTCCTGACTCTGAGACCTATGCTTTTCATTTTCTTCTGCTTTTTTGCCTATTGTTGCCTATTTGTGCTTTTCCTATATCCCCAGGACTGCATGAAATAGCATATGCTTCAGTTTCCAACACCTGCCCAAGGCACAACCTCATCTATCTGATTTTGCAGGCCTTTAAAACACTGGAAGCAATGACTTCAGATGCTAAGGAAGGCAGCTGGGTAGTTCAGTGGATAGAGCACTAGACACAGTCAGGAAGTCCTGAGTTTCAAATTTCAAGTCCTGAGTTCAGACACACTTACTTCATAGGTGGCCCTGGTCAAGTTCCTTACTCCTTTCTAAGCCTCAGTCTCCTCCTCTGTGCAATGGGGATAGTAATAGTTCCTACTTTCCGGGGATGTTGTGAGGACCAAACAGAATAATATTTGTAAAGCACTTTACAAGCACAGTGGATAGAGTGCCAAGCCTGGAGTCAGGAAGACTCATCTTCCTGATTTCAAATCCAGTCTTAGACACTTACTAGTTGTGTGACCCTGGGAAAGTCATTAAATTCTATTTACCTCAGTTTCCCCATTTGCAAAATGCGCTGGAGAAAAAAATGGCAAAGCATCCTAGTATCTTTGCCAAGAATACCCCAAATGGGGTCCCAAAAAGCTAGACATGGCTGAAAACCACTAAACAGAAACAAAATTCAATATAAAAGTTCTCTATTATTTATTATAAGATCAGTTTCTAGGATGGGTCCTAAGTAAAACTGGATTCTGGGGTGGGTGCTGGGTAAAACTGTGAAGTAGAGTTTGTCTTCAATATCTACAAAGTCCTGTCACTCATCAATGTAGTATATACTTCTGACCTATTAAACCTACGTTAAATGCTCTACCTAAACTCCATAACTAACCCTTACCCACCTGGCCATGGAGATTTGTTTGCCTGGGCAGATGACCTCTATTCAGTATGCCAGGAAAAAGTCCCTAGATGCCAAATCATTAGGTGAATCTTCCAGAGAAAGGACTTGGAGGAGTGAGGCCTTCTAATGCAGCCCAAAGAACTAGACAGAAGACTCCAGATGTGGTCAAGCTAGGATTGAGTATAGGAGGACTGCCCTCTCCCTGCAATGAGATATTAAGACTCTTACATTACAGTCTGAGATCTCATGAACCTTCTTGGCCGTGATATCATACTGCTGAGTCATATTGAGCTTTTGATCCACTAAAACCCCCAGATCTTTGTTCAGACTATTTGTGACTTAGTCAAACCTCTGCCATTTTGTCCTTGTAAAGTTGAGTTTTTGAGCACAAGTATAAGACTTTACACTTATCTGAATTAAATTTCATCTTATTACCTTGGGCTCAACAGCCAAACCAGTTGAGTTGTTTCTAGATCTTACTGTCACCCATTATATTACCCAGCCCTCCTGTTTTATGTTGTCTGCACATTTAACAAGCCTGCCTTCTTATGCTTTTGAAGTTGATTTTTTTTGAACCTAAGAATAAGACTGTAAATTATTCCTATACAATTTCCTCTCATGAAATTTATCCCAGTTTTCTAGCTTTGTCTTTTTGGATGCTGATTCCATCAACTAGTGTTTACCTACCCCTCCCCTCTGAGAGTTGTGTCATTTTGCAAATGATGAATATGCCTTCAACACCTTTAAGAAAAAACATTGAAAAAAATAAACTAAACACAGATCTCTGAAATACTCCATTACAGGCTTTCCAATTCGACACCAAATAATTAATGATGGTTCTTTAGGTATGTTCAGCCATCAAATTGTGTATCTAACCATACTTTTGGCAGCCTCTATTGTTAGAGAGAGTTTCTTCAGCTTAAAATACTCTAAATCAATGTAAATCACGGGACTGTTTCATATTCCTGTCCTAGAATTTTGTCAGGAGTTGCAGTTAAGCCCAGTGGCCTATAATTTGTTGTTGTTGTTGCTTAGTCATTTGAGTTATATCTGATACTTTGTGACCCCATTTTGGATTTTCTTGGCAAAGATACTGGAGTGTTTGCCATTTCCTTCTCCAGCTCATTTTACAGATGAGGAAAATGAGGCAAACAGGGTTAAATGACTTGCCCAGGGTCACACAACTAGTAAGTATCTGAGTCTGCATTTGAACTTAGGTGTTCCTGATTCCAAGCCTGGTGCTCTATCTACTGTGCCACCTAGCTGCCCTAACCTATAGTAATGGGTTCTATTCTTTTCCCCTTTTTGGCCAATAGTGACATTTGCTCACTTCTAATCCTGTGGAACCTCTCTTTTCCATAATCTTTCAAAGATCGTTGACAGTGACTTAGCAATCAATTATTCCAGGTTTTTACAATTCTTTTTCTTTCTGTACCCTTGGGAATAATCCTTTGAGGATGATGACTTGAGTTCATATAAAGCTGCTGGGTGCCTTCTTATTTCCTTATTTATCTTGTGTTTCCCCTCCTTATTTGCCATTTTTATTGGTTTACTCAGTCTCGATATTGTTCTCCTTGGCAGAGAAAACAGAAGCAAAAGCCGTTCATCTGTTTTCATCATCTCTACTCCACTACTCTGAGGACTGGTTCCATAAAAGATCTCTACAGTCAGTGGTACACAGTCATTTTGGTTTATCCAATGGGTTAGCTAACCTGTAAATTCATATGGCTTCCATAGAATATCAACTCACTAGGATTCAGGTGCATGCAAAGTGATGAACAGTGAAAGAGGAAGACATTGATCAGAAGATGATCCCAGAGAGGGCAGAGGATGGAGGAGAGGGAATCAGATGAGTCAACACAGTACAACATTCTCCAATGCTTATGTTCAGTTACCCTCCAATTACCTGTGTTACAATTTTACCTCAAATTAATCCACCAGCTGGAAGAGGTTCATTTCCTTGCGGACTCCCTGTTGTGACCTTGGGAGTCTCAGCAACTGTAAACAAAGAGATGAGGCCTTGTTACAGTGTGAGGAGCAGGCAGGATTGGCTCTGTTGAAACTGTGCTAGAATCAATAAACAGATGGCTGTAAGCTTCTCATGATACAGTTCCCCAAATTAAAATCTTTGCTTGGGGAGGGATGGTCAATCCTTCCATCTGGGAGGTGAAACTAACAGGGTTTCAAATGCCCATGGGATTTATTTAAACATTAAGGCAGGTCTGCAAATGAAATGGAATATTGGTATTGCACAGCATCACAGAATGTGACAGTGGTAAGAAAATTTAACTGCTATCCAACCCATACACAAAGGCAATAGCCATTATTACATATCTGGCAAGGGAATGAACAGCCTCCAAGTTGGGGAAATTTACCACTTCTTAAGTCAAGCTACTCCATTTTTCAATAGTTCTAACTTTTAGGACTAAGTCTGCCTCATTGCAATTTTCACCCATTGATTCTGATTTTGTCCTTCACATGAAAACCCTTCAAATACTTGAAGACAGCTCTCATGCTCCCATAGAGTTGTCTCTTCTCCAGACTACCCATGTTTAGTCCTTCAGCTGATCAATCCTCTTTGAAGAAATCGGAGTTGACTCCTTTTGCAAAATAGCTTACAGGCTAAAGAGAATGGAACTGGCCTGAGGTAGAGCCCTGAAATAGCAGACTTTGGCTCTGGTCATTCGGCCACCTTCCCAATGCTAAAGGGCAAAAGCTAAGATTTGCCCTTTCACTGTCTTTGGGCCAGAAGTAAGGCATGCGAATCCATCTAAACCCAAGAGACAATGGAATAGACTAAGACAGCATGAAAGCCAAGAACAGAAATCTCTTGCATCTGACAATATTTATGTGAAGGATCCCTTGGGGCCGAGGAGGCAGTAAACGCAAAAACTAATGTGATACATCCAACTGGCAAGGAGCAGCTCAGCACTTAGCTCCAGCTCAGTAGGGATAGGTGGGTGGCATGGTGAATACAGTGCTGAACTGAGTTCAAATTCAGCCTCTGACACTTACTAACTCTGTGACCCTGGCCAAGTAGTCATTCAATCTTTCTCAACCTCAGTCCCCTCCTCTGTAAAATGGGGACAATAATATTCCCCATTTGTTGTGAAGACTAAATGAGATTGTATATGTATATATGCACATACATACATATACACATGCACACACATATAGTCCTTTACTAGCTCTATCATTATTCTCATCTTCCCCCAAGGTCCTATTGCTCTGATGACCTTTGATGGTGAGGATGAGACCACCATATCTTGTGAATGACAGCTCCCTGTGTTTACCCATTCACTCAGTCCCATCTCCAGTCTTAGGCTGGTCTCCTTGTTGCTAGGTTCACCAATTTCTCTCCCTCCCTTTAAAACTTCCCATCCTGTTTCTCCATTAAAGTGCTCTTTTCGTGATTCATCTGGTGTGGATGTTACAGCAAAGTATCTGAGTTGGAGGTAATCTGGCAGAATACACAGCTAAACAAGAATCCACCCTACAGTGTTTTCAATAAGTGGTCTTCTAACCTCTTTGTACAGCTCCTTTGTACACACAGTACAGGTGGAGTCCCTACCTCTTGGAGATAGCCTATCCCAATTTGAACAGCTCTACACTACGTGTTTTTGCTCACTTGCAGCCTAAATCTGCCTCTTTGCAGCTCCTATCCATTCACTGCTCCTACTTCCGACCTATGGGGCCAAGCAGAACAAGTCTTCTTCCACACTTCTTCTTAAGTAAAAAAAAAACCTTAAGAGAAAAGTAGACCAGGTTTTATTACATGGCAAAAATTAAGTAATTGCTTCACCAAATATTTGGTGTTGTCCAGCTGTGACTCTCCATGACCCCATTTGGGGTTTTCTTGGCAAAAATACTAGAGCAATTTGCCATTTCCTTCTCCTACTCATTTTATAGATAAAGAAACCAAGACAAGCAGGGTTAAATTACTCGTCCAGGGTCCTATAGCTAGTAAGTATTTGAGGCCAGATTTGAACTAAGGTGCTCTATTCATTGTGCCATGTTTAATAAGGACCAAATGCTTGCCTGGCACTGAGGAAGATACCAAGATAACTAGTCCTGAGCAAAAGGAGCCTATACCAGTGTCAAGAAGACTATGTCTATGAGGTTTTCCTCAATTATTTTGGAGGGGGGCATGAACCAGTCACAGATGAGCTGATCTGAGCCCTATCGTTGGGTCAGGGTAAGTGGTCACTCCTTAGTGAGATAGGGAAATGCAGGACAAAGAATCTGAAATACCTACTGGTAAAAATTCTGACCTTGATTAAAACCAGCCAGTATCTAAGAACATAAAAGATGGCCTAAGCTTTTCCTGTCATGGACCAGGTCTTACTAACCCATTCTTATTGTATCACCAATAATAAGAGCACCAAAAAGAAGGGTCAACTTTTGTCTCTTTCTCTATATATGTTAAACATCATCCATTGGTCAAGGATATTTACCCAGAGACACTCAAATTCCCTTTTCTTCACAAGGAGGACTTCTCTAGGCACATAGTAAGCACTTCTACTTCTACTGAGCACATAGTAGGCACTTAATAGGTACCTACTGACTTGTTCAGTTCTTGAGGAAGACAGTGTAGGGGACTAACTAATAACTAACATTTTCCTAATTCTGTAATGTTTACCAAACATTTTATCTTCCTTATCTCATTAAATAATAAAAAGAAATAGGCAGCAGTTGCTATTATTGTCCCCATTTTGCAGATGAAATAAAAACTAAGGCTTGTCAATGATCATACAGCTAGTGAGTGTCAGAGGCTGAATTCAAACCCTTGCCTTCCTGACTCTAACATTAGGCTTCTTTCAACACCACCTATATATCTTAGAGGAAAAGGAAAAGCTCCTATATATTTCTAGATCATGGGCTGGGAATCATATATTCCTCCTCCCCCCACCCTTCATTCTTCTACCCTAGTTTCCTAATCCACTGTTTTCGTACAATGCTATCCAGGCATAGAACTATTTTTTGAAACCCTGAAAATAGCCCTGGAGAAGAAAGGTTCATCATGATGGCACAGAAAAAGCAGTGACCCATAAATTTCACATTTCTCCACATATACTGATTTCTTGGCCTCACAGAAATTTTATGCAATTATCTAGAATTATGTATTACTTATCTAGAAACTGTCCCTTTTTAAGGTCAGGCTGCTGATTTGTCAAGTTTGTCCTCTTGCATATATAATTTAGGAGCACTTGGAACCTGGAGTCTTTAATATCTGAAGTTGCTGCTTCCTATTTATAGCTGGACAGCTTTATCTGTGCATTTCCATTTAAATGGAAAGGCCTATGTGTGATGTTGCTTTTAATTGCAGCTGGATAGTAGAACAAGTCTATGAGGACTACCTGGTGAAGGCCCTTCTATTAAAACAATTTATCAATAAATTATAATTGCTAACATGTCAACTTTTTAGACATTTACATATAAAATAACAAATATTTAATCTTCTCTCTTTGATGGCACTGGCCCATTACTTTTTAACTGTTTTTCACATTACTGAACTAGGATAACCTTTGTACTTAAGACCAGAGAAAAGAAAAGGGTTAAAAACTTCTGGGAAGCTGGTAGGTCTGGTTTGGGTTTGAATTATATCAGGGAGAATAATGTATGGGGGACAACCTTTGCATCGCTCATTTGGATAGCACCTTTGAGTTGTGAGCAATTTGTATCAACACAATGCAGTGTCTGGTATATAAGTACTAAATAAATGCCTATTGACTTGTTTCCTTGATATCCATGTTCTCATTTTTTACTTTCACAACAGCGTGAGGTAGATAGGACAGATATTCTTTTTTTTTTTGGAGGGCAGTTGGGGTTAAGTGACTTGCCCAAGGTCACACAGCTAGTTTTTTGTGTTAAGTGTCTGTGGCCGGATTTGAACTCCAGTACTCCTGACTCCAGGGCCGGTGCTCTATTCACTGCGCCACCTAGCCACCCCAGGACAGATATTCTTAATTCCCACTTACCCATGGGGAGAAAGATGGAATGTCTCAAGATCATATGGTTGGAATGAGAATCTGCATCTGATTCCCAACCCCCTTTGCTCTTTCCATGAGAACAGGTGACATGTCTGGGTTCTCAGGGATGAGTTACCTAGTCCTACTGGCTAACCAAGATCCAACAGCTTTAGCCATGGTACTTCTGCTGAGCCTTCACCCCTGTTCCTTCCCACTGGTACCTTGGGCTCTAACCCTGGATTCATTGGCTCTGATATGTGAGGCTTACTTTGCTGGGTCCCAGGCATCCACATTACTTGTAGGCTTTCTCCATATCATGGCACAGTATGTATAACCTCCCCCATTTCAGGTAAAAATGAGCTCCAAGGACAAGGGGCAAGGAACCACTGAAGAACAATGCGGAGGTTGGTAAGGGGGAGGCATGTTTAAGAAGAAGGAAAAACAGTTCTACCTATCTGGGCAGTGATGAGGAATTTTATTGACTAACTGCAAATATGCTTTTAACCTCAGGTCTTTGTTAGCCCAAGCTGCCCTAAGACATTCTTTTCTTCCCTTTCTGAGTCATTGCCCAACTGGCTGAGGATGAGCATTCCCCAACCTGCCCTATGGGTACTGCTTTGTCTCCATATAATGTTAGTTACAAAATGGCTTCATTGTCAATAGCCCCAGACTAGAGTTCAGGAGATCCAGTTTCTGATCCTGACTCTGCCATTAAATTGTAACATGACAGGTCACTGAGCCGATAGAATGGTGAACTTTGAGGCAGAAAAGATCTGAGTTTAAATCCTGCCTTAGATGTTGACTAGCTGTGTAACCCTGGGCAAGTGTTACCTAAATTCTCTCAGACTCAGTTTCCTTACCTGTAAAAGGGAAATAATATCTACTTCACAGGGTTGTTGTGGGGAACGAGGGTGATGACACACAGAAAATACTTTAATGTACTACCTAAACGCAGATTACTGTTATGATACTCAAATCTAGGATTTCATTTGTGGCTGTTCCTTCACATGGGGCAGACAACAATTCACTGGTCTCTGCTCATCCAGCGTAGCTCTTTTCCTCCCCTAACTGTGTCAGAGGTAGTCCACCCAATATGTCTGGAGCTTGGCTCGTTGTCTTTTAATAGTACCAGGGTATCAGTGGATATCACTGGCTGTCCTGACTCTCATCCTGTGACCAGCTCATCTTCTTTCTTGATCATGTGTCTCCTTGATGACTACAGTTCTTTTTAGTAGTTCCTTATTGATTATGGATGGTGGCTTGCTCACACTCGCCACAAACTCATCTTATTCCCCTTTGAGTGCAGAAGATAATGATTTCATTTTACCTGACTGCTTTACCTGATCTTTCTTTTTACCTTATACTTAATATTTTTTAAGAAAACCATTTAAAACAATAGGAAAATCCACATAATATTGTTATTAGAATTCCAGATTAATACCTACCTTAAAACTTAGCATATTGGTTTTTTCTCAAGGCTTTTATACCTGAGGGTGTGATCTGACTGTGGTGTATCTGAACCCTGTGGTCAGTTAAAACTAGGGTGAAGAGACTGGGGCTTTTCCTGAGGCACCAACATGAGGCATATTCTTCCTGGTAGAGGGGGCTGCACGTCCTCCCTTAGGTTCCCTGAGTCCTACATTTCAAAGAAGTGTAAGTTCTATTCCCTTGGCTGACCTCACCACTATAGCCAGCATCTTTTCGTTATGTTACCCTACTCTGGGTCAGTATGTCCTTTTCCTCTCCCCCATCTCACCACCCTTGCTGAACTCATGGTCTGCCTGTCCTCTACCTGGAAACCGCTATTGCTGCATTTCTCTCATGCCCACTTCTAAACTTTTTGCCTCAGGGGAAAGAAGTTCTGGTTAGGGTTCTTTCAGCCCTTCCTCTAAGACTTTTTATTTAGAGAATCTCATTAAGGTAAAGTACTCTTTTATCTCCTTTCTCAGTCTTATGGAAGAGGAGAAACAATAGCTCTTGTGGGGATAGATCTCACCAACCCCAAGGTAAGAGTGGTTTCTGGGTATTTCATTATTATTTTGATTTTTAGTAGTCGCAATGAGAGTTTGCACAGCAGAAATATTTGATGAGGCAATAAGGTGGCAAAGCCAGTCTATGCAAGTGTTCTCAAGACCAGCAACAGTCTGGTGTAAAAGAAACTGAAATACATTTGGTGTTTGGAGTCTATGAGGAACCATTTAAGCTCTCTGGGACCCATTTCCCCATCTGTGAAATGGGATTTCACATCTTCCTCATAGAGATGGTCTGAAAAAAATTGCATTGTAAACCAAAAAGGCGCCATATAGGTATGAGAAACTAATGTCATCAACAACAATAATAAAACCAATTCTACTTTTTAAAATGTGTGTTTCCAGTTTTGTTTCAAAACCTTTGCATTCTCTAAATCTGCATCCATAAAAAGCAATCATTTCCAAATGTAAACTCCAAAGGTTCCTATCTCTTTGTCCTACACATCATGGAGTCTGACCAGCTTCTAGCTACCAGTAATCACTGTTTGAATCATTGTCCTCAAGATGAAGGATCACATTTGCTGTCTGCCATCCTGAATGCTTTAGGAAATACAACATTCACACAGATAATTAAATTCTTAAAACCAGCATACAAAGGCTGTATGATGCAGTAGAGTTTGTGCTTTCAAGTCAGAGGACCTGGCTTTGAATGTTGGCCCTGATACTACCTGACTTACCTTGGGCAAGTGACCTGACCCCTCTGGGCCTTGATTCCCTCAACTGTAAATAAAAGTGGGAGGCAGTTTGAATAGATAAACTCTTGGGCTCCCTTCTAACTCTATATCCATAATCCTATAGATTATAGAACTATTATTAATATAGCTATAATTATATAGATTATAAATCTATAATATAAAATAATTTCAGAAGAGAGAGAATGGTAATGTCTGGGAATGGAGAGGAGGAATCACCAAAGGCCTCCTGGAAGAACTGGGCCTTGAAGGAAGCAAAATCTTCTGGAAAATGGAGGTCTCACATCCCAGGGGTATGTGAGGGGTGTGTGTGTGTGTGTGTGTGTGTGTGTGTGTGTGTGTGTGTGTGAACACACAGAGGCAAGAGATGGTATTTTGAAAGTTCAAGGAACAGATACTTAATCAGGTGTTTTTTGGGAGGGGGAAAGGAAGGGCAATTGGGGTTAAGAGATTTGCCCAAGGTCACATAGCTAAGTGTCTGAGGTCATATTTGAACTCAGGTCCTCCTGACTGTAAGGCCAGTGCTCTATTCACTGCACCACCTAGCTGCCCCTCACTAATCAAGTTTTACTAAAATATAGAGCACAAGGGGAAAGGAGGGAAAAGAAACGAATTGGAAAGAAGAAGGAGAGTTTGGGGCTAGATTATGGAGGGAGGACCTTTGTTACAAAGCTAAGGGCACTGGACATATCTGATTATTCAGCAAAGGAGACTGATGAAGAGCAGTCACATAGGTACAAGAAGAACCATGAGACAAGAGTGTCGTGGAAGTCAAGGGAGGAGAAAGTTCCCAGGTGGAAAATTTCATTAACAATCCGTAGCTGGAGGATGAGAAGTAACAAAAAAACAGGTCATTAGATTTAGAACTGAGAGACCACTACTAATGTTGAAGGAAGCATTTTCATTGCAAAGGTGGGGTTAGAAGCCAGATTGCAAGAGGCTAAGTAGAGGCAACTAATGCAGATGACTTCTTGTAGGGAGATTAGCCATGAAAAGGAGCAGAGATGGAGAGTAAGGGCATGAGGAGTGGTCAGGGTTGAGGGAAGGAATGGGAAAGAATTGAGTATTTATCTATACAAAGGGGAACATCTTCAAGTCCCTCTAACTTTCAGGTGTCAAGTCCAGTGCTGGTCGACTCTATGCTATTGTAATTTGCTGAGAAAACCTACCCAGCAAAGTATCTACTTCTGTTGAAGGAACCTTCTTCCAATCACCAAGGCTCATGACCTAGGAGTGATCACTGACCCTTCACTCTCTCTTAACCTGCCTATCCAACCAGTAGTCAAATCTTGCTAAAGTTACTGCCTCAAAGTCTCTTGATGTTGTCCAGTTCCCTTTATTCACACCAGAAATTCAATCAACTAATCAATAAGTTTTTATTAAGTGCCTACTATATTCCAGGCACTGCACTAGCCTTTGATGATATGCTAAAAAAAAAAAAGAGAGAGAGAGAGAGAGTTCCTGTCCTCAGGGTACTTATGGTCTATCTGAGGAAGCAACATATACACCTAAAGTAGTTACGAAACATATAGAAATAAAATTGAAGGTAGTGTTGGTTTAATTATATATTATTCCCCTTTAGCCTCTACAGTTGCAGGCAAACTAGACTAGACCACTTGCCATTGGTACACTGGCTATTGCTCCTGCCCAACATTTGGTCTCCCAACTCTATGCCTCTGCATAATTTATTCCCTGTGCTCAGAATTCTCTCCCTCCTTGCCTCCATCTCTTGGAAACCCTATGTCCCCTCTAGGTTCATCTCAAGTGCTACCTCTTTATGGAACCCTTTCCTGACTCTTCCAGCTAGGAGAATCCTACCCCATCACTGTGTGTTTGTTGTCTATATCCTATTTACACTTTTCTGTGAACATCTTGTCCCTCCCGGTAGAATGTAAGCTCCTCAAAGTCAGGGAATGTCTCACTTTTGTATTTGTATCTCTAGTGCCTATATCAGTATGTAGCATATACTAATATTTAATAAACAAATGCTTATTGATTGATTGATATTATTACTACTTGTCATATCATATGTGTGTGTTTATATGTATCCAGGACATCCCAATAAACTTAGAGTAGTTTTGAGCTATTACAGCTTAAATCTTCACTCAGACTTTTGGGACATCCTATATTACATATAGAATGCCATACTGTGTATTAGACTTTCTCATTCATTAGATCATGTAAGCCTCAGGACAATCTTTTGAGACCTTTGGACTTAAATAGAGTGGTTACCATTATTTCCCTTTGCCAGATGAGAAAGTTAAGGCACTAAGAATCAAATGATTTGTCCAAGGTCATGCATCTAATTGCTTACAGAATTGGGTCTAGAATCCATATGTCCTTTTTTATTATACTGAGCAGCTATTCCATGCCAGGCTAATGATTATTAAGAAAAAGTAAGCAATAGCAAGAAGGGACCTCACTAGGAATACTCAACAGAGAGGTAAGGCACAGAGCAGGAGATGCCAACTTGGCACTTGAGGGTTTTGTGCTCTTAGAAGGCAAGGTGCTTTGCATGGATATGTTGAATTATTTTAATGGGAGAAATGTGTGGGATCTACTGAATAGTCTGCCTCTGAAATGCACAGCACTCCAGTAAAAGATAGATTAAAAATAATTTTTAAAACTATCTTAGTCATTTCAGTAACAGATCCACTGCCTCCTAAGGGGTGTTTTTCAAGTTACTGAGCAAGGACAGGGTCTCTCACATTGGAGGATTTTTAATTAACACTCTAACAATTAGCACTGCTTAGGGTGCAATAATCACTACCCGAGTTCTAATTGCACTTGTTTAGAAGGTGTGAGTCACTGAGGAGTGACTATATGTTAATATAGGATTGAGGGAAGGAACTCCATGGATTTAATGTCCTTTCCCTATCCCTGTAATAAATAGCCAGTGGTCAGTTAGGAAAAAATTGTCTTCTTCCCTGTTCTCCTAATGTTCTCTCATTTCCATTTCCCTCCACTTGATACAATCCATTATCTCAAATAAACCTTTGCCTCCTACCTCCACTATGCCCCTTGGAATTCCTATGCCCATTCATCCTGGAACCTTTTCTCTTGTCCTCATTCTAACTATTAGACCTCATAGAGGCTTGGATCCCCAATTTTCTTCTCCAGTGTTGTTTATTATTTCCCTGTCACTCTTGCCCCAGAGGGAGAGTTTGAACATACCTTCCCCTCTATTGTCATTTCTGGATTCCCCCTTTTCCTCTTTCATTTAGGAAACATTCCTCTTTTTGAAGTTCACATATTTACAATTTTGCAACTTTGCAAAGTTCTGGTAGAATACTGCCCCCTTTCCCCCCTCCCCCGTCATTCTCCCTTTTTTAGGGCGTTCAGCACCTCATCCACTATTTCCTTTTTCTCCCCAACTCTTGCCCTCATGCTAGGGGAGTAGTAAATGAGAGAAAAGGTAATAAGAATAGACAGAATTTTCAAGGGGTGGAGATACAGGACAGTAGTTTGAAAGGAAAGTAGGGTCTAGGGAAAACTTTTAAGTATAGGGGAGATGGCCATGTTTGAAGACAGGAGAGAAAGAGCCAGGTGACAGGGAGAGGTTAAAAATTCAAGGAGTGGGTGATTAAGAATGCAATCTGCTGGAGAAGACAAAAGGAGATAGGACCAAATGCACAGGAAAAAGGAGGCGGTGTTGGCAAGGAAAAGGACCACCTCTTTGTCAGAAATTGAGAGAAAGGATGAGAATGTGGGACTTGATATCAAAAGAGTATTAAGGTTAGGAGAGTGATAAAAGGAGAATGAATTCAGTGTTTACAGTAAAGTAAAAAGAAAGGCCTCAACTTAGAGAGAAGAAGGAGGAGGAGGAAATGTGAGGGGTTGAGAAAAGAAGGCAGAAAAGGTTTGTAATAGCTTCCATGGGGAGTGAGCTAGGGAATCAATTAAGGGGGAATAAAAGGGCTGCCTTGCTGCAGTGAGGGTCCAGTTGAGGTTGGATGGCACGAATTTATAATGTACTTAGTCAGCATAGTTCTGGGATTTCTTCCAACTTTGATCAGTAACTCATGAACAGGAAAAGAGAGGCAGATGGCAGGAGTAATCCAGGCCTAACATTTGGCAAGAGAAGGGAAGTGGTAGGAAAAGGAACAGAGAAATTCAAGAATAGAGGGACTATATAGATTTTATTGTTTTTAATTTTTTAATTTTATTTTTAATTTATGGAATAAAACAAGCACTCCCATAACATAATACAATAAAAAAGATGATTATACTTGAAACTGCAAATCTATTATGCACAATTTGCTATTCTTTTAAAAAACACAACAAAATTATCATATACATTTTTCTTCATTTTTCTTCCCTCCCCAGGCACCCTAGAGATGACTACCTTTCCATATGCACACATGTGTGTATATGTATATACATTCAAACATATACATAAAGACACATACACACATATACATATACATGTAAAATTATTCTATAATACTTCTATTTATCAGTTCTTTCCCCATAGGCGGTAAACATCTCTCCATATGTCCCTTACAGTCAATTTAGGTATTTATAATAGACAAAATAGCTCATTTGCTCAAAGTCCTTCTTAAAGCAATGCTGCTGTTACTGTATACAAAGTTCTCTTGGTTCTGCTAATTTTACTCTTCATTATTTTGTGCAAGTCTTTCCTTTTTTTTCCTCTAAAATCAATGATCTAATCATTGAAAAGGCTGACTACCAGCTTGATGTTAGAGAGAGAAGGGAGATGAAGACAGAATAGTGGTCATAGCCTGAGAAAATACTAAGGGATGAGAGAAGATGGAGATATTGATGAAGGCAAAAAACGGTGTACAAGGGTGAAGCCTAGGGAAAGGTAGAATGATAAAGAAATTATGGTCAGATAGGGGCATGTCAGAGTTTCTAAGAAAAGCAATGGAGCACTGGTGGGTAAATGAAATCTAATTCTCAATTTCTTTGGCTGGTCGGTCATCCCCCTCATGCCCCATTACTGGGGGTACACCTTAAGGTTCTGTCCTTGGTCTTCTCCCTTTATATTTTTGGTAACAATCATAGCTCATGGATTTAATTGTCACAGATATGTGCTTGATGAAAATTACTTCGGCTGCAGGGGGTTAAATAAATTGTAGTGGTGAGATATTTGTAGTAGGATGACCCTTTAGCAGGCCATTGCAATAATCTAAGCAAAAGGTGATGAAGACTTGAACTAAGGAAGTAGCTGTAGGAGTAGAAAGAAGGGGTCAAACAAAAGAGGTATTATGAAGGTAAAAATGGCAAGATTTTGCAACTGATTGACTATATCTGTTGGAAGAGATTGAAGAGTTAAAGATAATGCTGATATTATGAACCTGAGACCCTGGAATGATGGTGGTACCTTTGATGGAAATAGTGAAGTTTAGAAGTGGGACAAGTTTAAGGGAAAAGATAATGAGTTTAATTTTAGACAGGTTGAATTTAAGATGTCTCTGGGATATTCAGATTGAAAAGTCTAATAGGACTTCTAGGGGCCGAGCCAAGATGGTAGCGTAGAAGCAGCAGCGTCCCACAGCTCCCATGCAGCCACCCTAAACACCCACAAAAATATGAGGCTGGACAAATTCTAGGACTCTCAAACTCAAAAAATACAGAAAATACATCTCTTGCAGAAGGCAGCTCGGCAGCAGGGCATCATCCGGCAGGACAAGAGCCAAGGCTGACACAGCTTGAAACCCAAACCTCAGCCAGGCCCCGGGGTGGTAGGAAGGAGCTAAGCCAAGCCACAACCAGTCTACAAGAGAGAAGATCTATAGCCTCCAGCACTTCCACATCTATCAAGGTGTGAAAAATAGGGATTAGAGAAAGGCTGCTTCCTGGAGGGACTCATCCCAGACCGGGAGCTGAGACCAGCATAGCTGAAAATGCTGTGTGGCCAGGCTCCAGGGCAACAGGAGGAGCTGAGCCTCCCAAGCCACAGCTGAGTCTACTTCAGAGAAGATCTAAAACACCTGGAAAATCTGCATAAGCCAGGATTAAAGGTCAGTGAAAGTGAGTGAAGCTTTCAAGCTAAATTTGGGGGAGGAAAAGCAGTTAGGCCAATCTACCCCCAGGGCAAGGAAGCAGTGGGGGAAGGGCAGAAACTGCTGTAATTAGCAGATGCCTCCACTGGGCTGCTTCAGAGCCCCTGGCCTGCAGACTCTGCAGCAGGGCTGAATCAATTGATCAGGGCCAAGTGTTCTTGCGTTAAGTGGCATGGATCCAGATCATGGTCTTGGGTGGTGGTCCTAGGGTGCGCTTTCAGCAAACCAAAGCTGGGGGGACTTGAAACACCCCCTAATAGTTCTGGCAGCTGGGAAAACCCCAACAATTTGGAACAGAGCTTTCCCCCCTGGAAGCAGAGTTTCACAGAGCAAAGAAAAAACAACCAATTAATTGACTGGCCAACATGAGGAAAAGGAAACAAAATAAGAACAGCAATAAAACTCTATAAACCTTTTTTGTGGACAAAAAGGATCAAAGCATGGAAAGGAAGGAAGACAACAGAGTCAGAACTCCCACACCAAATGCTTCCAAGACATTTGAAGAATGCCTAGAAGCTATACATCAACTGAAAAAGGACTTTGAAAACCAAGTAAGAGAACTGGAGGAAAAATTTGGAAGAGAAATGAGAATGATGTGAGAAAATCATGAAAAGAGAGTC